>NW_020872759.1:406586-419086 GCF_003789085.1 Penaeus vannamei | reverse complement strand
TAATCACACGGATAATAAAGTCATATAACAATATCCCATTGTCTTAATCTCCAATGCCTGTTTATGCGTCCCATTGCCCCCTTTGAAGTAACAGGATAATATCCCATTGTTCTGATCTTTAAGGTCTGTTCATTCGTTCATATGCCTCGTTCTACCTTCCTTACTTCCTATTACTCTTCCAATGCCTCATTTTAACTTCCTTCTTTTCCTCTTGCTCTTCCAATGCCTCATTTTGACTTCCTTCTTTTCCTCTTGCTCTTCCAATGTCTGCCTCTGTGGCTTCCCAACGGAAGAACAGAACGGAATTCACCGAAACCTAAAACAATGGTAACCCAGAACGTAACCCAGAAACCTCTTTAGAGAGAGAGAGAGAGAGAGAAGAGAGAGAGAGAGAGAAGGAGGAAGAGAGAAGAGAGAGAGAGAGGAGAGAGAGAGAGAGAGAGAGAGAGAGAGAGAGAGAGAGAGAGAGAGAGAGAGAGAGAGAGAGAGAGAGAGAGAGAGAGAGAAGAGAAGAGAGAGAGAGGGAGAGAGAAGACAGACAGACAGACAGAGACAGACAGAGAACAGACAAGAAAAAACAACAAACGAACTAGGACAGGAAATCCAAAAATAAACCGGAACTTAGTAAGAAAAAAAATGAAGGAAATAAAGATACACTAAAATGAAATCCCTGGAAAAAAAAGATGTTACATTACCGACGTTTCCTGCTTTCCTCTCCGGCCAAAAAAAAAAAAAAAAAAAAAAAAAAAAAAAAAATCTATTATTCTTACCACTCGAAAATAAGACGGAAACCACGGGAATGTTTTAGTGTGAAGGAATGAATGATCGCGGTGTCTCAATTTTAGCTTTCCGTATAAATGATAAAAGGTTTGCATTAGTCCACGAGACATACCATAATGAATGCCTTTCTCTCTCTCTCTCTCTCTCTCTCTCTCTCTCTCTCTCTCTCTCTCTCTCTCTGCTCTCTCTCTCTCTCTCTCTCTCTCTTCTCTCTCTCTCTCTCTCTCTCTCTCCCTCTCTCCCTCTCTCCTCTCTCCCTCTCTCCCTCTCTCCCTCTCTCCCTCTCTCCCTCTCTCCCTCTCTCCCTCTCTCCCTCTCTCCCTCTCTCCGTCATACTAGTTTCGCACCAGTAAGACAATAAGTGGATAAGTCCCCGAACCCCTTATAAGGCAATCGTACTCATGCCGGGGTGAAAAGTGGCGCCTCGCATCCACACGCCACGTACTACTAGGGCACGCCACCCTCGCCAGCTGTTGCCACGTGCTTCGCAAATCCGCCTGCGTCTACTGGATCCGGGTTGCGAAAACGTGACGCGCTTATGCAATCTATACCTTTCCGGATGAGTGGCCACTTGCGTTAATCTCTGTCTTCTTCATCTATCTGTTTGTTTACTTACTCTACCTTTTGAGTGGTTTCGGACTTCTGTTTGTACCTTGCACTGTGTCCTTTATCCGTGCATCTTCATTCGCCACTTAACCCGCTACAGTGTCCTGAATATCCCATGATGGTGCATGGCCGAATACCACCTCCCCTCCGCCGTCCCCATGGCAACACGACCTCATCTCAGCTCCTTCGGACGTCGGAGGGAGGAACGACGCCCGCAAATCTCCCTCCAGACGCAGCCGCCCTTCCTCACTCGTTGGGAGCGTCGACGAGGTATCCTGCCATCCTTCTTCAGCTCCTCCCCGCCTCCTTCCGCGAGTCGAGAGGGCACAAGGACGCGCCGACGCCTTCTCCAGGACAAAGCGGATGCCCAAGATGGACGTCTTAGGACTTCCCTGTGACGGCCTCCTCCTCCCCCCTCCCCCTCCCCCAGGCGTATCCTAAAGACCCAAGGCTAAGCTAGGTTAATGATGAGTTTAACTGAGATTTCGTTCTAATCAACCTTTGCGGGAAGACTCCTACGGGTTCGGGGCTACGAGCCACTCTGGAAATTACTCAATGGACGGGGTACCGATGGCCCAACCCTGAATGAGTAATGGGGTATTCATAAACCCCCCGAAACCCGTGTCTATACCTGGCACTTACAACCCAGGGACTCGTGTTTCATTAGCGTCGGACCCCCAAGGACCCCCCAAGGACCCCCCGCGGCCCTCCGGACTTAACCGAGACGAATGGGCAAAGGGGCCGGATGAACGGATGACGCTGCCTCCGCTTTCATCAGAATCATCGCTCTCCGGACCGGGCTTTAAATCACCTTCCCTTTCGAAGGTGAAGCAAACACGCTGGCCGCCGCTGGGAGTCCGATCGGTGAGCGCTGTGCCATGCATTACGTCATCGACAAAGTACCTATTTTCTCGGACGCATCATTTCCGCCATCTTACTCTTCCTCTTCATTCTAATGGTCCGTCTCTCTATTGCGTGGTGAAATAAGGGCGCTTTCCCAAGAACGTGAGTCGCGATACACAATTCCTTGATGATGACAGAGTTATCACTTTTATGCCTAAGATTATTGAAATCCGTCGCCTCGCCTTCCTTATTTCCTGCCAGACGATCCGTTCCCGAGAACAAGAACAGTCCCAGCCACCGACCTGTTCTCGAATCCCACAAGCCCACACCCAGTCCAGACGAAGAACGAATTCCCTACCCATCCACACCCAAAATAAACCTTTTCCGAGACCGCGTCGCTTGTACCACGTCTCCCTTGCCTCGAGCGGCTGTCAAGACCGAGTCCAAACATGCCAAGCGTGTGGCACGGATGCATGACATGATCACTGTGTTCGCTCAAGCTTAACAACTACATCGCCCATTGCGGCAAGAGAGGAAAAAGCCAACCGATCCAGTATATAAAGTGTATACGCTATCCTGTATATAAAGTGTACACATACACTAACATAAAATGTACACACGATCCTGCACATAAAGTGTACACACGATCCTGAGTGTACACACGATCCTGCACATAAAGTGTACACACGTGTACACACGTGCACAAAAGTGTACACACGATCCTGTATATAAAGTGTACACACGATATAGCACAGAAAGTGTACACACGATCCTGGTACACACAACATAAAGTGTACACACGATCCATAAAGTGTACAATCGATCCTGTACATAAAGTTCATATGTTATCCATATAAAAGTGTACACTCGATCCTGTATATAAAATGTACACACACCAACCTCCATATAAAGTGTACAACCGATTCTTCTATAAAATGTACCCTCGACCCTGTATATAATAAACACATTCGACCCTGTCTATGAAATGTACAATCGACCGTGTTTATAAGGTATACACTCGACTCTAAATATAAAATGCACACTCGACCTTCTACATAAAATATACACTCGACCCTGTATGTAAAGTGTACATGCCTGTATTAGAAATGTACAATCGACCGTGTACATAAGATATACACTCGACCCTAAATATAAAATGTACACCCGACCTTCTACATAAAACAAACACTCGACTTTCTACATAAAACAAACACTCGACTTTCTACATAAAACAAACACTCGACTTTCTACATAAAACAAATACTCGACCTCGACCTTCTACATCAAATACACACCCGACCCAGTACACAAAACGTGCACTCGCCGCTCGTAACGAGACCCAGTATAGAAAACACGACATCGGCCGCAAAGGAAACCTGCCAAGGCGGTTCCCTCGGGGTTTATCGGAGTCTATCAGAGTAAACACACATTAGCCTGGATTCGTGTCGTACGCCGGGGGGGGGGGAGAGAAAGAGAGAGAGAGAAGAGAAAGAGCAAAAGCAAGAGCAAGAGCAAGAGAAAGAGAAAGAGAAAGAGAAAGAAGAGAAAGAACAAGAGCAAGAGCAAGAGCAAGAGCAAGAGCAAGGAAAGAGAAAGAGAAAGAGAAAGAGAAAGAGGAAGAGAAAGAGAAAGAGAAAGAGAGAAAGAGAAAGAGAAAGAGCAAGAGCAAGAGAGAGAAAGAGACAGAGACAGAGAGAGAAAGAGAAAGAGAAAGAGCAAGAGAAAGAGAGACCCCCCTCCCCCCAAGGATCTCAGGGGCGGGGGCGGAGGTGGGAGGCGATGACTTAGAAAGTTTCGACTGCCGCAAACTCGATCATTTAATTGATTTAACTCATTAATTTAATCAATTGATTTTACTCATCAGTCCCATAGGAGGAGTTTCGTTGAGCAGAAAAAGAAAAAAAGAAATAAAAAGAAAATAGAGAAAAAGAGAGGGAGAGGAGGAGAGAGAGAGAGAGAGAGAGAGAAGAGAGAGAGAGAGAGAGAGAGAGAGAGAGAGAGAGAGAGAGAGAGAGAGAGAGAGAGAGAAATAAAAAATTCCCGGAGCAGCAAAGAAACTTGATCGCAATTAAGTTCATTAATTGCATGTGTACTCGACAACGGGCCGGGTACATACAGCAGGAGCTATTCTGTGTGTGTGTGTGTGTGTGTGTGTGTGTGTGTGTGTGTGTGTGTGTGTGTGTGTGTGTGTGGTGTGTGTGTGTTGTGTGTGTGTATGTTGTATGTGTGTGGTGTGAGTGTGTGAGTGTGTGAGTGTGTGTGTGTGTGGTGAGTGTGTGAGTGAGTGAGTGAGTGAGTGAGTGAGTGAGTGAGTGAGTGAGTGAGTGAGTGAGTGAGCGAGCGTGTGTGTGTGTATACTTGTCCATGCTTTGTGTGTGCGTGCATATCTGCATGTGCTCATGTGCATGTATCCGTGTACATGAGCTTATTAATTAAAGCCTAAGTGCGTCTGTAACCTTACGCCAATCTCTAACCATATACGACATCGTAAGTCTTCCCCCCCTCCCCCCTGTGGAACATCCACCACCCCCTCCTCCCTGCGAAATACCCCTCATCCCCTCCACCTGTGAAACACCCGCCCACCCCCTTCCCCCTGTGAAACACCCCCCACCCCCCTCCCTCCTGTGAAATACCCCCCACCCCTCCCCCCCTAAGAAAAAAACACCCATCCCCCTCGTGACACCCCTCATCCCCTCCCCCTGTGAACCACCTCCCTTTCTCTCCCCCCTATGAAACACCAACCTCCACCTCCCCCTCCCCCCCGGTGAAACACCCCCCCTTCTCCTCCCCCGACCCCCAACCTAATAACACCAGCCCCCCCCCCCCACCCCTCTCCACTCACCGGAGTAACAAACCAAAAGATCCTAGTAATAAAAAAAATAAAATAAAATAAAATAAAATAAAAAAATAAATAAAAAAGTTTATTGCTTGAAGTAATAAAAAATAAATAAATAAAAAAAAAAAAATACAAAAAAAAGTTTATTGCTTGCAGAAAGCGTCTCTCTGGCTTTTCATCTGTTGCTCCCGTTTATCACGAGTGAATGTTTACTGTATTTAAGCAACACTGCAGCGCCTCCTCGGGATCTTTCGAGAATCTAGAATGTAAATAAGTGATGCTATTCATGTTGCACACTATTGCAAGCTGGTTTTATTGCCACTGGTTGATATTCTCTTCTGTCTGTCTGTCTGCCTGTCTGTCTGTCTGTCTGTCCTGTCTGTCTGTCTGTCTGTCTCTATGTCCTCTGTCTCTTCTCTGTCTCTGTCTCTGTCTCGTGCTCTGTCTCTGTCTCTGTCTGCTGTCTCTGTCTCTGTCTCTGTCTCTCTCTCTCCCTCTCTCTCTCTGTCACTGTCCTTTTTATTTGAATTTTCTTTATGTATGTATGTATGTATATATATTTACGGTAATTTAAGGTTAAAAAAACTGTGATAGCCTTTGATTTTCCATTTGTCTAATAAACAGATCACAAAATCATTCTAGCAATCTCATCAAAAAAAATAAATAAAATAAATAAAAAACTGATAATAACAAATACAATAAAATAAACAATTTCATAAATAAATAAAAAATAATAATAATACAGTATCTCATCAAAAAATAAAATTAAAAAACAAATAATAATAAATAAAATAAAATAAACAAAATAATGAATTTAAAAAATAATAGTAATAACAAATAAAGAAAGAAAGAAAATAAATAAAAAATGTAAAATGAAAAACCTCGGACTTACCAAACATTCTCGCTATCCCACACGAATACGTTATCCATACCTGCAATGGAAGATAACGAAGAAATTAGTACAAATGAAATACAACTCGTATAACAAAAGAGATTAATTAAAATCTTATCTTAAATGCACTCTGTCAAAGAAAAAACGTTAAGAAATTATCTAATCTTAAATGTACTCTGCTAAAGAGGCTGAGAAATTACATGATCTTAAATGCATTTTATCAAAAAAGGTAAAGAAATTATCGTACCTTAAAATGCACTCATATAAAAAAAATTATCTAAAAATGAACTCTATCAGAAAAAAAACACCCTATCTTAGATACATTCATAAAAATTTAAGGAACTATCTTATGTTAAATCTACTTTATAAAAAGAATTAAGAAACTATCTTTCCTTAAATAAACTTTATTCAAAAAAGTTAAGAAACTTTTTTTATTGCACTCTATTAAAAAAACGTTAAGAATGCACTGTCAAAAATTAGGGTAGGAAACTATCTTATAAAAAAGGAAAAAAATAAAACATGAAACTATATTACCTTAAAAATCACTCTATAAAACAACAACTAAAAACCATCTTACCTTAAAACCACTCTTAAAAACAACTAAAAACCATCTTACCTTAAAACCACTTTTAAAACAACAACTAAAAACCATCTTACCTTAAAACCACTCTTAAAACAACAAACGAAGAAACCATCTTAACTTAAACCCACTCTATTAAAAAAAACGAAGAAACCATCTTATCTTAAAAACTCTATTTAAGACAAAAAAAAAAAGTTCAAGAAACTCTCTGATCGCTCCATCTCTCGAACTTTCTCTTCTTGCCATGTCCTTGTACTCTTGTCAACTCATGAGCCGTTCTTCGCCAGGAACAAGGAAAGGAAAGTTAGCATAGTTTTCTTGTTCTTTGTTTGTTTGTATAAGTTAGCATAGTTTTCTTGTTCTTTGTTTGTGTATATATGTTAGCATAGTTTTTTTCTTTGTTCTTTGTTTTTGTGTATATGTTAGCATAGTTTTTTTTGTTTGTGTATGTGTTAGCATAGTTTTACTTTCTTTGTGTATATATGTTAGCATAGTTTTTTTTTCTTTGTTTATGTATATATGTTACTTTTCTTGTTCTTTGTTTATGTATATAAGTTAGCATGGTTTTCCTGTTCTTTGTTTGTGTATATATGTTAGCATAGTTTGTGTTCTTTGTTGTTTGTGTGTGTATGTTTGCATAGCTTTTTTCTTTGTTCTTTGTTTTTGTGTAAATGTTAGCATAGTGTTTTTTTGTTTGTGTATATGTGTTAGCATAGTTTTCTTGTTCTTTGTTTGTGTGTATATATTAGCATAGTGTACTTGTTTTTTTCGCTTTTGTGTATATGTTAACATATAAGTTAGCATAGTTTTTTGTTCTTTGTTTGTGTGTATAAGTCAGCATAGTTTTTGTTCTTTGTTTTTGTGCATAGGTTTGCATAGTGTTCTTGTTCTTTGGTTTTGTGTATATGTTACCATAGTTTTATTTGTTCTTTGTTTTTGCGTATAAGTTAGCACAGTTTCCTTGTTCTTTATTTGTGTATATAATAAGTTAGCACAGTTTTCTTGTTTTGTTTTGTATATAAGTTAGCATGTTCCCTTGTCCAGTTTGTGATAAATAAATAGTCTAACCTAACCTACCAAACCTAACCTAATAACCGCCATAAAAACCTCCCCCCAAATTCTACTTTTAGCGACAGATACCTTGATAAACCTCAGCGTGGGTGGTTGGTGGCAACAGGGAGAGGCAACATCCCTTGTAGTATTATATGTGCCGAAAGCGTGCTCTACTTGTTTCGACTTTCTCATTTGCATACAAAACCCCGTATGGAATGCTTTTCGGGGGGGGGGCGGGTGGGCGGGGAGAGGGAGGGAGAGAGGGAGGGAGGGAGGGGGGGGGGGGGGGGGCGGTATCAGTATCACGGCATGACCCATTTAGCTAAAAAGCCGTACGGTGATTTTTTTTTTATTTTTTTTAACTCACACACCCACGTTTGCACATACATACACGCACACACACACACACGCACACACACACACACACACACACACACACACACACACGCACACAACACACACACACATACACATACATAAACACACACACACGCCACACATACACACACACACACACACACACACACACACACACACACACACACACACAAAGGCCCTTCTAATCAGCAACTCGCACCAAAGATCGACTTTCCACTCCCTACAATCGCAATACATCGTAATTTCCGCTCCCCGATAACCGCTTATCGGGACTCTTAAAAACACACACATACCCCCAATATCGTGTGTTCAGCCCCAGGGGAAGATAAATGCCTCTGGGGTACACTGGCCGGGGTTCGGAGGTTCACCACACCGAGGCATCGGGTTTCGAACTCTTACGTCAGAACTTTTTTTTATATTTTTTTCCCGGGAGACAAAAAGACGTTAGGCGTGCGCTGGACAGGAAAGTTTTGAATTTATTTTCCTTGGTTGTGAATTACGTTATAGGCCTATTTTCGCGGGATGTGAGACTGCTGGCTTTCTCATAACGGGTGAATTGGAATATCAGGAAAGTTTTTTTTTTACTTTCCTTGATTGTAAATTACTTTATAGGCCTATTTCAAGGGAATGTGATACGCTGGCACTTCTCATAACTGGTGAATTTGAATATCAGTAAAATGGTCTTTTATACCTGATACTGACTGCGGTTGTAAATCTTAAATCATATTCATTCGATTCCCAGTTCATTAAGATACAAAACAACCTTCTCAGAGAAACATATAACAAAACACAACCTAGATAATTCCGAAAAAAAACTCTCATACACAAACACAATCTCCATTAGTAAATAAGCCATCTTAAAAACCGCATGAATTTTCCTGCTCCTCCTCTGCCACGTGCTCACGGGCTGCTCGCGCCAAGGGGGGAGTCAACACCACGTGCGCCGCAATGTAAACACGCTGAAACGTTGTGATAACACAGCTGATCGCGGCGACCCCATTACCCACATGTGAGGTAGCTATTGTTTTTTTTTCTCTCTCTTGCTCTCTTTCCCCCTCTCTGTCTGTCTCTCTGTCTGTCTGTCTGTCTTCTCTCTGTCTGTCTCTCTCTCTCTCTCTCTCTCTCTCTCCTCTCTCTCTCCTCTCTCTCTCTCTCTCTCTCTCTCTCTCCCCTCTCCCTCTCCCTCTCCTCTCTCCTCTCTCCTCTTCCCTCTCCCTCTCCCTCTCCCTCCCTCTCCTCTTCTCTCCTCTCCTCTCCCTCTCTCGCACGCCAGTGCTTGTCCCCATGATATATGAGGTGGAGTGAATGTAAGAAAGATGACAGTAAAATATAACTGATGATGTTACGAGCGAGTGAAGGGGCGTTGGAGAGAGAGGGGGAAGGGGTAGATACAGGAATAATAGCTTAAGGAAATGGGAATTAAGGAAATGTGGGAACTGAAATGCCCTAGAAGAAGACGGCCAACAGTTACGTTGAGATAAAACTATATATTAGTTTAACCTCCCCAAAGAAATAGACGGTTAGTACCAATAGCACCGTGAGACCGTGAGAAAGAAAAAAAAAGGCGTGCAAATATTACGTGACTCTGCCAAACTATCAAGTCAAGACATCGGTTATTTTCTTAATTGCACCGAAGATCCACAACTTTAATCCGAGATCAGTCATGAAAGCACAAACAAAAATGAAAGAAAAAATTCATCAGATCATTCATAAACCACCAAACGTAAACAAGGAAATTAATAAAAGCATAAACACCCACCACCTTTCTCGCACCAACAACGTTAATAAAAGCGAGAGAGGAAATGCGGAGAAATACACGAAAAGAGAAGAAAGAGGAGGAGGGGGAGGAGAGGAGAGCGAGGTGTCAAACCTTAGATTACCGATGATAAAGCGAGTTTTGCGTGCGTGTCACCCGCCAGCCATTCACAGTTAGAAAGAACGTACTCGCCGAACATAGAAAGACGAGTAACTTTTTCCTGTCCTAGAAAGAATGAGTTCAACCACTAATACGCCTGTTACTGCACTCTCTTCCACGAACACCTGCATACCAACGCACACGGGTATGAATATGTACAATTATGCATGTGGCCGGAATGAGAACAGCGGATGACACCGTACCCAAAATGAATAACAGTCTCCCGTTATTCAGGATCAGGTAATGCGATTTCTATGAGCTAATCTGCAGCTTCTAATCCCAATCGGGGGACGAAGAGGGACTCCATCATTTATGCAAATTCTTTCTGTCAGTGACTGTTCCCTCCGAAAGTCCTCTCTGCTTTGACAATTGTTCGTTACCCCCCCCCGCGCCCCCCCCCCCACACACGCCCGCAACTCTCCACCCCCACCCCACCCCCCCTTTGCGAACCTCGTTACCTGTCACCCTTCGCACCTTTCCAGTTATCTGTTGGGATGCGCTGCCTATCACCCCTTGATCTCACTCTCTCTCCCCCTGTCATTCCCTTCCTTCCCTCCCCTCTCCCCCTGTCATTCCCCTCCCTTCCCCCCTCCCCGCCCGCCCCCCCCCCCCCCCTTTCGATCACCCCCCGCCGAAGAATCCAGTTCGCGGCTGAACAAAGAAGCTCTCCTCCCGGCCACCTCCGAGGTCGATCCTGGTGGCGGGGAGCGCGCGCCTCGTCGCTTAGTTTGCGGATTCTGTCGCTAGATGACCTACATGTTTGTTTATGTTTTGGTATTGGTGCGAAAGCTGACTTTTTTTTTTTTTTTTTTTTTTTTTTTTTTTTTTTTACTTGGACACGTTTTATTGAGACAAAGTAAGATTACATCTCAAAAGGATGAGGTAACTTAGGTTATCCTCACCCTTACTTAATAAGTCCCTGTGCGGGCTCACAATTCATTATACAAAGCTTAGGTACAATAATATTTAAAATTAAAATAAACACTTAAATTATAAAGAATTACAAACATTACAAGAATTCAGAGTCATTGGCTTACATATCGGTAAGGTGATATAACACTCCACCCCTCATCCAGATAAGTAGGCAAGAGTGATGGTTTTACACACACACACACACACACACACACACACACACACACACACACACACACACACACACACACACACACCACACACACTACACACACACACACACACACACACACACACCACACACACACACACACACACACACACACCACACACACACACACACCACACACACACACACACACACACACACATATATATATACATATATATATATAATATATATATATATATATATATATATATATATATATATATATATATATATAATGTGTCTGATTTCAGTCCTGCAAATCTGTTATATTTGTTGTATAGGTTCCCGCTGGACCTTCCACACAGAGCAGGCAGCGTCGACCCAAACGAGCCAACAAGTCATATCTTGTCAGAGTCACGTAATATTTGCGCATGTTGTTTTAGATCACACGAAGAACTGTTCAAGGCACTCACCGCCTGTTTCTCGGGGAGGTTAAGCTAATAATTGAACTCAATCTAACAGCTGGATGTCATATCATCTCACGTAACAGACTAGTCCATGACCTTTCTTAATCTTTTCTCGTGGAAGACTGTAAACTTCGACCTCATTTTGTTCCGAACAAGAAGTCAAAATAATTTAATTTCAATCAGAAATTACATCAACTAAGCTTACAGAATAGCCATTGTCATTTAATGGAAGAAAGTGGTTTGACTTTGACTCTTTTTAACTCCACGTACCTTACCTTGCACAAACAGACAAGGACACAAGTAAATCTGACTCAAATCGACAAGCAAAATCGACACCGAAGTGCAGATTGTATCGAAAATGTTTCAGCGCAGATTGGGTCAACCTCAAAGCGCGAATTGTTTCAGCGCAGATTGGGTCGACCACCAAAGCGCAGATTGGGTCAACCTCAAAGCGCGAATTGTTTCAGCGCAGATTGGGTCGACCACCAAAGCGCAGATTAGGTCGACCTCAAAGCGCGAATTGTTTCAGCGCAGATTGCGTCGACACCCTGGGCATCATCAGCGCGATTTTTTTTTTTTCAACCGCCTCCCCGCCCCGCCAATGACGCAACACCCCCCCCCCCTCCTCCCCCTCCACTCGGATCTGATTGAACGTGTCAGAGAAGAACCTAATGAGCTGTCACCCTCGGACGCCGGCGAAAGGTCATGTGATTTTATCGCGTGACAGGAATTTATTGCCTTGTTATCTTCATTTTTTTTTCTCTTTTTTTTAATGGTGTAATAACGACCTTGGGGCAACTGAAAGGCTCTTGTGTTCGTGCGGATTTAAGGTCATTGGGGCATGTTTGCCTTTGATTTATTTGCGCTTTGTTTAGTCTATATCTTATTAATTTATAATATTATTAATATATATTATTAATTTATAATATTCTCTTTTGGCTTTCGTCCAGCACAGGGATATTATGACTATTTTATAATCCTTGCTTTGGTTTAGAACTGGGATTTATGATCTATTATTAGCATCCTTTTTTTTCCGTTTAATAAGGAAAACTTAAGTGTGATATCCCGTGTATGTTCGCCTTTACGG
>NW_020872759.1:389086-401586 GCF_003789085.1 Penaeus vannamei | reverse complement strand
CTCTCTCTCTTTCTTCCCTGGATTGTGAAGAAAGGGGGGAAGAGATTAAGAAAGAAAAGAAAGAGAAGAGAGAGAGAAGAAGAAAGAAAGAGAACCAGAAGAGACAGAGAGAGCGCGGGAGGTCAAAGGTCAGATTGGAAGAGGAAGGAGGGGAGAGCCTCATCTTTTTTAGAGGGAGGATGGAGGCGAAGGGAGTGGGAGTGGGAGTGGGGTGGGGGTGGGGTGGGGTGGGGGGGGTGAGGGAGAGCTTCGAGAGGGGTAATTTCCCCAATAGGAATCTATAATTTGGAGGAACGGTTGGTTTCCACGCTCTTTTCCGAGGTCAACGGCTATAAGTTTAAGTGAGAGAGAGAGAGAGAGAGAGAGAGAGAGAGAGAGAGAGAGAGAGAGAGAGAGAGAGAGAGAGAGAAGAGAGAGAGAGAGAAGAGAGCGAGAAAAGAGAGAGAGAGAATCAACAGTAACAGAGAGAGAAAAAAAACACGAGACAGACACAGAAAAGGGAGAGAAAAAAGAGACAGAAACAGAATGCGAACAAAGACAGACAGATAGACAGAACTAAGCCGTGACGTCACAAAACAGACAGAGGGAGGAAGGAATTCGGATGAGCAGGGGGGGGAGGGAGGGGAAAGGAGGGAAGGGGGATATCCTGTGATTTGGGAGGGATGAAGGGGGGAAGGGGGGGGGGGATTCCTGTGATTTTGTTTTATTAGGTCGTTCATCATGGAGAGAACGTTCTTATTGATGGTGTAGACGTTCCCGGATTTACGTTCTCTGAAATGAATTAGTTGAGGAGTGATACGTATTTCCGATTCATATTCATTTTTTTTATTTTTTTTTCTCCTGTTTGGTATATATTTGTCTTGTTTTTTACCTTGCTTTCTCAGTTTCTTTCTTTCTCTTTCTCTTTCTTTCTCTTTTCTCTTTCTCTCTCTCTACTCTCTCTCATCTGTCTGGTACAATTTTTTCTTCTCTCTCTCTCAAACCATAGGGGAGAAGAGAGAAGAGAGAAGAGAGAGACGAGGAGATGAGAAGAGAAGAGCAGAGAGAGAAGGAGAAGAAAGAAAGGAAGAAAGAAAGAAAGAAAGAAAGAAAGAAAAGAAAAAAAGAAACCAGAAACAGAGACAGAGACATACATACAGACAGACAGACAGACAAAGAAAGAAGAATCAGACAGACAGACAGACAGAAACCCCGACCACCCCCCCTGCACATTATCTTTAATTCCAAAGTAATCGTTAATTGCCTGGAAACCTCCTTACGCAACGGGTGACGGGGTGACGCGCGGGTGCCTGGGAAATTATCGTGATGTTATTAATGTTAAGTGGTGGGCTGGGTGGGTTTTCAAGGCAAAGGGTGGGTGGGCGGTGGGTAGGTGTGGGTAGGTGGGGTGTTGGGGGTGTGGGTGGATGGGTGAGTGGGTTTGGGTAGGTGTGGATGTGTGGGTGGGTGTGGGCGTGGGTGGCTGGGTAGGTGTTTGGATGGTGGGTGGGTGTGTAGGGTGGGTTTGGGTAGGTGGGTGTTTGCGGTGGGTGGATGGGTGGGCTGGATAGGTGTGGATAGGTGGGTGTTTGGGTGGGTGGGTGGGTGGGTGGGCGGTGGGGGGCTGGATAGGTGTGGATGGGTGGGTAGGTGTGGATAAGTGTGGATGGGTGGGTGGGTGGTGGGTTAGGGATGGATATGTGGGGGTGTAGGGGTGGATGAATGTGGATGTGGGTAGGTGGATGGATGGATGGTCGAGGAATAAAGAAAGAGACGAAAGTAGAGTAGAGAGGTGGATACCCAGATATCTAGATAGAGATAGATACGCAGACAGAGGGAGAGACAAAAAGAAGTGAGAGAGAGAGAGAGAGAGAGAGAGAAGAGAGAGAGAGAGAGAGAGAGAGAGAGAGAGAGAGAGAGAGAGAGAGAGAGAGAGAGAGAGAGAGAGAGAGAGACAGACAGACAGACAGACAGACAGACAGACAGACAGACAGAGACAGACCAGCAGAGAGAGACAGAGACAGAGAATGACATATTATCAAACAAGAGATACAAACACAAAGACAGAAAACAAAACATTCAGAAACAAACATTGAAAAAAACATAAAAAAAACAGACAATAATAAGTGGCCAATCAAATCACCCTCACCCGATTATACCCGAGCACGCCCAGCAACTTAAGTGTCTCATTACCAAGTCACAGAACCATAATATCAACCTAAAACCTTCACTCCAGCGCAACCCTGAATTATGATTACTCCATTCTCTGAACTTGGTCACTCTATCGAGGTCGGTTTTCGAATTTGGAATAAGAATTTGAAAAAAAAAGAAAAAAACATTTTGCGGAGTACGATCTCATTAAGTATTCAAAAGCACCGTTACACTTGCAAATATGTACGTAAAACAAAAACAAAAATCAATGCATGTATAATCATCTCATGAACCTATAAACTATAAATATAAATGTTTTAAATCTAAATCTAAACTCTAAATCGATCTCTGATAATTTAAATCTAAATCTAAATTTGCGTAGTGATAAAAAAAATAATAATCCGATTCATAAAAAAAATAACCTAACCGAAGTGGAATTCAAATGTAGCGCTGCGTTCGATCACTGGACAGACGACCTTGTGTTCGACCAATCAGAATCGAGCTCGCCGGATCAGCCGTGTAATGATTGGTCAGCCTCGTTCTGTTTATCTTTATGAGACCATTTTTTATATGAAATCGGAATCTAGATCGAAAGAGATTGCAACGTGCTAAGGTTTAAAAAGCTTGCTGACGTTATAACCAGTTTCTTTCGTTAGTTTCAGTATAATTATGTTATCGTTATCAGTCGTATCATGTTTAGTGAGTGAGTGAATGAGCGAATGAATGAGTAAGTGAGTAAGTAAGTGAGTATGTAAGTGAATAAGTGAATGAGTGAATGAGTGAGTGAGTAAGTAAGTAAGTAAGTAAGTAAGTGAGTGAGTGAATGAATGAAAGGATGGATGGGTGTGTAGATGAATGGATGATTTAGAGTGAGTGAATGGATGAATGAGTGAGTGCAAGGATGAATGAGTGAATGAGGGAGTAAGTGAATAAATTAGTGAATGTGTGCCTGTTTGAGGCATATACGTGCGTACCCGTATGTCCGCGCGCGCAATTCAATCATGATGCTTGAACAGAGACAAAAAAAAACGAATTATTCCCCTACCGAACGGGAGTCACGCCTGCACGCACACACGCACATACATTCCTGTCGGGCAGAGGCGGTCGGCCATGACAAACCCCAACTCGCCTCTGGGTGTATGTCACTCCTTCACAACCGCGCACTACACATCGTTGGCGCGCACTGTAACATCCCTCTTACTCCTCTTACACTGTACTCGCAAAAGCCGCAGCCTCCGTGAGGGAAATGGCGATAATTACTTGCTCCCCCCTTCCCCTTCCCCCCAAAAAGGGAAAAAGAGAGGGAGAGAGAGAGAGAGGAAGGAAAGGAAGGGAGGGAGGAGGAGGGAAAGGGAGGAGGGGAAGGAGGGAAGGAGGGAGGGAGGGAGGGAGGAGGGGAGACAGAGACAGAGACAGAGAGAGAGAGAGAGAGACAGACAGACAGACAGACAGACAGACAGACAGACAGACAGACAGAGACAGAGAGAGACAGAAAGACAGAGAGAGAGGCAAACACACAGACACACAGAGAGAAGAAAGATTAAAAAACATCCACAACAATGGCAGCAGCATAACAACAACAAAAACAGATAATAGCAAGGGTGATTTTCGAACGCGGCAAGAAATTCAATTACAGCCGAGGTGATGGACGGGTGGCGGTGATGCGCTTTCGGACGAGTCAAAATTGGCGGGTTTTATCTTGCCGGATAAAGTATAATGGACTCGTCAAGTTACAAGAATAAATGGGGGGATAGGAGAAGAGAGCGTTAACAAAATATCGTAAAAAATGAATAATGGGTTCTTCTTTCTTCTGTTAACGAACGATGTGTTTATATCAACCAATAAGATCGAAGCGCGGGAAAATGTTTGAATCTCGACGTCCTGTTTCGAAGCTCCGAAGCGCGTTCGCCAATGCCCCAAAAAAAGCTAATAATGATAAATAAATAAAAAATAATAATAAATAGAAACATAACTAAACAAATGAATAAGTTAAATCAAAACACCTGCTTATTGTCATGCAAGATCAATCCACCCTGACTCACAGCGCTACCACCCGTGTGTCATGTACGCCCGGGAGTTCGCATATCGGATGCATGTCGCCCGCCGTTCGCATAAGGAATGCGGTTTCAGTCCGGGACCTGATCGTAAACAAGGTGACGTGACGAGAGAACATCAATGACCGTGTTAGCGATACCTCTGTTGCCATGCCATACGCTCGTTCACACGCACGCACACAAACACACATACATAGTGAGTGAGTGAGTGAGTGTGTGTGTGTGTGTGTGTGTGTGTGTGTGTGTGTGTGTGTGTGTTGTGTGGTGTGTGAGAGAGAGAGAGAGAGAGAGAGAGAGAGAAGAGAGAGAGAGAGAGAGAGAGAGAGAGAGAGAGAGAGAGAGAGAGAGAGAGAGAAATAGAAAGGAGAAGCAGGCCCATAGGTCGCAATAGGCACATAAATCCCCACACCTTCCGCTCCATAGAGTCCTCTCCTTGACCTCCGGTGTCTCTTAAGTGGAACAGCGAGGTGATACGGGCGGCGCTCCGGGCGGTCTCTCGGTGTCTCTCTGTGCCCCATATGTGCCCTCTTCGTACTCTCCCTCACCCTCCCTCCCTCTCCTTCCCTTCACCCCTTCCCCTTCCCCTTCCCTTCCCGTCCCTCCCTCCTTCTCTTCCCTTCCCTTCCCTCCCTTCCCCTCCCCCTTCTGGCCGGTGGGTATGGAAAGTTGGCAGGTCGAACCGTATGGATGTCTCTCTCTTTCATTGAAGTCTTCTCTGTCTCTCTCTCTCCTCTCCCCTCTCCCTCTCTCCCTCTCCTCATCTCTCTCCCTCCCTCTCCCTCCCCTCCCTCCCCCCTCCCTCCCTTCCTCTCTCCCTCCCTCCCTCCCTTCCTCCTCTCTCTCCCTCCCTCCTCTCCCTCCCTCCTCCCTCCCCCTCTCCCTCCTTCCTCCCTCCCTCCCTCTCTCCAGCCAGAGGAAATTTACCTGTTCCGTTTGGATTATGTCTCCGGAGGGTCACGACTTCCACGAAAGTATATAGACCTAACATCCTTTTCTTCTACTCTTGCTCTCTTCCTATCTTTCTTCTTTTCTTTCTACTCTTTCTCTTCCTATCTTTCTTTTTCTTCTCTACTCTTGCTCTCTTCCTATCTTTCTTCTTTTCTTTCTACTATTCCTCTCTTCCTATCTTTCTTTTTTCTCTCTCTACTCTTGCTCTCTTCCTATCTTTCTTCTTTTCTTTCTACTATTCCTCTCTTCCTATCTTTTCTTTTTTTCTCTCTTACTCTCTTGCATCTCTTCCTATCTTTCTTCTTCTTTCTTCTTCTTGCTCTCTCCTATCTTTTTTACTTCTACTTTCCTCCTTTCCCTATCTTCCTTTTCTTATCCTGCTCTCTTCACTATCTTTCTCTATCCCCTATCTTTACCGGGTATCATTCCATCCTGCCATTTCCTTTTTTCTCTCTCTCTTCTGGCGGGTAAATGGGGTAATACCTTCTCGGAGTCCCTTGGTATCCGAAGGTAATTATCCTCAATTACCCATCCGAACTTGGTAACTTTCTCCCGGGTTACCAGAACCGAAAGAGAGGAAGAAGAAGAAGAAGCGCAAAAGATAATAACAGCAAAGTGAGGAAAAAGCAAGAGGAATTAAATATGAAAGGAAATTCAGATAGGAATATTTTACGTCGGAGGAGTAAGAAATGGGAGTAAGAATTGGAAAAAGAAAGAGAAAAGAAAGAAGAGTCGATTAAAAACAATGAAGAAAAACTGCTGAAAAAGCAAAAGAAAGAAAAACTTTAAGTACATGAGAATGAAAACAAAAAATAAAAAATAAGTTATTAAAAAACAAAGATACCAAAGTACTTAAGAACGGAAGAAACGTCTAAAAAAAGGAGTAAACAGGAAGGAGGAGAGAGTCGATAAGGCAAAGGGTAAGCGAGCACTTCAACCTCAAAGAGAATGAAAAAAATACCACAAAAGAAAAGAGAGAGAGAGAGAGGACGTGAGAAGAGAACAGGAGGATTCCCCCCAGAAGAAGAGAGAGAGAGAGAGAGAGAAGAGTAGAGAAGAGAGAGAAGAGAGATGAGAGAGAGAGAGAGAGAGATAGAAGAGAGAGAGAGAGAGAGAGGAGAGAAGAGAGAGAGAGAGAGAGAGATGAAAGAGAGAAGAGAGAGAGAGAAGGAGACAGAGAAAGAGAGAGAAGAAAGAAAAGAAAGAGAGAGCGACAGTGAGAACAGACAGAAGAGAAATACCCCCACCCCCCACCCCTCTCAAAAAAAAAAAAAAAAAAAAAAAAAAAAAAAAAAGCGGCAAGAGGTTGACCGGCAAGAAAAAAAGGAAGCAGTGCTGTAAAAACTGTAACGAATTAGTCTTCTTCCTCTGCATTGCGGTTCGGGAGTGAAAACCGGAAAACGGCGCCATCATGTCCGCTTCACGAGGCTGTTGCGGCGGGGGGCGAGGTGGCGCCGCCCGTGGCCCTGTTGATCCGGGGGGAGGGAGAGGGGAGGGTAGAAGAGGAAGGGAGAAGGAGGGGAGGAAGGAGGAGGAGGAAGGAGGAAGGGAGATGGGTAGGAGCGGAAAGGAAGGGAGGAGGGAGGAAGGAGGGAAGGAGGGGAGGAAGGAGGAGAGGGAAAGGGGAAGGGGAGAGGGGGTAGGAGCGGAAAGGGAAGGGGAGGGAGGAGTAGAGGAAGAGGCAGGGGAGGGGGAGGAGGCAGGGGAGGAGGGGAAGAGGGAGAAGGAGGGAGAAGGGGGAGGGGAGGGAGAGAGTAGGGCGTAGGAGAGGAAGGGAGGAGGGGGAAAAGCTGATAAAATTGGAGGAAGGGGGTAAGGGAGGGAGGGTCAGGAGAGGAAAGCGGAGGAGAGGGAGAAGAAGAGGAATGAATGTAAAGAGCGGATAAAATAGGAGGAAGGGAAAGAGGAGTAAAGAAAAAAGAGAAAGGTAAAAAGAGAAGAAGTATCTTAAAAGGCTAAAAATGGGAGAAAGGTGGAAAGGGGATACAGAAGGAGCAACGACGCCGTAAAAGTAGGAAAAGGCCTGTGTCCAACAACGGATCTAAAAGGAGCTGAGAGAACAGAATGGAAATGCCGTCAGACCACCATGCAAAAGTCGCAGAGGTTGTTGTGAGGATCTGCGCCGCGTCATGAGGTGGAAGTCACTCGTCATGAGGTGGAACGCACTCGTCATGAGGTGGCAATCAAGGTGGAAGTCATTCGTCATGAGGGGGAATGCACTCGTCATGAGGTGGAAGTCATTCGTCATGAGGTGGAATGCTGCGTCATGAGGTGGAATGCACTCATCACGAGGTGGAAGTCATTCGTCATGAGGGGGAATGCACTCATCATGAGGTGGAAGTCATTCGTCATGAGGTGGAATGCACTCATCATGAGGTGGAAGTCACTCGTCATGAGGTGGAATGCACTCATCACGAGGTGGAAGTCATTCGTCATGGGGGGAATGCACTCGTCATTGAAGGTGGAAGTCATTCGTCCCATGAGGTGGAAATGCACTCGTCAATGAAGGTGGAAAGTCCACTCGTCCATGAGGGTGGAAGCACTCATCATGAGGTGGAAGTCATTCGTCATTGAGGTGGAATGGCACTCCAATCATGAAAAGGTGAAGTCACTCGTCAATGAGGTGGAATGCACTCCATTCACGCAGGTGGAAGTCAATTCGTCATGGATCACGAGCGAGAGAGATCGCAAGCACCTTGTGCATATGTAGTAGACAGGTCCAGTAAGTGGTACAGTCACACCGTCGGATGCCGAAATAGGAGAGTATCGGCGTTACACTATGTCAACGCACTGAATGTGTGTCGAGGTGGAAATGCACTCATCATGAGGTGGAGCACTCATCATGAGGTGGAATGCAACTCATCATGAGGTGGACTTGCACTCAATCATGAGGTGGAATGCACTAAGTTATGAGGCCAGAGAGCAAACAGTCCATAAGGAGGAGAAAAGGAAGGGTAGAGAGTGAAACATTGCTGGTCTAGAACATAAAGACGCGTACTATGAGTGGAGATGCAGTGCAACAACGTCGTCCAATGAAGTCACCTGGCACAACTGCTTGCCTGTCCTGTTCGGGGAGACTGAAGTCGATGACTCTCGTCCCCTTTTGAGAACATCTCGGGACTCTGAATCACTCGTAATCGTGCCTGTCTGTCTGTCTAATCCTCCTAACCATACGCGTTGAGGATAAGGTAACACACAGAATGGATTAATTGCAGCAGTCCCCATTTTTTTGTGGAACGAGAGGCGATATAGAGATGTATCTATCCTAGATGTCGATGTGTGAAACTGATCGCTCGGGCGATTGAATTCTACCTGCCTTGAGTTCTGGTTGATCGCGGAGGTGTGATAGCAGCGTTCGAGGATACGCAGGCACAGGGACGAGGAAACATGATCTAGTCCCTTAAGCTCACAGGAAGCGAGCCCATGGTTCCTGTCTTGACGCTTCTGCCTGCATGACGCCGAGATCGGCGCAGGAGAACGGCGACCAGTCAGATCGCGTAGCCGTAGGAGCCGTCAGGACAGCCCACAATCTGCGCTCGCTGTACAACTGAGGTAAAGTCGACGTACGAATGAGACGCAGGCCTGCTTCCGCCCGGTCGCCTCTCGTAAGGAGCAGGCTCTTACGCCCTCGGCCCCGTCTCTGCCTCCTGCCTCACCCGAGTCTGTGTTACCATACGATCTGGCAGGCTTAGACTGCCCCCTATAGTGCTGTAACGAAGCCACCTGGGGCCAGTACCCTCGTCAAGGCACGTCGGGTAGCACCAAGCCTGTCGTTGCAGCAGGGATGACTAACGCAGGGTGCCCGCACGATCGAAGGGTACGACTGACGCCCCGATTCACGCCGACTGAGCAGCCCCTCAAAGTGAACGGGAGAAGGAAGAGAGAAAGAAAGCGGAAGGAGAGAGATGGTAATGAGGCAGATAGAGAGAGCTTAGGGTGGATCTCGAGCGACGTAGAGAGACGGCATCACGGAGCGAGCGAGCAGCCACCGACCTCCAGAGCAGTCGCAATTGAGGGGACGATCAGGCGCCTGAAAACCTGGCAGGAGAGCTCTCGGATGCAGCGAGACGAGAGCAAGGGAGAAGAGAGGGGAACACAACACGGGGGAGTAGGAGCACAGGAGGTGAGCAGTGAGTGAACCGAGAGAAAGACGCGAGGAGGGAGGGGAGAATGATGGTTCGCTATCAGACCAAAAGAAGAGCTGGAAGGAGGAGCACTAGAGAAAGCACGACCTGTGGCACTCGACAATGGCAAGGCGCTATAGCATTGTGTAAAAGGAAAAGAGAAGACGAGATACGGAGGAGATCACTAAACTGCTGTTCTTGTGTACAGAAAAGTCGGAATGAAATTTTTTTTGATGTGTTTGGTTATGGTTGGGGGGGGGGAGGGTAGGAAGTATTGCGCTGTCTTCGTTATCGTGTTTTCTTGTTCTTGGCGTAGTGGGCGGCTCGTTCCGTTTCTTGTTGTCCTCTTGCCTACGATTCTCTTAGCTATCCGTCCTCGTATCTGGGCTAGTTTCCGGGTTCCGCTCGCCTTCTCAGTCCTTGCCTCTTTTGATATGTCATTAGACTCCTATCGTTCTCGCCCGATGCTTGCTTCTTATGCGATCTTTCTCGGCGTTGTCCTGGGCCTTCTGCCTGAAGGGCTCTATAAGAGGGGCGTTAGTGGAAAGAACAGCCACTGGGTAGAATGTAGAGTCTATGAGGTCTGCGACTTACTGTACTGAGGGCAAGCATCGCTATAGAAGTATAACGGGCTTCTATAGTCTAATGCAATTGGTCCGACCAGAGGAAAGGTGTGCAAAGAGGATCGAAGGAATGACTGAAAGAAGTGGCAGGCACGGGGCGGAGGAACTCTAGCGGGCGCCAGGCGTCTTCTCTCGGTCTTGGCAGGTAATAAAGCCCAATCGACCATAATCGAATGGGAGGGGTGAGGGGAGAGGAGGAGTGGGGAGGGACAGGAAGGGAGAGGAGCGAGCGGCCGGAGGTTTGTGTAGATGAAGGGAGCGCGCCAAGAATCCGGCTCATAGGAGACCCGACATAGGAGGGGGACCGGGCGAAAGAAAAAAAAAAAAAAAAAGAAAAAAATTTACCATCATAGCCTTTGTCCGGAAGTGTGAGTACTACGCGCGCGTGCAGCACGATGTACGCTCGTCTCTCCTTTCATTCGGTCTTCTCTACTAGTAATCTACTCGGTCGAGCTGCGCATCGACAGGCAGGAGGAGGGGAGTGAAGAGAAGGGTCAAGGAGTTCCCGGGTCAGAGTCTCGGGGACTCTATGGAAGAGCGTCAAAGGAGTCTCGCAGTCTAATGCCATGTCATCGTTCGTGCCTCTCGAAGGGAATGGCGGTGCGTCCTGGCATCTCGGATCTCTCGTGGGGTAGGGTAGAGGGAGAAGGAGTGTCAGCAGCTCTTCATCGTCAGGTGCGGAGCGCTCTCCATCTCTCTATACTGTTTTGCCTTTTCTTTACCTCCTCTTCTGGGTCTGTCTCTGTCTGCTGTCTCTCTCTCTCTCTCTTTCTGTCTTTCTTTATCCCTTTTCGTTTCTTTCTTGTCTTTTTTTCTTTCCTCTCTCGTCTCTCTCTCTCATCGCGGTGTACTGTCTCTCTCTGTCTCATCTCTATAGTAGCTTATAATTGATAGCTGCTAGTATATGATGATATAGTGATATATAAAGGCTTATAAGGTATATAGGGTACCTAGCGTGATGGATAGTAGCGGAGGACATACAGGTAGAGAGAGGCGGATTTCCCCAGAGAAGAGGGGCAACCAGAACCAGCTTCCTCATCCCTCCTCCTTCTAGAATTTTCCTCGCTCACTCCTCCCTGAGCTTTCTTTTCGGGCTTTCTCTCTCTCTACTCACTTCACTTCCATCATCATCATTACGTAGAGAAATAGCAGTGTATGCAATTTAATTACGGAGGCGACCGGGAGATGCGGATGCACGATGACTGCGCCTTTTGTAATCGACCCTAATTATTAATCATAAAAAAAAAACTTACACATTACAATCACCCGTTAGAAAGCACGACGCCTTCGCTCTCTCATTCATCACAATAACTAAATCATTCCCGATTTCCTTCTCATCACGGCCGCATCTCCTGCATCGTCGCGCATTTCTCTTCATCTTAATCTAGAACTTTCGACGTCTGCAGAAGGCGCCAGACGGAGGCGAAAGGGGGGGAAAACGGCCGCCCGCGATTGCCAGGGAAAGATGAGACATTAGCCGGATTATCGGAGGAGTGCAAAGGTTTTGCCGGATTTCTGAAGGACGGACTGTAAGTGGGTCAATCATAAAAAATAAATAAATATAAACGAAAAATCAATAAAATAAATAAATTAGATAAAAATTAAATATATAAAATAGAATAAATAAATATATAAAAAATTGAATTGATAACAGGTGCTTGGAAAAAAAAAAAAAAACACGCGCGTGTATGGGAACCCAAAAGATTGGAAACGCACATACACTAAAAGATCCACACGCATACGTACATGAAAGCACCCACACACACGCACGAACTTCCACACATACACACGCAAACACACACACGAATAAGAACGCCACCTCCACGCACACGCATGCAAACAACCCCGCACGTGCCTACACATGAAAACGCATGTAGGCCACACACGCACTGCATGCACGTACAGGCACGCACGCACGCCCTCCGTGTCAGAGCCTCTTCGCCGAGCCAACTCCGGTCATGCACAGCTGATTAAGAAAATAAAAATCCACATATAACAAAGGAATCATTAATGAGAAAAAGAAGAGAATAATGGGTGGAATAAAATGAAGAAAAAGAGACGTCACTTCAAGAGCTTTGTTCGTGAGATGAGAAGAGGAGAGAGAGAGAAGAGGAGAAGAGAAAGAGAAAGAGAGAGAGAAAGAAAGAAGAAGAGAAGAGAAGAGAAGAGAAAGAAGAGAGAGAAGAGAAGAGAAGAGAAGAGAGAGAAGAAAAGAGAAAGAAAAGAAAAAAGAAAAGAGAAAGAAAGAAAAAGAAAAAGAAAGAAAAGAAAGGAAAGGAAAGGAAAGGAAAAGGAAAGAAAGAAAAAGAAAAGAAAAGAAAAGAAAAAAGAAAGAGAAAAAGAAAAGAAAAGAAAAGGAGAAAGAAAGAGAAGAGAAGAAAAGAGATGAGATGCTAAGCAGAGAGCATCTTGGGCCAACTCGAGAGATATTCTTATTGACGTGTATAAATCCCCAGCGTTTGGTTGCGCACGTCCAGCACACACGCACTTGCATACTGATCCCTGTGCAATATACCGGGTCCCGAAAAAAGCTGGCACGTCACAGCTGCAAGTTTATAAACACCGCTCGTTAGTAATGCCAAAAGAAAGAAGAGAGAAAAGAGAGAGAGAGCGAGAAGAAG
>NW_020872759.1:372469-379969 GCF_003789085.1 Penaeus vannamei | reverse complement strand
GGGGAAGGAGGATAATATAAATATATAGACTATACATGCATATATATACATGTGTATATATATGCATGTATGTATATGTGTATGTATATGTATGTGTATATATACAGACGCACATTTATGCATTTATATGTCTAAATATGTTTATATATACATATATATGTACATATACATATATAATGCATTTAATGCGAATGAAAATAAGAGAATTCATGGGCGTACACACGAATTTCTAGGCACATATTTCTTTGTATACATATATATTTTACGAGCGTTCATATTACATACGTTACATAGGTTATTTCATTCACCTCTGCTTACCACTGATTTGTCTTCGGAAAACAAAACAACAAAAAAACAAAAAAGATCCGACGTTAACGCAGAGGCAGATGGAGGTTACTCTAGATACGAGTGGCGTCGTCAAGGTCTACATACTTACATAGACCTTGGGCGTCGTTGCTTCGGGAAGACGTGGTACGGCATCGATGACGTCATGTTGGGGAGGTCTTATCAGGGGGAGACATTCGGGTTGATTTTTTTTTTTTTTTTCTCTTTTTCTTTTTTTATGTGCACGAGAATCCCTTCGTCCCTCTCGGTCACTTCCGCCCGATTGGGTGGCTGTCGGAAGGACCCAGTCTCCTTTGTCATCTTTCAGGATCCCTTGAGAATCCTTTGAGAATCCCTTAAGGATCGTCCACTCGTGATTATCGTGACTTCTGGCATTTCTTCCTTATCCTCACTTCTTTCATCCAGGAAAAAAATGCAGCATTCACAAACTCCTTCAAGTCCTACTAGCGCGCCATTCGTCCTTTCCCTTTCTCCCTCTCTTTCCAGCCTGCCCTCTTTCTCCTCTCCCACATCCCTCTACCTTCCTCTTTCCCTCTCTCCCTCTCCTTGCATCCTCCTCCATTTCGCTTCTCACACGCCCCTCTTCCCTCCCCTTTCCCCTTAGCCCCCTTCCGAGTCGCATGTCTCTCTCTTAACCTTCAACCCCTTTATTCTTGAACTGCCTGTGGCCTGTGTCCCTTCACCTCGCTCCTTCCTACTCCCTACTTCCTGCTCTTCCTTACTTTCTAATTCCTCCAGTATATATACATATATGTATGTATGTGTGTTTCTCTCTATTGAATTGCTGTGTGTCAGTGCTTTTGAAGACATCAAAGCTACAGATAACGATTCAAGGCGGACTTTATTCAATGAGTTATCTTTCAGCAAACATACCTATTGCCCAGGCCGAGACAATGCTTCTTTCGTTATAGAAAGTGCGAAGGTCAGGAGAAAACCTACCAATGAATTGAAGAATATTTTGAATGGATGAACTCGATAAAAGTGTCGAATTACCTCATTTGGTACACCGAACCAAATTTTGATAAGTCATGGCAGCAACAGCTCGAAATATTGGGAGTACACACACACACAAAAGGATAAATGAATCGACTGACAATGGATAGAATTCAAGTAATATAGAAAACGAGCTAAAATGCATAGTCTTTTAGCTTTGATAATACTTTTATTCTTGTCAGGGGATACAGCACTACACATTGCAGCTTCCCAAGGTCATCTCCATGTCCTGTTTACGCTGGTGAAACTTGGCGCCGCTACTAAAGTGAAGAACGGCCAAGGAATGACTCCCAAGGAACTGCTGAAAGGAACTTCCACCACTGCAAATTACGACATGGAAATCTTCAAAGGCATCTCGCTGGTAACGGCGCTGGAATCTGCTGATAGCAACTTAATCTATATTTTACTGGATCTTTACGATGCTAGCTTGGGTTTCCATACATGGCGAATGATTTTCGTCTTTTTCTTTTTCGTTATACAACCTAATCAATATTGAATCAATTCCATGCTCACCAGGATGATTCGATTTACAGATAGAAATAATGGAGAAATACCTCGCAGCTGAAAAGGGAAAGGCCAGCCTACGGAGAGAAAACATGTCGCTTCAGGTCAGTGAGAGATGGAGCTTCTGTAGTGGATCTGCTGTTTCAGGAAGAAAGACGCGTTGTGGAGGGGAACTGGTCGAGGGGGAAATGGGAATTATATCAGAAAGAGAGAGTGAGAGATAGACAAATAGAGGGATAGATAGAGAGTGGGTGAGTGAATGGATGAGTGAGAGACAGAGACAGGGAGGTGGAGAGAGAGAGGAGAGAGAAAGAGAGAGAGGAGAGAGAGATAGGGAGGGAGAGAGGGAGAAGGGGAAAGAATGACAGAGAAGAGAGGGAGAAGAGGAGAGAATGACAGAGAAGAGAGTTTGAGAAAGAAAAAAGAGAGAAAGAGAGAGAGGAGTGTGTGTGTGAGAGAGAGAGGAAAGTGAGAGAGAAGAGAAAGTGAGAGCTAGAAAGAGAGTTTGTATATGTTGTGTACGCAAATATACATACACATAAATAGAAAGTGTGTGTGAATGTATGTATGCGTGTATATGAGAGAGAGAAGAGGAGGTGGAAGACTGACAGATAGAAACAGAAATAGGAATCTCTTCAGAGTCAAGAATTTACGAGTAAACACACGTGTATATACCATTTCTCCTTTGCAGAATAAACACAAAAAGGAACTGAAGAGCATTAAAGAAGACCAGAGAAAGAGAGACGCTGATTCTCAGAAAATGAAGAAGGAAATCGGTGCTTTGAAAGACAAGATCAAAGCGATTGAGGTGAGACGGAGAGGAAATTAAGGGAACCTAAGAGGGGAAAGAGAGAGAAAAGAGAGAGGGATGGAAGGAAGGAGAGAGAGAGAAGGGAGGAGGGAAAGAAAGAGAAAGAGAGTTGGGGTGAAGGAGGGAATGAAAGAGAGGGTGGAAAGTGTCTCTAAATTAGTAAGTATACATATGTATACGTACCTGTGTATCTAACAATAATAACAATGATAGTGATAATCATAGTCATCATTATAACAAATGTAATAATAATTGCAGAATATCCCCCCCCCCCTTCCCCCCGTCTGTTTGCACGGAGGCGATGGAACATGCTGTAGTCAGGTGTATACAAGGTATCAGTTTGAATCTGCCAAGCCACTGCAATGGTTATAATACCTGGCGATAAAGTAGATTTTGAGTAGCTCGTCACCATTCTTGGAGAAGTAGGTGAAGCTAGATACGAGGAGCTTTGGGAAACCGCACCAGAGTCCGGTCAATGTTTGTGTGTATATGTGTGTGTACACGCTCATTCAGATACAGACTCACACGAGGCACATGCCCACACGCCCACTGTACATCCACGATTTTCAGTAAAGACCTGGAAGGCTTAAGCGATCCATTTCTTTCCAGGAGGAACACAAAGCAGAGCTGCGGAACGTCGCAGAAAATCAACAAGAAAAAGAGGCGGAGATTCTGAGGATGCAGAATGAAATAGTCGGTTTAAAGGAAACAGTTGCAAGTAGAGACGAGAAGATCAAGTCACTTGAGGTGAGATAAAGAAAGGAAGATTGAGATTTCAGATAGGGATGAGAGGGAAGAAGAGATATATAGAGAGAAAGAGAGAGAAAGATGAAGAGCCTTTACTGACAATTAGGAGCAGGAAGCGATATATATATATATAATATATATATATATATATATATATAGATAGATAGATAGATAGATAGATAGATAGATAGATATAGATATACATACATACATACATACATACATATATATATATATATATATATATATATATATATATATATATATATATATATATATATATATATATATATATATATATGATACACACACACACACACACACAGAGAGAGAGAGAGAGAGAGAGAGAGAGCAGAGAACGAGAGACGCTGACTCTCGGGAAATGAAAAAGGAAATCGGTGTTTTAAAAGGGAAGTTCAAGGCGACCGAGGTGAGACGAAGAGGAAAGTGGAAAGAGACATAGAAAGAGATGAGGGGAATGAGAGAAAGGGAGAGTGAAAGGAGGGAAAGAGAGAGGGGAGGGGGAGAGACAGAAAGAGAGAGAAAAGAGGGAGGGAGAGAGTGTGAAAGAGGGAGGGAATGAAGAGAGAGAGGAGAAAAGACAGAGATATAGAGGGAGAGAGAGTGAAAGAGGGAGGAAACAAAGAGAGAGTGGAGAAGAGTGATAGAGATAGGGAAGAGGGTAGGAGAGAAAAGAGAGACAGACAGAAAGAGAGAGAGAGAGAGAAGAGGGAGGTAGAGAGAGATGGAAGGAGTGAGGGGGAGGGGGGGGGGTAGAGGGAGAGAATGAGAGAGCTAAGGGCAAAGGCAGGGTGGGAAGCAAGGTAAGAGTGAGAGGATGAAAAGTATGTATCTGAGTGAGTTTGCATACACATAAATGTGCATATGTGTAATAATATTAATGATGATACTCATAATAATTGAAAAAAAAAGATAACAATGATAGCAATAACAACCAGAAGCCCATAAAAAATTACAGTAAAATCACCTCCTCAAGTACACAGATGACGTCCGTAAGCATCACCTCCTTGGCGGAGGCAAGGCAACGGGGGAAATTATGTCATCATTCAAAAAATTCTTGGATCCGGATCACGATTCGGGTCACCACCAAAATTCAATGGAATCTAAGGCTAAAACACCTATGATAAATTTGCATGCAATTCTGTTCAAACTTTTTATTAGTTATCCTGCTAACAAACAAACACATAAAAGCCGGATTGCCACCAATATTAATGCCATCTAAGTTAGGCTAAGACACACCTCTGATGAAAAAAATCAGAAAAAAACTACCTACAACTTCTTGAGTTATCTTGCTAACGAACAAACTACCCAACGCGATCAAAAGCATAACTTTCTTGGCGGAGATAATAATAATAATAATAATAATGTATGGAAGCGATGGAACATGCTGTAGTCAGGTATATGTAAGGCATCAGCTTGGATCTGCCAAGCCTCTGAGATGGTATGAAACCTGGTGATACAGACGTGATTATTGTGAGCAGATTGTTAACTTAGTTGGGGAGGAATGTGACGTTAGACATGACCAACTTTGGGAAACTGTATCGGTGTCGAGGAATATCGGCAGGTTTAAAAGGTTTGGACTTCCTCTCTGTTACTTGTTCGGAGTGTGGGGAGGCCTATGCGCCGCTGAATGTGACGGCCTCCCTTGCTATCCCAATTCTTTAATCATTGGATCACTTCACTGTTCGGGGTCCCACAGCTGTGTTTAGGGAGACTATAATGTTTTCCTGTTGTACCGAAGATGCGCCATAGTTGCTAAGACCTGCTTTGCCACAGCCAGAGATGAGACCAACAGGAATAAAATGGTCGGTTTAGAGGAACAATTTAGAGACTGTCCTTCGGGTGAGATAAATGGAATAGTGAGATCTAGTAGAATTGAGGGAAGAAACGAAGACGAATTATAGAAGAGATATATGAAGATATTACTAGAGAGAGAGAGATACTGAAAGGGAGCACACAGTAGCAAGGGACGGCAGACGCGTTGGCAAGCCAAATCAGAAATATGATAGCGTGCATTATGATCGTAAGCAGGAACATGCATGAACAACGAGAACTTTCTGCGCGCTCTCCGCAACGGGGCTTTGTGGGCGCCGAGCGGCGTCGGACGCGCAGGGACTCCGAGGGTGTCTCAATTCCGTTCCACTTCCTATTCCTCTCCCTCGCCCTCTCTCTCGCTCTCTTTTTCTCTTCTCCTTCCTCCCTTCCTCTCTCTTCTTCCTCTTCCTTTTCCTATCTCTCTCTCGCTCTCCCTGGTGCACACACAGCACATATTATAAACCATTAATGGAAATGATAAACGCTATGTATTTTCGTCCTAACTGTACATGCTGAGATTCCCATTTCAATTGCACATACAGTTTGTTGCTCATTAGACTCATATATTCGTAATGTTGAAATTTGAAATGCGTCGATGAGAACGTCCACCCTATGCCGAAGCCTTTGCTGAATTCCAGTGACGTCTACAGAATCATTACAGATTACATAACGTCATAGATCTTAAAGAACACATCCTGAATCTCCCTTTCAAGGAACAAAGTACGAAGGAACTGCTGAGTCTCAGAAACGCGCAGCACCTGAAGGAGGCCGAGGCGGCGAGCCAACTCAGGGAAGCCCAGGAGGCGCTCAAGTCCCGAGACAAGAGGGTCAAGACACTGAAGGTGAGGAGGAGGTCGATCTTGAGTGGCAGGGAGAAGGAAACGATAACCATATATGTATGTGTGTGTGTGCATGTACAGACGCGTGGTTTTGATAATGGGAATGACGAGGAGTAAGGTCGTAACTAGAGCTTCAACAACAGCAAAACTAACCGTCTGCCTTGACAGGAAATCTTACTCATCCTCCATCCAGTCTCAGGAAAAGAAGAAGTGGCAACTCAACCTTGGCCTTGACTCAGACATAATAAAGTGGCGTTGAAGGAACGGAATTTCATTTAAAGCAGTTAGGAAAAATATTGCTTGTGCGTTTTAAATGCAAAGTATATGTAAACATGAGTGTTAAACATCAGCTGATGGGAAAAACAAACAAACTGCGAATCGGCTTGGTTGCCAGTTCTTCCTTTCCGGACGCATTATAATTAGTTTACATATCTTATCATTTTATAAATCTATTCCACACAGCGGCAGCTAAAGGAGAAAGAGGCTGAATGCGGACGACTGAGCTCGGTGCTGGAAGAAAAAGAAATACAAATCAGCCAATTGGAGGTAAGTGTATGTGTATGTATGCTCTACCTGCGTGTGCATTCGTATAGTGTACACATTGTGTCTATCTATGTGTGTTTGTGTGTGGCTGTATTTGCGTTATATACATTCAGACGTATGGTGTAAGTGGATAGCATGGATGAATGTCATTCTTTTGAACCTTTGATGCCAACCATACTTATAACACCCAGTGCCTAGATAACAGATTATCGCCTGGTTGTGACTCAGAAAGTAATTTAAAAGTTGCATTACTTTTCGTAGATCGTAGATGATCTTTGAAAATGTGGCTAGCCAAAGAAGGAATAATCAGTAAATAGCGAAGAAGTTTGGCGAAAAGATTGGCACTAGGTAGGGAGGAGGATAGACAGTAAGTCGGATGATAAATCTAATGGAAGAGTATAGATAATCATATATTTCAGGGTCAGCTAGAGATACACGAGAGAAAGGTCAGGACTTTGCAATCGCGACTGGACGATAAAGAAAATCAGTTGCATGAATTGCAGGTAAGGGTCTCGGATATCGTTACGGAGACAAACATGCGCACATATGAATGCAAACTCAGAGAAACGCACGCACACACTAATGCACGTGCACGCATATAAATGGATAAGAAGATTGATAGAGATATTGATGAAACTTTTCTTTTGGGAATAGGAGTCTCTTCAAGCAGAGCCGATGGATGCTTCTCAGCGCCCGGACGCGCTTGTCACACGACGGTCTCGCAAGGGGGCAGTCCTCACGGGCAGCGAGGAGGAAGAAGTCTCCGCAAGCAGCAGGCACCAAGAGATCTTCGCAAGCAGAAAGCAGGGGGAGGAACAGAGCTTCAGGGCCAGAAGAAGGAAGGAAGAGCAAAGATCCCCAAGCAACAAAACGGACCAAGAC
>NW_020872759.1:334969-347469 GCF_003789085.1 Penaeus vannamei | reverse complement strand
ACTATATATATGTGTGTGTGTGGTGTGTGTGTGTGTTGGTGGTGTGTGGTGCTGAGCTGTGTGTGTGTTGTGTGTGTGTGTGGATGTTGGTGTTGTGTAATAATATAGTAGAGATATAGTATGTATAATTACATATATAGTTATATTAATATAATATATATTATATTTATATATTAGATATATATAATTTAATATATATACAGATATATGATAAGCGCAACTAATATATATATATTATATGAATTATATATACTATATATGGGTATAATACTGGTATAAAATTAAATATTATCATATAGATATTATCGCATGTGTGGTGTGTGTGTGTGTGTGTGTGTGTGTGGTGTGTGTGTTGTGATGTGTCTGTGTGTGTGGTGTCAGTATGTGGTGTTTAGTGATATAGTAATATAACGTGGTTGATAATTATACTAAAGTATATTATATATATTTAATATAACTTGTATAGATAGTATATATATTATTATGATATGTATGCACATTATATACTATTATATATATAATAACATCATATATATAATAATACAAGGTATTAACATATACTAATATACTATATTACTATACTATATACTCAATACTATAATTATATCATATAGTAGTATAACACACATATATCTAACTATTATAAACTCATAAATCATTATTTAAAAATATATTTAATAATTTATAGCATAGCTATAATCATCACTATACAGCATATATTATTATATTAATATATATATATATATATTATCTACGATATAATTAGTATATTAGAAAAAGATACGATAGATAGATAGATAGATAGAAGATCAGATGATAGATAGATAGATAGATAGATAGATAGAATAGATAGATATAAGACTCATGATATTATATAAACAAGTATATTATGGTTTGGTGATTAAATTTTATATCTACGATATATAATACTTATATGACCAAACTACTACCTATATATTATCTAAGTATTGTATTGCACTAATCACTGGCTCGACAAATACCTATATACATATATATATATATATATATATAAATATAATATAATATATTGATATATAATTATGTGATGAGCCGAACGAAAGGTATATATAGTATATTAATATGGCTGAGTCGTCCAGTTAAATATATAATATATATTATATACTTATATATACTATATACATATATATATATATGAATATAATATTATCACTAGATATACTATAATATATATAACTAGTATACATATATAGTAATACTGGAATAGATAGACTCTACATGCACATGTAAGATAGAGTATTTAGCAGATAGATAGATAAGATATGATACGAATGAGATTAGGACTAAGATAGGATAGGATAGAGTAGATACAACAGTATGATGATGGCACATTACGTCACTTATACTAGGTTGCTAGTACTGATTATATATTATATATATATAATTATATTATATACTATGGCCCGGTGGTGGTGTTGTGTGGATGAAGTGTAGTGTGCTATTGGTAAGTGATAGCCCGCCTGGGGTGTGATAGATGTCGTAGTGATTGTACTATGTGGGTGCTGTGGTGTGTGTGTGTGTGTAGTGTGTTGGTCTGTGTATATATATAGCGCAGTATAGTTATTAGCTAAATCATATATTATATTTTATATATTTATATTTACTATCATATTAATATATATAATATAAAGTATATATGATATATTAATATATATAACTTATATATTCATATATCTCCATTATATGTCATATAATTGAATCACTCAATAATGTATTAGTTATAATGTAATTTCATCTATGTATATAAGTATATAGTTGATTATATATATAGATATAGTTAGAGTACTTATTGATATTTATGACTCTTAATAACTCATTGTACGATGTAGACTGCACTATATTAATATATTTATATAATAAATACTAATATTATTATTTTTTTTTTATCATATTAATTATTCGAGTGTAGGAGCGTCAATACAAGATGTATATAATAATAATAACATATTATATTAAATTATAATTTATTGATGTATTAAAATAATTTAATACGTTAACATATTAAACATAGTTAGTATAGTCATTATTAATCATTTGTTAGTGGTAATACATTATATAATTAATATATTGAGTCCTGTAATATCCATAATAGTCTTCAATTATCCTGTAAATTATATGGTCATTTGATTGAGTATAATATAATATATATGTTATCATGATATTATATTATGACAAATAACGAGTATAATATATCATATGAAATAGGAATGATACCTATAAAGTTATATCTAACCTGGCAATAAAGACTATTGTTGATATAATGTGATGATATACAAATTCGCAACATGTTATATATCCTAGTTTGCACTCGATAAATATATAAACTTGCAAAATATACATATATATGGTGTGGTTTAGTACAATATATACACACATATCGCCGATATAATAAGTACATTCACACAAAGCTAATAAACTACACGCAGAGTATATTAAGATAATGATATAGTATAGTAACATATATGGTAATAGTACTAAGTATACTAATATAGTTTTCATAGTGTAGCTCATAGTATGTCACATATTATACTATATAAGTATATATATATATATATGGTGTGTGTGTGTGTGTGTGTGTGTGGTGTGTGTGTGTTGTGTCTGTGTGTGGCGTGTGTGTGTGTGTCTGTATATATACATATATATATATATATAGACTGAATTCACTATTATCTAATATGCATACTCACTTAAACTATTCAATGAATTACATCGAACTATTATATATATCCTTAGATCATCTATCAATTATTAGCTATTTGCTAATGTTTGTATATATAGGCTATATCATTATTAGTAAATTAATATAATGCTAACATTAATTATTAACGTTAGTCATATATATACCATATGATATATTACCATAATGTTATTATTATATACTAAAGGGCTACTATTAATGATATATATATTATACATACTCGTATTATTATATATAAAATATTTAAATATCTTAACTATTGTTTAGTAGTATATATATATATTATGTGTATGTGTTGTGTGTGTGTTGTGTGTTGTGGTGTGTGTCGCCTGTGTGTGTGTGTGTGTGTGTGTGTGTGTATCTAAACTCATATTGTGTATGAATTATGCATATATATGTATAACATATATTCTATATCATATAATGAATTAATCATTATATAGATACCTATATTTAGTATATATATATTATAATACTACACGTATATATGCATGTATATTGTAATGTAATATATTTTCATCGTTTTTAGTTATATTATTCTATAAGTAAATATCAGTATTCTATATGTTGTTGATAATATAGTTATATTGAATATTATTAGTTGCATGTTCCTATATATAATCTATAAGTAATAATATATTTCATGTTATATATATCTATATTGCTTACTTATATATATTCATGGTTCTTATATTTACTCTTGCTATGATACACATCTTCTATATATTGAATTGTTATCACTCTTTTATCTATATTTACTCGCTTGCGAGTTATTGGTGTAACGTTTGTATCATACCATATCACTCTCGTCATTTCTATGTAAACATACATTGACACACATTTCTATATACATGCATTCTAAACGTGTGTATTATTTATATTCCTTCGTAACTGTATATTTATATCCTGTTAACACTATTAACCTGTTCAACTTTATTATAGTGCATGCATAAATTTTCATTACAATGTATACTATTTACATCTTATCATGTAGTATTAAGGGTAAAATTATATACGTAATTTATCTATAATAAAAATATATATATATTTATGTATATAATCTCATACTATATGGCATATACTATAGTACTTGCGATAGCCTTATATATATATGCTCAATATAGAAACTACTACACGCACACACACATATTACACACAACACTATATGATAATAATATAAGTATATAATTATAGTATAGTACTATATATTTTATATTCTATATTTTATATATATATATTCTATGTTATATGAATTACCTAATTGCCAGTGCTTTATATTATAAGTGTTATACTCAATTTTGTAATAATGCATCTTTTGTAATTATCATAATATTAATTGATGCTATTTGATTATATTAATCATGTCAGTATTTATAATTATATTGCTATTAATGTTTATAATGCTAGAATCTAATATCTACTATTAACAATATATATCTAAGATTATTATGTTTATACTTATTATTGGATGTTAGCCTTACTACTCGCAGCTTAATAATACATCGCCTTCATACACTACGTCGTGCTTATCGCACAGTGTTCTATTTATTTATAGGAATACCACTGTGATTCCACTTTGCCCTGTGTTAGATTTTATGATGGATTTTGTTCCATATTGATAATTAATGTGCCTTGTGTTTTAATATATATAATTGCTCTCTCCTATTATCTTTCATTATGTACAATGATTTACTAAAATTGCCCTATCGCCTTATTATTTATAATAATGGGAATTTTGCCTTTTTTGTGCTGTGATGTATTGAATGAGGTTTCCACTCTTAAGATTATGGGGGGCGTGGTCGGGGGGGTCTGGGTCGCGACGGAAGCTTTTCCCGCTGCTATGGCGGGGTGGTTGTTAAGTCTGATAAGCGATATTAGTTGAAATGAATAGAGTGGGATAAGTGATAAGGGGGAGAGTAGCACATTAAGATAAAGAATAGATTAATATAGTACTTGCATGCTTTCTCTGCTTTCAGGACTGTGCCATACACGCTCTACGATCTATGCCTATTCTAGCTTGAGATACAACTGGAGACAGCTCAATGCATCGAAATTTCTTCCGATCTCTCATTTCGAGCTCAGAAAGTATCATTTTCTAGTCTTGGAGAAAATATCTGCGGTGGGTGTAACTTTCATGTCGGGTCTCAAGGATGGATAAAACAAGCTTGGGAGATAATCTACAAGTAAGACTAGCAGAGACACGGGGACCAAGAGGTGGAGTGTAACTATTGATAGCTATCCTTTGGCAGATCTACCAGTGTGTGTCCCGTGCGACTTATTGCCGTCTTATATACAATGTGCTGGTTAGGAACATCGCATGGATCTTCCTTTAAGAACCCGCTGGGATTTGATGGCTCAGCAGCATTCGGCCGCCGGATGTGCGGGTTGAGACTCTGTTCGATCCTGGGGCTCGCCAGTCTCCACCAACAGAAGAATAACATCAATTTCTGTGGGGCCCTTCCCGCCTCCCTCCCCTCTTCCAACTTAAATTGTTATCTTTGCAATGCCGGGTGAAGAGCATCGGCGAAATCTGGCGGCCGGTTCTTCCGGTCGGACCTTCGTTCGCGCGAGCGCGCGGAATAGGTAGAGCGGAGTCGCATGCGCCTCGCTGGGCCACTGATTCGGAGGAGATAAATGATATGGGGAACTAGGAGAGCATCATATATTGTAGCTACATACTGCTTGGGTGCAGGATGGTATATCATTTTGCTCACGTGCCTGGCCTTGGCTACTTTCGACACCTGCTTCGCAAATTTCGACAGCACAGGAGTGAGGCGATAGTGTGTGCGCTCACATCCGCGAGCAGAGACACAGCCTCATACCAAGGTGAGATTCTCGTGGAGTTCTGTCTGCGGATCATCCTTTCGCCACTCATAGTATACGTTCGACCGTTGGCATGCAGCGAGTGATGGCCTGTGCGCTTCGGTTGCAATTGCTTGTAAACATATAGACAGGCAATTGGTATGTTCCAGAATATCACGGGAAGACAACATGAATATGGGCATCGGAAGCTAAGTGAGAATTTAATGTCTGAGTGAGCACAGAGCCTATGGTTATTAGTTGTTACTGTTGGTGCAATTTCTACTGTTACTCTTTTTTTGAGCCTGGTTTCGGGTCGTCTACGAGTTGGTCATGCAGGCTGTCATTTGGGTTTCTGGTCCTTGCACTGTATCAATGTTTGACATATAGGACGGACAGAGGGAAAATGAACCATCAGATATTTGGTCAGAATAATAGGTATTATAAAGCATTCATTATATATTACATGCATCACACAAGTATATCCACCACCATATATTTATTGTTATTACAACGTTTTATGCACATATTGCTTGTAGGTTGTTGCTGCTAAGGTATTAGTTAGGAAACTTACTGATTATCAGTTATTAAAGCATTGATAAACACAAGATTCTAATTATCGTAACTGCACTGTTGAAATCGGACGCTCCAAGCCGCGATTGAATTTCTTGGTGTGGTGCTAAAACTGATTGTCTGACCATTATTCGTGTTCTGGATTCCCCTTATTGATTTATGGCATGTTTATTAATATTCTGTATCCCTAAGGGTTACTATACTATTGCTTTCCCACTCTATTATTACGGAAGTCTGCCATCCAGTCTCATCTTTATCGCCATATATTATACGCTGTCGAGATATTGTGCAGACCAGCACGGGTCCGGAACGAGACGGAATTCCCTGTTGGATGATTCTCTTCACGATTGATTTTTCCTTGGAGCAGATTTTAGCATGAGATTGCTCTGACAATGCTGTTTCTGATCATTTGTCCACTTGCGTAGTGGCGAGGGTTCTTAATAACGCTGCCCGTGGAATCTTGGTTACGCGGTCAGTTCGTATTCCTGTTCATTGCTATACAGTACACATAGTGAAGTGCGCTACAAGAAAGATGCGCTTTTACTTTGTAATTCTTTTCACAAAGATAAATAAACGAGAAAAGGTAACAATTCATACATATCTCCGGCTGTCTAGGAATGAAATGAATGGAGTTGTTAGTTTGTACATGTGCCAAATGACCAGCTGATATTAGTACTAAACCAGACCCACTGATATCACGAAAGGAGGCTGAGTGGTCATGCTTCATGCCAGTTACAGAGAGCCATGCCTGTGGCCATTTACAGAGAGCCATATCTTTGGCCATTTACAAAGAGCCATGCCTGTGGCCATTTACAAAGAGCCATGCCTGTGGCCATTTACAAAGAGTCATGCCTGTGGCCATTTACAGAAAGCAATGCCTGTGGCCATTTGCCGGGAGCCTTGATTGCAGTCACGTACGGGAAGCTATATTTGAAGTCATAGTTAGAAGTATCCAAGCCACGTACCATCTATGAATAGCACCAGCAAAATGCCTTCCGTCTTGATTTTGGTTTTATTTAAGGCACCCTTGATGCTTGAGATTATTTGGCAGTCTTTATCATCTAACAGGTTTATTTATTTATCCTTTTATTTTTTGGTTCATTTATTAATCTAATATGCTTCTAATGTGGCCTTTACTTTATAATAGTCTTAATTCCTTTCACTCCTTAGAATATCTTCTCCCAAATCATTCCTCTGTGGCGTTTTTACTATTACGATATTAGTAATAATGATGGTAAAGACGATGAAAAAAAGGATAATAGAAATAGCAATAGTAAATAATACTGCTGATAATATGGATAGTATCAATAATGATAATAATTATTACAATAACATGGTAAAACTCATTAAAAAATAATGAAAATGGTGATATCTAGGTCCTTCAATGTGTCCCTTAATATTATCTTTAAATTCGAAAGTCTTCCTTAAGATTGCCTCACTAATCAAGTTCTTTGCGTTCACATAATAAGATAAGAATGGTAGAATTTTACGAGGTCGCTGCTACCGCCGATTCCTGATACCCGTGCGAGTCAAGAGGCTTAACCATGCGTGGATTTGGCTTACCTCCATCTGCCACTGCATTCGGTTCGGCTCCCTTGCCTATCTATATATTATAATATTATATATCTATTATATTGCCTATATATTACGTATCATAAAATACACTCGTTCTTAATCTGAATAAAACATTATTTCTCACATTATTATGATTATACATGCATACACATATATGTGTGTGTGTGCACACATGTGTTTGTGTGTGTGTGCATATATATATATATATATATATATATATATATATATATATATATATATGTGTGTGTGTGTGTGTGTGTGTGTGTGTGTGTGTGTGTGTGTGTGTGTGTGTGTATAAATGTATATATATTTATACATATATATACGTGTGCGCGTATTTGCATGCGCATGTTGCCATGTCACCTCTGAATAAATCTGAAAACTCGGGTAAATGATAATAGTCACCAAACGTTATCTTGAAATTTCTTGATTTTTCATACCTATTTATGTGTACAAAAGGAATAATAATAAAATTAATGAGAGACAGAAAGAGAGTCGAAATCAGTGATATGACAACGTGGAGCAGAGAACTTTATGAGCCTGTCATAACGCCCATCATAAACAGGAAATGAATTGAAACGTGCGCGAGGGAGATGGCTGCTGTCATTCATTTTCCACTTACTACTGTTAACTTTATAACCATTGCTATAGTTACTGATACTATTGTCGTCATTATTCATCCCTTGCCGATCAACATCTCCATCGCCTTGTGACCTTTTCCAGCAGCCAAGTGAAGTGTGCAGCAAGAAGATGCGCTTTACTTTTTTTTTTTTTTATTCTTTTTCCCGATGATAAATAAAAGAGAAAAGGAGAACATACGTATGTACGGCTAGCTAGGAATGAAAGGAATGAAGTGAATGGAGTTGTTAGATGCACAAGTGCCGAATGACCAGCTGAAATTAGTACCTATCCAGACCCACTGATATCCCGAAAGGATGCTGAGTGTACTATTACAAGGGGTCATGCTTCAGGTCATTTACCGAGAGCCATTTCTGTGGCCATTTACAGAGAGTCATGCTTGAAGCCATGTACGGGGAGTCATACTTGTGATACATGTATTCAAGCCACGTACCATCTGTGAATAGCACCAGCAAAATGCCTTCCGTCTTGATTTTAATTTTATAGAAATACCCTTAGCATTCTTTATCATCTAACAGTCTTATTTATTTATCTTTTTATTTATTTATTCATTTATGTATCTAATTTGCTTTTAATATGGATTTTGCTTTATAATAGTCTTAATTCCTTTCACTCCTTAGAATATCTTCTCCCAAATCTTTCCTCTATGGCGTTTTTACTATAACGATATTAGTAATAATAATGATAATGATAAGAAAAGATAGAAATGAAAAAATATATATATAGAAATAACAATAGTAATAATACTGATGATAATATGTTTGATATCAATAATGATAATATTTATTACAATAACATGGTAATTCATGCAAGTAAAACTGATTAAATAATCATGGAAATGGTGATATCTAAGTCCTTTAATATGTCCCTGAATTTTTATATATAAAATCGAAATTGTCTTCCTTAAGATTGCCTCACCATCCTCGTCCTTTGCGTTCACATCGGCGCCCTTGACGATGAGCTCCTCGGCCGCCGCCTCGTGACCTTCTTGGGCTGCGAAGTGTAACGGAGTAGACCCTGAAAGGAGAAGATAATGATCATGGAATAGAGCCACATATATGTATATGTATATATGTGTATGTGTCTGGGATCTGCACTGACGAATTACAAACGGAGCGATTTCAAGGACGGAACAGCTTACAAACTTGCTACGGACTCTGACTCGATTGCCTGAGATTATGGCCGTGCACTCGTGCAATTGCATAAGACAGGCACGTGAGTCAAAGGAGAACAGAGATGAGAGATAGAAATAAAGAAAGGAGCCAGTAATTTCATATTAGATTTCATATTTCGTTTCTTAAATACCACTTTCTTGTTTTTCCTCCTTAATCTATTACAAAAAAAAAAAATGTTTCTCATATGTATGATTATAATAACACACACACACACACATCCAGTCAAACACACACACAACATATGTGTCTGTGATGTGTGCGCGCGCGCCCGTGTGTTTGTATGCTGCCCTAATGCCAACTCTGGATGAATCTGGAAATTCGGGTAGATTAAAACGGCCACCAAACGATATTTGAAATTTTAACTGGAATTCCTTGAAGCGGGAAAAATGATGACATTCATTTTCATTCACATGGATCTGTCACCCCCGAAATGATGGCGAGTTTTTCATGTATACAAATCTATATATATATATATATATATATATATATATATATATATATATATATATATATATATATATATATATATATATATATATATATATATATATATATATATATATGAATGAGAGAGACAGAAAGGTAGCAAGTATAAAATAAAATTACACATGATAACGCGGAACAGATGACATTCTAAGCCTGGCGTAACCCCGGTGATAGCACAATAGGAGCATATCATTGGGAACATTAAATCCCCTCTGCATTTCTACCATTATTCATGTCTGATTACCATCATTTCCTTTACTGATTTCTGTCATTACTGATACTATTTTGTCTTCATTATTGTGGAGTCTCCTTCATTTTCTCTTCTGACTACTGAATGAACAACAAACTACGGAAGAATGGGAGGAAGTTCTTGAATTCTCAAGGAATTGCCCAGAGTGTCTCCTCCCTGATAAGAATGATAGAATTTTACGAGGTCGCTGCTACCGCCGATTCCTGATACCTTTGCGAGTCGAGTCTTAATCATGCCTGGATTTGGCTTACCTCCATTTCCCTTTGCATTCGGTTCGGCTCCCTTGCCTATCAACATCTCCACCATCGCCGTGTGACCATTAAAAGCAGCCAAGTGAAGTGGTGTGTCACCTGAAACAGGAGGATGCGTTATATTTTTATTCCGTTTCCCGAAGGTAAATAAACGAGAAATGAAGATAATTCATATATACGAACGGTTGGTTAGGAATGAGACGAATGTAGTGGATCGAATGCCTAAAAAAAAGAGACACATTTCATTTTGCATTTTATATTTCGTATCATAAAACACGCTCGTTCTTAATCTCTATAAAACATTATTTCTCACATTATTATGATTATACATGCATACGCATATATGTGTGTGTGTGCACACATGTGTTTGTGTGTGTGCATATATATATATATATATATATATATATATATATAATATATATATATATATATATATATATATATATACATGTGTGTGTGTGTATAAATGTATATATATTTATACATATATATACGTGTGCGTATTTGCATGCGCATGTTGCCATGTCACCTCTGAATAAATCTAGAAACTTGGGTAGATGATAACGGTCACCAAACGTTATCTTGAAATTTCTTGATTTTTCATACCTTTTATGTGTACAAAAGGAATAATAATAAAATTAATGAGAGACAGAAAGAGAGTCGAAATCAGTGACATGACAACGTGGAGCAGAGAACTTTATGAGCCTGTCATAACGCCCATCATACTACAACAGGAAATGAGTTGAAACGTGCGCGAGGGAGATGGCTGCTGTCATTCATTTTCCACTTACTCCTGTTAACTTTTTAACCATTGCTATAGTTACTGATACTATTGTCGTCATTATTCATCCCTTGCCGATCAACATCACCATCGCCTTGTGACCTTTTCCAGCAGCCAAGTGAAGTGTGCAGCAAGAAGATGCGCTTTACTTTTTTTTATTCCTTTTCCCGATGATAAATAAAAGAGAAAAGGAGAACATACATATGTACGGCTAGCTAGGAATGAAAGGAATGAAGTGAATGGAGTTGTTAGATGCACAAGTGCCGAATGACCAGCTGAAATTAGTACCTATCCAGACCCACTGATATCCCGAAAGGAGGCTGAGTACTATTACAAGGGGTCATGCTTCAGGTCATTTACCGAGAGCCATTTCTGTGGCCATTTACAGAGAGTCATGCTTGAAGCCATGTACGGGGAGTCATACTTGTGATACATGTATTCAAGCCACGTACCATCTATGAATAGCACCAGCAAAATGCCTTCCGTCTTGATTTTAATTTTATAGAAATACCCTTAGCATTCTTTATCATCTAACAGTCTTATTTATATCGGAAGAATGGGAGGAAGTTCTTGAATTCTCAAAGAATTGCCCAGAATAGTCCCTCCCTGATAAGAATGATAGAATTTTACCGAGGTCCTGCTACCGCCGATTCCTGATACCTTACGAAGTCGAGTCTTAATCCGCCTGGATTTGGCTACCTCCATTTTCCCTTTGCATTCGGTTCGGCTCCTTGCCTATCAACATCTCCACCATCGCCCTGTGACCATTAAAAGCAGCGAGTGAAGAGGTGTGCCACCTGACAACAGGAGGATGCGTTTATATTTTATCCGTTTCCCGAAGGTAAAATAAACGAGAAATGAAGATATTGCATATATACGAACGGTTTTTTGGAATGGAACGAAATGTAGTGGACGAAATGCCTAAAAGACACATTTCATTTTGCATTTTATATTTCGTATCATCAAACACACTCGTTCTTAATCTGTATAAAACATTATTTCTCACATTATTATGATTATACATGCATACACATATATGTGTGTGTGTGCACACATGTGTTTGTGTGTGCATATATAATATATTATATGTATTTATATTATATTTAATATATAATAATTATATGAGAATATATATATATATATATATTATAATAGCTATATAGATATTTGTGTGTAGTGGTATAAATGTATATTATTGTATACATATATATACATACGTGTGCGTATTTGCATG
>NW_020872759.1:317571-322571 GCF_003789085.1 Penaeus vannamei | reverse complement strand
ATAGACAACCCAGCGCACCTATTACCACTGGCACTATTTCTTACATTCCTTATTTTCCCGCAATTTGGCAATCTTTCTCTTTAACTCTTGATACTTATCAATCTTTTCTTGTTTTTCTCTCTTACTTTAACATCTCTTTTACATGCTACGTCCACTCTCAGAAACCATTTATCTTTCTTTTCAACTATGATTATATCCGCTCTCCTTGCCTCCGTCACTTGATCACACTAGATGTTTAGGTCCCACAACAATTTACATGTAACATTCTCTGCAGTTCCTAACGGATCGTGGTCATACAACTTTACAGATCTTTCCAGATACCTTTGTATTCATTCTGTGCCAATTTCTTAAGGGGAAGGCTAGATCAGTAGCAACTCGAGGAGGTGTCATGGCGTCTTTTTTTTTTTTTTTTTTTTTTTTTTTTGATAGCGTAACAAAAGTTACGGATGCATTATGTGTATGGTCGATCATTTTGATCTTTTCAATTTTCAAAAAGGATGGAAAAAAATAGTTTAATGGTTCAGTCATCAAAATAGCCCTGTGGATGAGAAGATTATTAATATATCCATGCACTCAATGAATGAATGAAAGGTATTTTATTTAATGTGTAGGATGCCAGGCCAACAAGACGCCTGAAAAGCCATTGAAACTTTAACACTTGTTGGATATTTTATAAAATGTAAACATGGACATGTGCTATTCTAAAAATAGACCGGCCTGGTATTCTACACCATTTTATCCCAAATTCCATGCCGATAGCCATACACATACACCGTCTGTATTAAAGAATCACTTTGATCGAAACAATAAACAACTTCAAATCGTCCATGAACAAGTGGTTTACTTCCACACTCCTGTTCATTTCATACCCCGCTCTAGCCTTCCTCATTCTTGATGTCAAAGGCACTATACACAACAAATAGTATCGGTGACAAACTATCGCCCTGGAAAATCCCTTGTTGTATCCGCACATCATCTGTCACTAGTTCACTTGACGTCAACTTCGTCTTCGATCCAGTCGTGCCTTTGTCTAGACAACTTCTTCCCTTAACCCAAATGTCTTCGTACATTCATTAAGTCACCTATGTGGCTCCATAAGCATTGCGGTAGTCAATCCATGCCATGGGTCTCCTTTTGGTATCTTTCATGATGGCTTTGTCAATTAAAAGTTGATCCTTCGTTTCTCTCCTTCATTGATAATAATATCTATTATAATAACAATAATACTAATGATTATAATAGAGTAATTATCATTATTATTATCAGCATTAATATTATTATCTTTATTATAGCAATAATGCTTATTACTATTGTTATTATTATTATTATTATCATTATTGTTATTATGATAAGAACAACGATAATAACAGAAATTATAATTAAAAAAATATTAATATTACTATCATTATTATAAGGATAATAGCAATAATAATTATTATAATAACAACAATGATTATAATAATAATAATTACAATGATGATGACAGTGATCCTGATGCAGATAATGATATTAGTAATGATAATGATGATAACGATAAGGACAATAACAATAATAATAATAATAACAATAATGGTGATGATAATGATAATGGTAAGGATAATAATGATAATGGTAGAATAATGAAAATAATAGCAATACCAATTATGATGATGATAAACATAATAATAGAAATGATAATGAAAAATATAATGATGATAACAAAACTAATATCAATATTGAGGAGAATGATGACAAATATAACGATGACAGTAATGATGACAACAAAAGTAACAATAACAATAACAAGAAAAGTAACAATAATAATAATAGTTAGAACAGAAAACAATGATAACAGTATAGCAAAGATGAAGATGATCATCAGCATCATTATCCTCTTCATTAACTCTATGATAATAACAATCATCATTATCACAATTATTATTATTAATCATAAATGCAAAAGCCCTAAATGTGCAGAATATAATCATAATTATTTACTTTTACAGCCTTACGCTATTTTATTTTATGACATTCACCAAATTCCTCTCTACCCCCCCCCCCCTCCCCCGCCCCGGTCGCCCGCCATTCCTATTGCATCGCAGGTAATCATCATAAACGACCTCGTATTGCATCGAGCGACAAAGCATGATGGATGCAGCAACGCGCGATCAAAAGGCGCTCGTAAACTTCTTGTGATTTGCAATATTGCAGGCTTGAAACACCTGCCAGCCTAGGAGGATGGAGCGGCCCTTTTCCTCGGCTTCTTTTTCCTCTTCTTCTTTTTCTTCTTCTTCCTCCTCCTCTTCCTCTTCTTCCTCTTCATCTTCTTTCTCTTCCTTCTTTTCCTTTTCTTCATCACCATCTTCTTATTCTTATTCTTCCTCTTCTTCATAACCATCTTCATTTTCTTCTTCTACGTCATCATCTCACATCATTTTTTTTCTTTTCTTTCCTTTTCCTCTTCCTCTCCCTCTTTCACTTCCTATTTTTCTTCTTCTTCTTTGTTTTTTGTTTTTTCTCACTATCTTCATCATCAACACAAGCATCATTATCATCATAACCATCATTAATATTATTATCATCGTTATCATCTTTATCATCATTATCATTATCATCATTACCTTTATCATAATCATATTCATTTTCATCATCTCCATCATCATCCTCTTATTCATCATCATCTTTTTCTTCTTTTTCTTCCTCTCTTCTCTTCTTCTTCTTTGCTACAGAGAATAATTAGAAATAAAACGTTTGACCTGCGTTCTTTCCGCATTTGCTGTTGATAAAAGGGAAAATATGTACTGTAAGCGGATAAAGAAGTAGACGAAGAAGACAATAAAGATAACGATAATGACGGTGATGATAACAAAAGCGAAAAGTCATTATTTTGTTATCATTTTAAGTATTACTAATGGCGAGATGCTAATAATCACAATGAGAGATATACTATATGCACGCACACACACATACACACACACACACACACACACACACACACACACACACACACACACACACACACACACACACACCACACACACACACACACACACACACACACACACACACACACACATACATACATGCGTGTTTGCTCGCTCTCCGCCTCTCTCCTTCTCCCTCCTTCTAAGTAACGTTATATACACATAAAAGTCTCACCCGAAAGGAGATAATGGCGGCACACACTTTAGGATTCACTGGATTACAGGATGCTTTATGGAAGTAAATATATATATTTTGATAGACTGCTATATTGTACCTTGATGAGGCATCAATAGAATCTTCTATGAAAAGGTCTTTTGAACGAAAGAAACGAGAGGTCTAGATGTGATCTAAATGCAATAAAATTAGACAATATACACATACAAAATAAAGACAGCTCACAATGATTTACCATATATAGAGTCGTTTCATTCAACTAAACCGTCCTACCGAAGACAAATTCCCATTTCCTTAGTGAGTCACTACGTTGCCTAGCTTGCGTGTGCTCTGTAATGAGAGACCTTGCGTGACTCCCGGCAACGGTCGCTCGCGTTGATGCACCTTGCCTTCCGTTTTCGTTCTGGAAGATAAACGCTTAATTTTGTGAAATTCTTGTACATTAGAGCATAAAAGGATACAAAAATAAGTACTGGATTATGATTGTATTTTAATGTATTGAATATCCAGAATATTTACATTCGTTATTAGGTAAAAGTATTCCCTAAGGGTACAATAAAAAGGAGGAGGATTGTATAAAAAGATTCTTTGTTTGAAATTTGACTGACCAATATATGCGTCAGAAAAGAATTTGAACAGGATAGTGTCGAACAAGCTGTAGATGTTCATGATTAGATATTTTAGTAACTACTGAAGGGAGCCAGGACGGCGGGGAGTAATTCTCTCCGTTGCTTCGACATTCCCGCATCTGAATGCAGTGTCGCGCGAGACGGAGATCAGCCAGCAAAGCCACGCGGCCTTAGGTGACTGACGCTGAAGGGCCACGAAATGCATGACGCAGCGCCCTCGGGTCTGATCATGCACAGCGGAGGGGAGCGCCGGGAGAGGGCGACTCAGTGCCATGACATCGGCAGTCAGTGCGGACATGACACAGCGACGGACTGCAACAGACAAAGAAAAATTCGGAGGAAAGAGGGGGAGATGGAGGATAAAAGAGAAAGAAATGGAGGCGGGGAAGGGGAGGTGGAGCAAGGAAATACACAGAAATGGAGTGAAACAGACCGTGAAAGTTCAAAATTAAGAAAGAGGACGAGCGAAGGAAGGTGGAACACGGAGAGGGGGGGGGGAAGGAAATTGAGGGGAACGGGAAGGACGTACAAATAAGGACTGGAACAGACCGAGCGAGTTCTAAGCAAAGAATAGAGGGAGAGAGAAAATGGACACGAAGGAGAAAAAGAAAGGGAAACAGGAGGGGGAGAGGAGGAGGAATGAATAGAGGGAGAGAGAAAACTGGACACGGACGAGGGGAAAGAGAAAGGGAACTGGAGGGGTAAAAAGGAGGAAAGAACAGAGGAGAGAGAAAAATGGACACGGACGAGGGGAAAGAGAAAAGGAACTGGAAGGGGGAATAAGGAGAAAGAAAAAATGAGACAGGAAGAGCAGAAGGGAAAAGGAGAGAGAAGCAGAGAGACAACACTTTCCACACAAAAGGCGCCACAGTAAGTGAATCTAAACACAGGGAAAGAACATGAGAAACTGCACATCAAAGAGAGGAAAAAAGAGTAAGAGCGAGAGCGAAGAAGGAAGAGGAAGACACATGGAGGGAGAAACAGAGGGAAGACGGAAGGAGGAAGCGCAAGGTATACCTAAAGCAAAGAGACACAGGAAGCGAAAATATAGTTGATTATCGTTAATCCAATATTGCATTGGCATCAAACAACTGCAAATGGAAATTTCTTTCTCTGTCTTACTCTGTGTGTAAGTTTATATATATATATATATATATATATATATATATATATATATATATATATATATATATATATATATATATATATGTATATATATATATATATATATAT
>NW_020872759.1:305071-307571 GCF_003789085.1 Penaeus vannamei | reverse complement strand
CAAATGCAATTTAGATCTCAGGTGCAGGTGGATGCATTTACTGAGACCGTGGTACGGATTGGGGATATTTCAGAGAAGAACTGATGTTATGTTTGCAAAACAACAGAGACAGAGGAGAGGAAGAGAGACAGACAGACAGACACAGACACACACACAGACAGACACAGACATACAGACAGACAAACAAACAGACAGACAGACAAAATACAAAAACAAAGAGAAGGAGACATAAAGAAAGAGAGAGAGAGGGAGAGAAGAAAGAAAAGGAGAAGAAAGGAGGAGGAGAGAGAGCGAAGTAGACCTATCTCGGCTTTCGCAAATATATTGACATATAATCCTATTTTACGGCCTTCCTAAATCTGCATTAAGAGCTCCCTGTTATCATTTCTCATGGGAAAATGACACTGGAGATCACATTCAAATACACCAGAACAATAAGATGTGTCTGTTGGGAGATGAAGTCCCCGGATGCTGAATGCGCTGTAAACATGCAGACGCAGCTGTTATGAGGATCCCCTTCTCGTCTGTCTTTCTTTGTCCGCCATTATCATCGTTATTGTTATTATCATTGCCATTATCGCTAGAAAAACGATGTTATAACTACTCATAAAATTATAATGATGAGAATTGTGATAACAATAACAATAATAAAAATAATGATATTGATAATGATAATAACAATAATAATGATAATAGCGTTAGTAATGTAAATTATAATGTTGATAATGGTAAGGATAATAACAAGGATGAAATAATAGTGACAATAAGATAATGACAATGTCAACAATAGTGATGATAATAATGATAATAATGGAAATATCAATAAAAACAATAAGGAAACTGATGACATTGATGATAATGACTAAAGTAGTAATGATATTGATAATGACAGTAATGATTGAAAGATGATAATAGTAATAATAGTAATGATAATAATTATGATGGTAATGATAAGTAGTAATAGTAATGATAATAACAATAATAATATTAATAATGATGAAGATGATGAGGATGATAATGATTATCATGATAACGACAATAGCAATAAAAGATTATAATAACAATTGTAATACAATAATAACAATACCAGTAACAATGAGAATAATACCAGTGATAGCAATAATAATGATAATATTAATAGTAATAATGATGAGGATAATAATAATACCAGTAATAACATTATTGCTGTCATTACTATTGTTATCATTATTATTATCATTGTTGTTACTATTATTATTATCATTTATCATCTTCCATTGCTTTTACTAGTATTATTATCATTATTATCATTATTATTAATAATATTGTTTATCTTAGTTTTTCTTTTTTACTAACAACAAAAATGATAGCATGATAAAAGTATTAATAATATTGGTAATGATTAGACTAATAATGATGATAATGATAACATTGATAATAACAACAATAATAATAATAATGACAAAATGATAATATAGATAATGATACTACTACTGCTATTAACAAAAACAACAATAAAGATAATAATGATAATAATAACAATTATTATTATAATTATAATGATAGTAAATAATAATGATAATACAATAATAATGATAATAATAATTAACAATATAATATAATAATGAAAATAATAATAACAATAATGAAAAAAGATAAAAATAATAATGATAATGATAATGATAATGATAATAATAGTAATGATAATAACAAAGAAAGTAATAATGGTGATTATGATGATGATTATGATTATGATAATGATAATTATCATTTTCACAATAATAGTAATAACCAATAATAATGATAAAAAATATTTCAATAAAAACAACTACAACAACAATAAAACGATAATGATAATTATAATAATCATAATAATAATAATAATTAATAATAATAATAATAATAAATATAAAATAATAATATAATTAGCTATAATAATAATAATGATAATATTAATGATATAGCTCTAATGATGATAACAATAATGATTATAGTTATAATAATAATCATAATAATAATGCTAATAGTAATAGTAACAATAATAATGATAGCAATCATAATAAGAAGGAGGGGAAGAAGAATAAAAAAGAATATGATGATAATATCGATAAAGGTGATAAATGATTATATATAAAAGGCTCATTAGTTGAAAACACTTTCTCGACAACAAAGGTTTTTGATCATTTACACAGGGACATTTACGCCATCACATCATTTACACATCAGTCATAGAATTTACACATTTTACTCTACGGAACCTTATAAAATGCAATATGTCAGTTTGAAATCAGTCTTTTGACAGCGTAATATTGCACTCTGGATTCAAAACAAATCACAGAATGCATTTTATATTTGTAATTAGTTTTCTCAACTAGAAATCAATCCACTCCGTATGGAGAGTCAAAAGCAGGTTTAACAGTGACATATCAGGGACACATTTTAACCTCTAAAAGTCGACCAAACAAATCCAATCCTTCTAAAGAAAGAAAGAAAGAAAAAAAAACATAAACTGATAGAAGCA
>NW_020872759.1:264680-267180 GCF_003789085.1 Penaeus vannamei | reverse complement strand
AAGAAAAACTGGAAACAATACAAAACGAAGCAGCCAGGATAATTCTAGGTGCACCTAAGTGGACAAAGGTCATCAACCTCCTCATGGAAGCTGATTTACCGTCCATGGACACCAGAATTGATCTAATGGCAGCACAGTTCCTTTCCAATGTCCTACAGGCACCCAGAAACTCCTAAGACAAAGAGTTTTCAGACGCCTACAACAAGATTACCAGTTGTTTGCGGACAATTCCTGGCTCATACATACAGCCAGAGTTTTGATACGCTTTCAGCTAAAAAATTCATTGCTTGCCAAGGGTATGGACTCCCCTCACCCTGATTACAAAGAACCCCCGCCGTGGGCAAACGAAATGATCGAATTCTCAATTCTAAATCTCACAATGAGAAAAGATCAATATTCCATGCCTAGCCTAAAGGCACAAGCACAAAGGGTCATTGATCAAATAACTCCGCCGAGTAGTATAACATACTACACGGACGGATCCGTGGATCCAATAAACCATACTGCAGGCGCCGGCTTTGCAACAAAGGATACCACAGCATCCATTAGGGTCACTGACAATGCCTCAACGCTTCAGGCTGAAACGGTTGCGATCGTGGAAGCACTGACACACGCGTCCCTGAGGGTAGGACACGTTGTCATTCATACAGATTCAAGAGCAACTATTGACAGCTTACAGCATAGCATGCCCCCAGATAACATCTACCTCTTGACAACAGTGCTAAACATAGCCCATAGAATCCTTAGTCAAGGTAGAAGAATCATCATAAACTGGGTCCCAAGCCACATAGGCATACAAGGGAACGAGTTTGCTGATAAACTAGCCGAAAGGGGTAGGGGTATGCCCCCATCCTCCATCATCATTAAACCCAGCCGAAGGGGACTAAGCCAAGGTACCAAAGCTGCAGCGTGTGCGGTCCTCCGGGGAGCACATAGAGAAAACATCACAAAATCGCTCGCTGCCAAGTGGTACTCAGATGCTTCAGGCTATGAGCCACTGGCCCTTCCTCCAAACAAACAAAAAAGAGGTACCGGTCATACTATTCTGACTAAGACTAGGTTACCAATGTGCTTGGCAAATAATTGACAATGAGACTGCCAGGTTATGCAAACACTGCGGCGAGCCTAACGCCACCCTGTTACATTACTTGCAGAATTGTGTATACACAATTTCTGAGGCACGGACCACCCACCACAGCCGCTGGGCTGGTAAAAAGGGTCTGCAACATGCTTACCCCGTGGCAGCTGGATCGCTTGCTTGCAATCCAGCCACCGCGATAAGCATGCAGTTCAAAGAAAACATCTGAGTTAACTAGAAATAGTTAACACAGGCGGGCCACTCCAGAGAAAAGGCCCGGGCGAAGCATGACTTCGCAATCTAATTGAACTGAACTGATTTCATCCTCAAAGCCTCCAGGTTAGTACAGTGGTAACGTGTCGGCCTCTCATCCGAGGGGTCGGCGGTTCGCGCCCCGCCCAGGCGCGAGAAGTTGCAATTGTCGCTCGGAGGTTACTGCTGTGGCTGGGCACCACGGTGGGTAAGGACTAAGCTCTGTCGCGTCAGCACTCGCTGACACACGTTGATCGAGTCGACATTTGTCGGCACAGGCCGGGCTCCCCCCATAGCCCGGGCGAGGCTCAGCTTCGCATATCGGACTTATCCTTATCATTTCATCCTCATGCTTCCAGGCTAGTACAGTGGTAACGTGTCGGCTTCTCATCTGAGGTGTCGGCGGTTCGAGCCCTGCCACAGCGCGAGAAGTTGCAATTGTTGCCCGGAGGTTACTGCTGTGGCTGGGCACCACGGTGGGGTAAGGACTAAGCTCTGTCGCGTCAGCACTCGCTGACACACGTTGATCGAGTCGACATTTGTTGGCACAGGCCGGGCTCCCCCATAGCCCAGGCGAGGCTCAGCTTCGCTTATCGGACTTATCCTTATCCTTTCATCCTCAGATCCGAACATGGAATCGATGACGATTCCGAAATTGTCTCATTTTCTTCAATAAATCTCGTTTGTGCAATGTGATTTTTTTTTTTTTTTTTTTTTTTTTTTTTTACCACAGAGTCAGCATGTGCAGAAAAAACTTCTGACGGCAAAGAGCTCCCAACAATATTGCCCTCCTGAGGGGAGCTGTTGCAGATGCCAAGGTAACTGCCAACAGAGTAAGGCAGGAAAAGTGGTTGGAATGGTGCCAGACTTTTGGACACCAGACCAGCCTTACAGAGTCGTGGAAATGGGTCGGGCAAGCGACAAGCCGCCAAGCCCCGAAATGCACTCATCATGACCCACAGTCAGGCTAACAGACTGGTGCATGAATTCTCAGCTGGAGCCAGCAACAACCTGCCTCCAGTGCTTAAATCCAAGTAGGCTTGCTCTCATCAGAGACAAGGCACTTGAACCCGATGACACAGATGCCTTGTTCTCTCTTAGGGAACTAAGAGTCATACAAAAACCAGCTCTGGATCAGCACCGGGATCATATCGCATTTAGGTCTGACAG
>NW_020872759.1:226488-236488 GCF_003789085.1 Penaeus vannamei | reverse complement strand
ACCTATCTCGCAATTCTAATGAATCCTTTTAAAACCAGATCCGGATCACCAAAAAAATTTAACGGCATTTAAGTTGGGCTATGAAACACCTCTGGTTAAAATTCCATAAAAGTCTGTTAATAATTTCTTGATTAATCCAGTTAACCATCTAACTAACCAACACTGCTAAAAACATAACCTCCTTGTCAGAGGTAAAAAAATCATCAGTTAAATTAGGCTATCATCCCATGTCCTTATAACAGCCTATGCCCCAATACACCCAGTCACCCACCCAGCCCCAATCCCCTAAAAATATACAGGGAAACTGTAGAGAGGAGGGAGATGAATGAGCATCAATGAATAACATACGATCATAAACAAATCTGGGCTTTGCACCATACCCCAGTCCTCCACGTCCTCCCTATACCCTTCCTCGGCATCCTCACCTTCTTGGCGGAGTGTAGTGAGATGGCCCCCTGCAACAGCGTAGTCCTGATGAGGCCAAGGAGCGTGCACAACAAGTGGCACTGCGCACAGTAGAGCAGGACCCCTACCACCATTGCCCCGTCTCCTACCCAGAGGGACCCTAGGGCCAGCCCACACAGGACGATCTTGTCTGCCGTATCACTGGAAGGTAAAGGAAGGGTTAATGGGTATGTGTGGGGAGTTGTCTGGAAAGTTTAAAAGGTTGCGGCGATTAGGAGAGAATCTGCGTGTGTGTGCGTATGTCTATGCATGTGTGTGTGTTCATGTGTGAGTGTATGTTAATGTGTTTGTGTGTTTTCATGTGAGTATGCATTCACATGTGTGTGTGTGTTTATGTGTGTGTGTGTCCATGTATGTGTCTGTGTTCATGTGTGTGTGTGTGTGTGTTCATGTGTGTGTGTGTCATGTGTGTGTGTGTTCATGTGTTGTGTTCATGTGTGTGTTGTTCATGTGTTTGATGTGTTCATGTGTGTGTGTTCATGTGTGTGCTTGTTCATGTGTGAGTGAGTTTATGTGTGTGTGTGTGTATTATGTGTGTTTGTGTGTTTGTGCGTTCATGAGTGTGTGTTGTTCATGTGTGTGTGTTCCTGTGTGTCTGTGTGTGTGTTCTGTGTGTGTGTTCTGTGTGTGTGTTGTGTGTGTGTGTGTGTTGATGTGTGTGTGTTGATGTGTGTGTTCATATGTGTGTGTTCCTGTGTGTGTGTGTTCCTGTGTGGTTGATGTGTGTGTTGATGTTGTGTGTTAATGTGTGGTGTGTACAGACACACGCATTATATATATATATATATATATTATATATATATATATATATATATATATATATATATATATATATATATATATATATATATATATATATATATATATAATATATATATATATATATATATAATATATATATATATATATATATAATATATATATATTATATATATATATATATATATATATATATATATATATATATTATATATATATATGTATATATTATATATGTATATATGTATATATGTATAATATGTATACTATGTATATATGTATATATGTATATATGTATATATGTATTATGTATATATGTATATATGTATAGTATATATATATATATATATGTATATATGTATGTAATATATGTATGTATATATGTATGTATATATGTATGTATATATGTATGTATATATGTATGTAATATATGTATGTATGTATGTATGTATGTATATGTATGTATATGTAATGTATGTATATATAGTATGTATATATATATATATATAATATATATATATATAATATATATAATATTATATATATATATATATATATATATATTATATTATATATATATATATATATATTATATATATTGTTTATATATTTATATATAGTATATATATTATATATATAATATATATATATATATATATATATTATATATATATATATAATATATGTAGTGTTGGTGTAGATTAAATAAAAAGTGTTGGATTTTACTGTTCTTTGGATGAACAAATAGCCTACTATGTCAATACTGGTTTAACCTTGAAGGATAAATATACATAAAGCATATTACAGTAACACATTACCTTTTCATTTCAGAGAAGCATTTACTCCTCTGAGAGGGTAGACAGTAAACAGTATGAGTAAGAGTTTGACAAGAGCTGTCATTGCAAAACAAAGACAAATACATTCATAGACATTTAACTGACTACTCAGGGTGGCATGCATTTCATGCCATGCCAAGAATTGCCATCTCATCTGGGACAGCTATGCCACACAATCAATACTGCAGTGTACTCAGAGCTTATAGCCCTTCTGTCATGCAGAATTTGCACTGTGGTAGTCGACTGATTTTACGGCAAAATCAACTGCAAAACAGTAATAGGGCAACCAGGACTTTATAGGATGAAAATAAGCATGCTGGCTGCCTGCACATGCCATATGCCTCCATGTTTACACCATCCCTGTGTTTAGACGACCCAGAGGCATTAAGTTAAGATATAAAATGTATGACAAGTTTGTATCTACCTGTTTTCTTATTTACAAAGGGATGATTTAAATTTTGTTTATCTAATCACAAGGTTCCAGACTTGAACATAACATACAACATAACTTCCCCAAACCCCACCTCATTCTACCCAAATGCCCTTCCACACTCCCTCTAAAGCCTCCCACCCCTTCCCACACCCCTATCACCCAGCCTCTTATCATACCTCGGCTGAATGATGGTGAAGGGGAGGTGTGGTGCGGCTGCGGCCAAGTGCAGGGCCAGGGAGGTCAAGGAGAGGGCCAAGCACAGAAGCCCCAGGACAAGCCAGGTGACCCATGCACAGCCCAGGCGACGCTGCTTCATCTGTTCCCACGGAGAGCAGGCCGAAATCAGGTACACCTGAAGGCATGAAAAGAAATTAGGAGAGAGAGAAAGGAAGATGAGGGAGGTGGAGTTTTGATGAGAGAGGCCAATGGGAGAGTTTTGGAAGGCAATGGTAAGATTATGGGAGTGAGGGCGAGCAGGCAATGAATGTTAAAGATAAGTAAGAAGGTAAAGGAGGAAAGAGGAAAAGAATCTTTTGTTGTTTAGAGAGAGGGAAAAAAAACACCCACTTAAACAAGAGAGATGACAAAACATTTCCTCCTCCTCTCCTGCTCTTCCTCTTCCTTAACACTCCCTTTAGATACAGAGGAGGAGGAGGAGGAGGAGAGGAGGAGGAGGAGGAGGAGGAGGAGGAGGAGGAGGAGGAGGAGGAGGAGGAGAGAGGAGGAAGGAGGAGGAGAAGGAGGAGGAGGAGAGGAGAGGAGGAGGAGGAAGGAGGAGGAGGAGGAGGAGGAGGAGGAGGAGGAGGAGGAGGAGGAGGAGGAGAGGAGGAGGAGGAGGAGGAGGAAGAGGAGGAAGAGGGAAGAGGAGAGGAGAGGAAGAGGAGGAAGAGGAGGAGAGGAGGAGGAGGAGGAGGAGGAGGAGGAGGAGGAGGAGGAGGAGGAGGAGGAGAGGAGGAGGAGGAAGGAGGAGGAGGAGGAGAGGAGGAGGAGGAGGAACAAAACAAAAATACCAACTAGAAAACTAAACAGGAGAACAGAAAGAAAAGGAAGGATACGGAGAAGGATAGGGAGAAGTAAATGGATAAAATATTATGATGAAGATACAGACATAAAAATAGAAGAAAAGGAAGAAGGAAAAAGGTAAGAACAACAAATCAAGAATAGAGAACATCAAGCCTCTCCAAGAGCACAAGGCAGGTCACCAGGAACAGGAGAAAACAAGAAGGAAAAGAAGGAAAATAAAACAGGGAAGAGGAAGGAAAATAAAAGAAGGAGAAGAACATAAACAAGAAAAAGAAACAGGAGAGGGAAGAGGAAGAGAAGTAGAGCATAAACACTAAAAGAAAAAAGAAAATCAACATTGAAAACCAAAATTTAACACAGACAAAAAACACACACCCTCTCTAGCAGCGTCTGCAGGTGCTCTGGCTCGCCGCACCTGAGCACAAGGCAGGTGACAAGGTAGGCCAGCAGGAACATGATACTTGGCACCACATATCCGAACACCAAGCTGCCCGAGCATGAATCTTTGCCGTCATTGTTTCCTTTATTGCTGTAAAAGTCCTCCTTCAATTCTGGAATGGGGTGATTGCAATGAGATAACGTGATGTGTTTGAACGACTGAAATGAAAGTTAAAATGACAGACACAACTAAAAGGGCAATCAGGGAGCAAATACCTTTACTCTTAATTTTAATTCGCCCTGATATCTTTACTTTAACAAAATAGGCAAAACATCCAAAAAAAGTGTCCAGATTAGAACAACTTGAGCTGGATAATAGCCTTTTTTACATCTCAATTCAATGTGAAACTGACATAATAGTGACTTTCCTGGCTCAGACTGTATTTAGTCAGTATCTCCAGAGAAGCTAAACAACCCTAAAATCATATTTCTAACTAGATTACAATCAAAATCTAATTCCATCATTATCCATCTGCAACTACCCTAATATCTATAAGAAATCCACTACTCTTAACACTTACTTACAAATCCACAGACCAACACCAAAAGTTACTCAACTGGTTCCTCTCCGACACAGGCAAACCCAGCCATAAATGTTTCATCCTAGACTTTTTGCATACTCTTCTGCCAATATTTTACTACAAATCTACCAAGGTATATAAAAAAAAAGTAAAATAGGCAGCACCACTTCAATATGGCCCACTGAACCCAAAAAAAGAAATTTACTTTTTCACTAGTTCATGCTGACAGTTGCTTAGTGTGTGGAATACTTTTTTATCATCAATTAAAGTGTTTAGTTATGCTGACAGTTGCTTAGTGTGTGGAATAACTTTTTTATCATCAATTAAAGTGTTCATATTTTTGTTTTACTTCTAGTAATCTTAACAACATCGAGTAAATCATATAAATAATAATGACATCATTTAGCTCTGCCTCATTTTCACTTACATTATATGTGTTTTCTCAATTCATTTTCTTTGAAAATGGTTCAATAATGTCAATGGTAATGAGGTTATAGAAAAAATAAATAGAAAATCTTTATTAATATTTGCAATAACTATTAGAAAGAGGTTCAGCAATTGTCATCAAGCATTTTCATCAAGACTGAGAGGTGCTACCTGTGATATAAGTACCTTAAATCTATTCTGATTCTACCATCATCTATCCCCAAATGTTACCTCCCAAATCAACCATAATCTTATCCTGATTCTACCATCATCTATCACCAAATGTTACCTCCCAAATCAACCATAATCTACCCCAAACAACCACTTTTTACCACAAATCTACACTTTATCTAACCCTATCTATCCCAAAATTTTATCTCCCAACATCAACCATAATTTACCCCTAAACAAGCATGTTTTACCATAAATCTACTTTTATTCTAACCTTATCTATGCTAAAACATAATCATCAGCCATTATCTACCCTAAAAAAACATTCTACCACATCATCTACTTGTATTCCCCTCTTAACCCACCAGGTACATGCACTGTCCACTGTGCTTTTTTTCACTTTATCACTCCACAAATGTTTAGCCCATAAGAGGCCTTTACTAGTTATGCTTGCTCTTCCCTTTTTATATTTTCATGAATAAAAGTTTTTCTATCACTATCATTAAACATTATCATTATCATTATCTTAATAACTATCTTTATAATAGCATATAAATCAGGATTAAATTTTTCTCTCCAAAAAAGCAAAGAATGGAGTAAAGAGCCAACATCAGAGAGAACCAGTAAAAGACTAACTGGGTTTAGTCTCCAAGAGGTCAGTGACCAGTTCTGCGGGTCCTGATCTGGTTTCTGGATGTGTTAGCGTGTAAACAAACTTATCAAACAACAACCCCTGTGGACAGTGCTAGTGTCAATGGGTTAGTTTCCCCCAACAAGTACTCATCCACCCCGAATCACCACCGGAATCCAGTCTGCCGGTCTCTGAACCACAGCTGATTCGACCACATATTTCCGTTACAGACCATCAGTGAGTTGTGGCATAATCCTGATGACAGACATAATTGTTAACCAACAAATAAATAGATTAATAAATACGTAAGCCCAACCAATCATTTAACCACCTCCATTAACCAGAATTGACTTGGATAATCATTGTCAAATCACCATATCAAAATTCAATTATGTGAATGAAAACATGTTAAATATGATATCAAATAAAATTCATATTGAATTCAAAGGTCATATTTTGTAATGGTATGGAAAAACAGAGAGAATAATTAGACTATAGAGAAAAACAAGCAGAGAAGATACTAACTATAAAGACCAAACATATAAATAACAATTAAATTTAATATAATGAATATAAAAAAAAGGCAAGTATTAGTATAAAGAAAACGTATGAGAGCAGAAGAAGCATAGAATAAAATTTAACATCAATAAAAACTATAAGGAAAAGTAAGATGAAGGCAGATTAATATCCGGAAACTGGTAGAGCCTCAAGACTCTTGAACACTCCCAGTTACCGAGCCTTTCACAGAAAAAAATAACATTTGATGTAGACACAACAAAAATAGTGTATATGAATTTTAAAAATACCAAACATGAGCAATAAGAATCAGCTGATTTGAAAAAAAGAGAGATCTGGCTAATCAGAGGACCCAGAAGTCCGGGTTGAGCTGTCAGTTTGTCCTTTCCAGCAATTGGATGCTTTATACTACATACCGACCTACCTGAAACACTTCCATTCAGGTGCTTCATGGGCTCGGTGCTTACTCCTCTGTCCCTTCTGATGGCAATAAGATAAAAAATAAATAAATAAATAAATAGGAATATAAAAAAAAGATAGAAAAGAAAAAAAAAGTTATTTGTGAATAGGAAATCAGTACAGAAACAAGTCGGCGTTGGACAGGTAGAGAAATATGTAAATGTAAACATACACACACAAAAATTCTATTTTATTCAGTTATCAAAAATGCAATTCTTCACAATTTTTTAATGGTCCACCTCCGTGTCTGGTGTCCTACTGAGACCCTCTCTGACTAGGCATGCAGAAACCGCATCTTACATGACTGGAAAGAACTTACTGAAAATATGATCAATTAGCATTTTAACTATTCCTTATGTGTATATACACATCCTTCAACACCTGCCCTACCCTTAGCACTAAGCCTATCCTTGGCACCAATCCCATCCTTAACTGCAATACTACTCTATCCTCACAACTCAGTTACTGCCGTCACTCTCACTCCTTCCCTTTTCCCATCAAGTCCACCCCGCTATCACTACTTTTTTCATGCAACCACTCCTACCATTACCCTTTTGAAACCCATTATTTTTCTATCACCATTTTCACACTGTCAACCCTAAAGCCACCTTTTTCACCCCCTCAACACCTTTCCCACCCCAATTGCCAATTTCACAACCGCTTACTAACCTATCTTCACCATTATCGCCACAACCCCTCCTCCTCCTTAACCCTCTATACGCACCTCAGGCATATATTATACTGCAGGACAGGACCCCAGGCCAGGAAGAGCAGGAGGAAGGCGCAGTACAAGACACTAAACGCTCGCATGCACAGGCACAAATCAGCCCCATCTTTACTCCAGGGACGATAACCTAGGGGGGAGGGGGGTAAAGTGTAATAATCATCATTATTATAACAACTGTAATTCTTCATATCATCATTACTACAAAAATAATAAAAGCAATGACCAAAAAATGACAACGATGATAAGTCATATAAATAGGAATAATGACAAATTCAGAAGAATACCACACATAACAATCTCCGAAATAAATTGCTTGCAAATGCTCCGAGGTCCTTACCAAAAAAAGAGAAAATAATATCCCTGGGCTTGATGATTCTTTTTCTACAGTAGTGCAAGATTGCCGCTGTGTTGTAAGACTCTCCTGCGCATTCTGTGATTAGCGTTGCCTGAAAGATTGCAAAGGTTTTATACTATCTATAAGGACTTATATGATGTTACTGAAGATTATATAATATTGTATAATAATGGATAATTGATACTGATTAGTTCTAGATACATAAAATATTGTACAACATATAATACTGCATAATACATAATCATATATGATATTGTACAAGGTTGTGAATATATATAATTCTGGGTAAATAAGATTATAAAAGCATGTTATTACAAAGGATGAAAATTGAGATAGCAAGAATAGAATCATCTATATCAAAACATTTTTTAAAGAAAATGAAATGTACAGAAATTAGAAATCTAAAAATAACATATTTATAAAGTTCTCAGGAGAAAAAAAATCACTTTTACCTTATATACTATAAACTTCTTAGCTCTACACCTCACTGACAGACAATTTATTTACTACCTCACGGAAAAATAAATCTAAGTTAGCTAGAGTATATGGAAAAACAATGCTCTCACACTTTACCTCATGAGAAAAGAGTTCATCCAGAGCCGAGCTCATTGAACTAGATCGGGGAGAATCATTGAGAATCTGTGCTCGACACAGGAGGTCTGGAGTCTGGCTGTCACTCTCCTCCTCATCTATAACGCATGCATTCACTGTGGCCTCTACATTGCTGCTACTGCAGCTCTCGGGATGCATTTTGGGACTCACATTTACACTCTAAGGTCAAGAAAAGCTTATAGTTTGTAGAATAAAAAAATGTTTGTTAATGGTCTTTCCTTTCTTTGATTTTCTCTGAGTTTCTTTCATTCATATCTTTCACATGTACATGCACATGCATATATGCATATGTGCATGTGCATGTGAATATGTATTTATTTGTCTAGAAACATCAACCAATCAGTTAGATATACAGCCAATCATAAGTATGATTTCATATCTTTTATTGTTCTTCTTGGCTTTGCAGCATATGATCTAATTGCTAAAGATCATTAATGAACGTGTGGTAGTTGCAATCCAGAACATAAATTGATACTGAACCCTTGAGATTTATCAATATACAAGTCCAAACTCTTTCTTGGAAGACTGCCAGTGATGATGGTAAGTGGTCCACATAAAAGAGCTAAACATTTGCCGTGAGCCTTTTTCATGATATCTCTTGCCTCCCATTTCAACAAAACCAATTACTTTCAGGTTTGCATATAAACCATGAAAATGACAAATGAACCTTACAGCATGCCAATTCAACTCCAACTGTTGACAAAGATTTTCCGTGCAGTTATTCAATTATACTAATGTGTAATTGTATTTTTCATATTCAAAATGATTATTAGAAGTTCTGTCAAAATCACTGTACAGTGTCACTATCAAAATTCAAATGCTCATTATGTTTCATGAAAACTTACCAATTCTAACTCCTTATAATGAGACATTTGTCGAGTAAATATCACCACAATACTGTTACCGCTCCGACTATATATTCTTAAACTTACTTTTATTTAGTCTATCACATTTTCCATTGTGGAAAGTTTATAAATGTGTGATAAGAAGTGTGGTTGAGACAGTCAGCTTGCAACCACAGACTGTAAGGCGCCCCACTAATCCCTGGAAGCCTCTGACATACATATTCCCGGTACATCACATTGTCAAAATCCCGCAGTAATAAAGTACCAAATTCTGTGGCAATTTCACTTCACCACCAGTTGTAAAATTGTGAAACGTTTTAACACATTCTTCAATTGTCAAATCAACTGATTTCCACGGACTCAAACTACGATATAAATCTGGACTTAAGACATTATGAGCAATCCTTCTACTTAAAACATCAAGTTAGTATCTGAGACTGTTGTTTTCCAACGCAATTCCTAATCATATCACACATAAAACTACTTCCCTAAAATCAGAGGACGACACTAACTACTACTATCCTTTGAAACACAGATAGAATGGAATTTTTACTCGAACTTTTATAAATCCTAATACCAAATATCCTCTAACAGCACAAATGAAAACGAATTACAAAGACCACAAGTACTTTTTAGCTTGAAATAAAGGGGCGACAGCAACAGGTGAGACAACGTCGAGGGAGATTTTGTTTACATCTGTCAAATGCGGACGAAAAGCACCGATCTAATGCCGCTTCTTTTCGTTTCTTTTTTTTTTCTATGTTGTTTTTTCAATATTTCTCT
>NW_020872759.1:213988-218988 GCF_003789085.1 Penaeus vannamei | reverse complement strand
TTTGCCACGTTTACATTTTCCTTCCAAATTACCCCCGTTGTCCAAGGAAAGGCCGGGGTTGCCAACGTTTACATTTCCTTCCAAATTACCCCCTGTGTCCAAGGAATGGCCGGGGTTGCCACGTTGACATTTCCTTCCAAATTACCGGTGTCCAAGGAATGGCCGGGGTTGCCACGTTACATTTCCTTCAAAATTACCCCTGTGTCCAAGGAATGGCCGGGGTTGCCACGTTTACATTTCCTTCCAAATTACCCCCCGTGTCCAAGGAATGGCCGGGGTTGCCACGTTGACATTTCTTCCAAATTACCCTGTGTCCAAGGAATGGCCGGGGTTCCACGTTGACATTTCCTTCCAAATTACCCCCGTGTCCAAGGAAATGGCCGGGGTTGCCACGTTTACATTCTTCCAAAATTACCCCCTGTGTCCAAGGAATGGCCGGGGTTGCCACGTTGACATTTCCTTCCAAATTACCCCCTGTGTCCAAGGAATGGCCGGGGTTGCCACGTTGACATTTCCTTCCAAATTACCCCCTGTGTCCAAGGAATGGCCTGGGTTGCCACGTTTACATTTCCTTCCAAATTACCCCCTGTGTCCAAGGAATGGCCGGGGTTGCCACGTTGACATTTCCTTCCAAATTACCCCCTGTGTCCAAGGAATGGCCGGGGTTGCCACGTTGCATTTCCTTCCAAATTACCCCCAGTGTCCAAGGAATGGCCGGGGTTGCCACGTTGACATTTCCTTCCCAAATTACCCCTGTGTCCAAGGAATAGCCGGGATTGCCACGTTTACATTTCCTTCCAAATTACCCCCTGTGTGCCGGGGTTGCCATCCACCGGCCGGGCGGGGTTCGAACGCGGGTCAGCAAGGTTGCGAGGCGGGAACGCTACCGCTGCACCACAGGAATAGATTTTCACAATGACAATATTCTCGTATCGATAAATAACATTATAATGTGTATTATTGCAACAGAATTACTATGGTCATATCCTCACTATCTTTATATCTCTGTAATCACCATGCGAGGTCGTTGAAGTTAGGAACCATGTTGCTTTTCTTCACGACTGTGCCTATTTCATTCTTTATTTTAGTGGGTTTTTTTTTAGATGAGTTTGAGATATTAAAGAAGTTTTTTCATTGTATGGAGATGATTTTAAGCTTATGAATATGAATGTGTGTGTGTGTGTGTGTGTGTGTGTGTGTGTGTGTGTGTGTGTGTGTGAGAGAGAGAGAGAGAGAGAAAGAAAGGGAGAGAGAGAAAAGGAAGAAAGAAGGGAGAGAGAGAGAGAGAGAGAGAAAGAGAGAGAGAGAGATCCTATGTGGATGTGCGCGTGTGTGTGCGCGACTGTATGTGTGTGGGTCTTTTGCAACCCCACCCCCCCTACCCCCCCCTCCACCACCACCTCCCTCCCTCCTGTAGACTCAAGACCCGGATGTGAGGCGAAACAGCTGAGGGTCGGGAGTCGCTTCCGCTAACGAGCCATATCCTTTTCCAATTCGACAGCTCCAGACGGCCACTTAAGTCCACTCAGACCAAGTTACCCAAGACCGGCGCGTGACGTCACGACCGAAACAATCGCGACAAAGGAGACTCGAGAAGCGCACGAATTTGAAAAGAGGCGGAGGCTGAGCGGCCGCCATGTTGGATTTCGCAGATCGCGGTCGACATGCTGATCTGCGTGTTTTTTATTTATTTATTTTATTTATTTATTTTTTTTTGTTTGTTTGTTTGTTTGTGTGACTATTTTCAGGCTTCATCTGCCAGCCACAGAATGGACGCGGAAATAGTTTATCTTTAAATCTGGAATTACAGTTTCCGAGATTGAATATATATATATATATATAATATATATAATATATATATATATATATATATATATCACACAAAGTCATTACCAACGAACTCACACAAAGAACTGGGTCACTTCAAATGTTGTCATTAAAGGAAGTCTTCTAAAAATCAATTCAACTTCTCGTCCTCAAAGTCACCTCAAGCCAAGTCGTTACCAATGAGGTCATCGCAGAGTCATCACCTGCGAAGTCAGCCCACAAGGCGTCGTTTCTCTCCTTCCATGTCATTTCAAGTCGTCTCATGTCATCTCATGTCATCTCATGTCATTTCAAGTCATCTCATGTCATCTCAAGTCATTACAAGTCATCTCAAGTCATCTCATGTCATCTCATGTCATTTCAAGTCATCTCATGGTCATCGTCATGTCATCCATGTCAAGTCATCTCATGTCATCAAGTCATCTCATGTCATCCCAAGTCATCTCATGTCATCCCAAGTCAATCATCAAGTCATGCTCATGTCATCCCAAGTCATCTCATATCATCCAAGTCACTCAATGTCACCTCAAGTCATTTCCAAGTCATCCCAGTCATCTCATGTCATCTCTCTCGTCTCATGTCTCATCTCATGTCATCCCAAGTCATGTCACTGTCATCAAGTCATCCAAGTCATCTCATGTCATCCCAAGTCATCCCTGTCATCCCAGTCATCTCATTTCCCAAGTCATCTCATGTCATCCCAAGTCATCTCATGTCATCCAAGTCATCAGTCATCTCATGCATCCTCAAGTCATCCCAAGTCATCTCATGTCATCCCCAAGTCATCTCATGTCATCCCAAGTCATCCAAGTCATTGTCATCCACAAGTCATCTCATGTCATCCCAAGTCGTCAATCCAAGTCATCTCATGTCATCCCAAGTCATGTCATCTCATGTCATCCCAAGTCATCTCATGTCATCCCAAGTCATCTCATGTCACCTCAAGTCATTTCAAGTCATCCCAAGTATCTCATGTCATCCCAAGTCATCTCCTGTCATCCAAGTCATCTCATGTCATTCCCAAGTCATTCATGTCATGTCATCTCAGTCATCCTCAAGTCATCTCATGTCATCCCAAGTCATCTCATGTCATCCCAAGTCATCTCATATCACCTCAAGTCATTTCAAGTCATCCCATGTCATGTCAAGTCACCTCAGTTTCGTCGGGTGATTTTTTCTTTTTTATTTATCTACCTATTTGTATGTTTATTCTGTTATTGTTGGCATTTTTTCATTCCTCTCTTCTATTCTACTTTTTCCTACTTTTGTTTCTCTTTCTCTCTTTCTTTCTCTTTTTCTGGATTTCGTTAATTCTTTTTTTCTCTTTTTTTTACTATTCCTCTCTTCTCTCTCTCTCTCTCGCTCTCTGTCCCTCCCTTCTCTCTCTCTCTCTCTCTCTCTCTTTCTCTCTCTCTCTCTCTCTCTCTCTCTCTCTCTTCTCTCTCTCTCTCTCTCTCTCTCTCTCTCTCTCTGCTCTCTCTCTCTCTCTCTCTTCTCTCTCTCTCTCCATCCCCTCCCCTTGTCTGTTGGTTCTTAGCGTTAATAAACACTTCCCTTCACTTGTCAGAGTACTCTTCCTTTCCTCCTTCTCCCCTCTCCCCCTCCTCCTCCTTTCCTCTTCCTCATCCCCTCTTCCCTCTCCTCACTTTCCCCTCTCTCCCTCCCTCTGGCCCCCCGTCCCCTCCCTCCCTTACCCCTCTCTTCCCTTCTCCCTCCTCCCTCTTCCCCTCCCCCTCCCTTCCCTCTCCCTTCCTCCCCCTCTCCCTACCCTTCCCCTCTTCCCTCCCTCTTCTCCTCCCTCTGCCCCCTCTCTCCCTCTTCGCCCTCTCTCCCACTCCCTTCCCCCCTCTCCTCTCTCTCCCTCCCCCTCTCCTCTCCTTCCTCCCCCCTCTCCCCTACCCTCTTCCTCCCTCTACCTCTCCTTCCCTCTCCACCTTCCCCTCCTCTGACCCTTGGCCCCCTCCTCCCTTCCCCAAGCCTTTTCCCTTAACCAACCCCCTGTCACAGACGCAGACTCAGGGTCCTGTCAAGGCGTGTCAAGAGCCGTCGAGAGGGAGAATCGCTTGACAAGCAGCGCAGAGGCATGTCGTATCTTGCCTTACGCGATATTTGCGTGCCTGCGTAAGCGATGGAGTGTAATCGACCCCCCCCCCTTCCTTTTTCCACTTAATTTTTCTTATTCTCCTCCTCTCCTCTTCTTCCTCATCCTCTTCCTCCTCTTTTACCATCTCTCCTCCTCCTCATTTTTCTTTTTCCTCCCTCCTTCTCCTCTTCTTCTCCTCCTTTTCTTCTCCTTCTCCTCTTCTTCCTCCTCCTCCACCACCATCCTCTTCCATCTCTTCTAACCTTCCCTTTCCTCTTCCTCCCTCCTCCTTCTTCTTCTCCTAGTTCTCCTCCTCCCTCTTCAATTCGTACCAGAAAAAAGCAAAGAAGATTAAATATATTTTGAATGTTCTCTTTCATCTGGCAACACAATCTAGAATATTTGGTTTATTATCTGTAACTATTGTTATTAGAAGTTAGTTGTAACATATTTTCTTTTTTTTTCTTTTTTTTTTTGTTTTTTGTTTTTGTTACTATTTCTCCTCTCTCTCTCTCGTGCCCTCTCTCTCTCCTCTCGTCTCGTCCTCGTCTCTCTCTCCTCCTCCTCTCTCCCTCTCTCATCTCTCTTCTCTCTCTCTCAGTCACTCTCTCTCTCTCATCATCTCTCTCTCTTCTCTCTCTCTCTCTCTCTCTTCACTCTCTCTCTCGTCTTTCTCTCTCTTTCTCCTGTCTGTCTCTCTCTTTCTTTTCTTTTCTATCTCGTCTCTCCTCTCTTCTCTCTCTCTCTCTCTCTCGTCTCGCTCTCTTCTCTCTCTCTCTCTCTCTCTCTCCTCTCTCTCTCTCTCTCTCCTCTCTCTCTCTTTCTTCTCTTCTCTTTTCTCTCTCTCCTTCTCCTCTCCCTCTCTCTCTCTCTCTCTCTCTCTCTCTCTCTCTCTCTCTCTCTCTCTCTCTCCTCTCTCCTCTCTCTCTGTTCTCTCTTCTCTCTCTTCTCTCTCGTCTCTCTCTCGCTCATCTGCCTCTCCTGTTCTCTCTCTCTCTCTGTCTCTCTCTCTCTCTCTCTTCTCTCTCTCTCTCTCTCATCTCTCTCTCTCTCTCTCTCTCTCTCTCACTCCTTCATCTCTCTTTCTTCG
>NW_020872759.1:191488-196488 GCF_003789085.1 Penaeus vannamei | reverse complement strand
TGTGTGTGTGTGTGTGGATGTGTGTGTGTGTAGTGTGTGTTTGTGTGTTGTTGTGTGTGTTGCGGTTGGGTGTGGTGTGTGTGTGTGTGTTGTTGTTGTGTGTGTGTGGTGGTGTGTGTTGTGTGTGTGTTGTGTGTGTTTGTGTGTTGTGTGTTGTGGTGTGAGAGTGTATTTGACCAAAAGTATGTAGTTATATGATGTAGTAGTGTTATGTTTATGTATATGTTTAGTATTGGGTTAGTTAGTTGTGGTATATGTATGTTATTAGGTAGTATACGTTAGTGTGTAATATTTATATGTTGTGTATTATTATCGCATATATTTATCTATATGTGATTATATTAGTGTATTTATAATTAACATATACACTAAATAATATCAAATACATATCACATATTATTTTAATATAATTTTATATATAATATATATATATATATATCCAATGTTAGATATATATATATATTTATTAATAATATATATATATATATATTTATATATTTATATATATATATAATTTATATAATATATACAATTTTTATATTATATAATATATATTATATTATATACCCAGTACATATATATAATATTAATACACATATATCAATACTATACACCATATATTATCATATATATGGTGTGTGTGTGATGTGTGTGTGTGTGTGTGTGTGTGTGGTGTGTGTGATGTGTTGTGTGTGTGTGTGTGCGTTTTGTGTGTGGTGTCGCTGCTCGCATGTGTTGATGGTGTGTGTTGTGGTTGTGTTGTGTGTGTGTGTGTGTGTTGTGTGTTGTTAGAATAGTATGTGATGTGATGTTATGCACTCACACCACATCAACAGAGTAACCCCATATATAGGTTAATCTTAAGATATATTGACAGCAAGTTTTAAATAGTCACGGCTAAAGCTGACAAAGGTTTGTGAGAGTCTATTCAGGAAATTAACTATACAATATCCTCAACTGACACACAATTTATTCAAAGAATTACTGGTGATAAATTTCACTTCCTCCTATTGTACTTATGAACGCAAAGTAAAAAGTTAATTTCTGTACACAATCAAATCAATTTATCATAACGAAAACACATTAAAACTCTTAGTCAAGCTGTCCTAGTCGCTCCGCTGTGGGATTCCGTATTATGGGTTGTTTGCGGTAGATAGAGTCAGCAAATCTCAGATTAGATGTTCATCTTAGACTCCATATGTTGATTTGATTCTTGTCTGGCACTCGTTCTTAAAGCTATATTGATACACTCTGGGGCATATAACTCTTGCGTTGTTGTCGCCTGATGTCGATGTGTGCTTTAACGCGTTGTTCGCAATTGCAGTATATCCATGTGTTGAGATTGTAGATTACTTGATTGTATTGCTTTGTTTGTAAAAGTTTGTGAATTGCGCATGCGCTTGGATTTGTTGTTAAACACCAGGTTTACGGTTGAGTTGGCAAGGCTTCGTGATTATTGGATTTCAGCTTGGGTGTCTTTGTGAGGTGTTTGTGTGTGTTGGTGTGTGGTGTGAAGAGCGTGTTCCCTGTGCATTGGAAATCGGCAACATACAGTTATTGTCGCTAAACAAATTAGACACTTTTCAGCTTGTATCCAAAAATTGGCTTAACATAGGCGTAGCCTATAAAATAACACTTTACTGGAGCTTAGCAAGCCCATTCACTCAGTGTTCTATATTCTATTCACTGATATGTCTTTTATACGCCAATTCTAGACACGGGCGTATTCTTATATGGCTCTTTCCCACTAGGATAGGAAGTTCAACCATGAAATTAAACTGGCTTGATAAGTATGCCCTCGCCAATAAAATTTCAAAAGCCTATACATTTACATTATACAAAAATTATACTATGTATAAAATAAACACCTACGAACACAGGAGCTCACTATACTCTAATGTAGCAAGTTTGGATCATATTTATTTCATGTATAGAAATGACTTTTAGTTATATTTTATCTTTGCAAACTACGGATATCCTCTACATTTAAATTTTATATTACAACAATAACTGAAAATCTTTCCTGTATATAACAATTCTTAGACAGAACCTTGCTAATATTATAATGTAAGGAAAGGGAATAATACAGAGTTATATAAATGTATACTTGTTCGTTCTCATATTCACATACATGGGTAATTTATTTGTGCTATAGTAAATCAGGAAACATAGTTTTAAAATATCTCATCTTACAAAGTATAATTTTACCCCACAAATAATCAAATGTTCACTTTTATTTACTTTTGATCACAAATTTAGCTGACTGCACAAGTTACAAGAACGTGGAATCTATAACCTCACGGTGTTTTAACGTCGCCCGCATAATACTAGAACATAAAGGCAAGTCATTCTATTGGCCTCCGCGAGTGAGTAATGACCTTATCTTCGGACCTATAAGGAAACACTCTCCATTAAGCACTTCACATCCATTTTCTACCCGCACAGATCTTCGAATTTAACTATCGTCCCATATCGCTCACCAGCCAAGATCTCATTAAAATTCAGAATCTCTTAAGTTATTACACAAAATGGTATCTCGCCGAGCCGTTGTTAGTTAATAATTTTTGCATTCGTATTGGTAGGTTTGAATAATAATTCGATTATTAATACATATTTATATGTTTTGTTATATATTTTATAATTTCTTGTATAAATGTAATATTATATTAACTTTGTCCACATTTTAATAACGCGTTGATTATTAATTATAGGTATTTATTTTAAATTCTGTCTAATTGTTTTCTTTTAGGGTTTCACTTATTGCAGTCCTTGATGTTATATTATAGATCTTTGAACGTTTGCAATAAATATGAACACGTTCTCCTAACGGGCGTCTTAGTGAACTTCTTTGTCCTGACTATTCCGCGTCACCTGGGTGGCAAGCCTATATATCGACACGCATATATAATTAAATATGTGTGTGTAGTGTGTTGTAGATGTGTGTGGTGTGCATATATTAAATAGATATATATATATTTACACGTATATACTACATATATATATACATTTGATATCATGTATATTATTGTTATAATATATATATATTATTATATAATATATATATATAATAATTATTATTAATTAATATATTATTAATTAATAATATATAATATATTATATATAATATAATACTAATTATTAGTTAATATATTTATAATATATTAATATATATTATATATGTATAATAGGTATATAATTAATATAACACATTGGATTAATTATCTTCTAAGGTATAATATATTATAGTATATATATATATTCATAATGGTATATATATATTAGAGAGAGATGCATGTAATATATATATATTGTCAATGTAATATATAAAATGAATTTAGTAACAACACTCACACATACACACACACACACACACACATCAACATCACTAACGACACACTACACATTAATAATATATTATGTATATATATAATATATATATATATATATTATGTTAATATATTATTAATATATATATTATATAATATACTATTAATAATTTATATATATTTAATATATTATATATAATTAATATAATATTATATTATAATATAACCATATACTATATAAATAATTAATCATATACCTGATAATATAAATAATGCATATATATGTAATAGTATTATATTCTATATATATATGTATATATTCAGACTATACACAAGACACAGTCAACACATCAATGTAAAATTATCAAAATAACACATACACGTACACAATGCACTTTTTTATCTTTCACTCTTTATCTTATTTACAATCACGTAATATAAATGGATAGATAAAATATCATACACACTGTTAAACACTATGTCTGTTCGGCGTGTGATACTATTATCACAAATTTATGTTTCATACTGTCTTATTTATCTATCTTATCTTAGGTCTAATATATATATTATATGTCATGGCACATAATATAGCATGTATGTTTGTTCTTTATTTCTTTTATTTTTTATTTTTTTATTTGTATTTTCAGCAACGTATGTAAGCTTATAAATTATTGTATTATTACGTATAATGTTAAATGTATGCTAATAGAATAAAGATAGGATTGATGATAAATGGATTATATATTGCCAGCGTAACATATTGAAATGTGCGTCTACCTCTTTAACCTCGGACGCGAGATGCAGGTGTCATTTGTCACGGCCCCAGTAGTTAAGGATCATATCCGCAGAGACTTTATCTCGTATCCACTTTTAACGTCGCAACCGTTGGGACGCTATTACGGAGTCGGCCTATTGTTAAAGGTACCAAAGTTTGCATTCAGTCTTAATTGAAAATTTTGAAGAATTAGCATATTAATATAATTAAAGTTATGCTAGTTTACTCAAAATATAAGTTTGATATTGGTGTCTATTCGGTTATTTCTCCCCTTGTACAAAATGATGCTGGTCGATCACAGAGAATATTCATCAAAGGCACAGGAATGGCTCGCTTGGTAAGATTATAAACGGGAAACCGAGTTGCGGATTATTTTGCATGTTCTTATTTATCGATTCTCTTATTCAACAAACTTATATCGGTTGTTGCACTGTGATCATTTCTTTTTCACGATATTCGATTATTGCAGCCGTTTGGCTTGGCAGCCGCTTAAATATAATTGTGAATAGGGCAGATGATTCATAGAGCACCGTTTACCTAAGAATCATTCGGGTTAATTAATTTCATATATAATTATTTAGGTTTACTAAGAAAGCACCGTAGAATTAATGTCAAAGGAATTATCGTAGATTAAGTTCGCAGCTGTTCGCGAAATTGCCCACGGAAGATACTTAGGATGACGTCGCGCGTTCGCCTCACTCAAGTATCACTCAGAATTCCAAATAGTTGCCAGCGCGGGACGGAACTCCGCGTCGCGATGGCCTTTCCGGGGCCCGCCAGGCGACGTCGCGGCGCTGCACTTAAGCGCAAACGATATTGGATCCGATGCCACACGACGAGAGTTGTAGTGCCAGAGAGCGAGCTCACTCGCCGCTGCAGCTCATGGCGAGAAGTGGAAT
>NW_020872759.1:175766-176884 GCF_003789085.1 Penaeus vannamei | reverse complement strand
TTTTCACATTTCACTCTCTTTACTAAACACACAATTATCCCGTAAATCCTTCTCATTTATCTATTACAGTAGTTTTTATGCTATCAAAACTGTTAATGTCTCGTATCATGTCGTTAAACGCGTCATAATAATATAGCATAAACGGATATAGAGGCGTGTGTGTGTTGTGTGTTGCGTAGTGTGTGTTGTGGGTTGTGTGATGTGTGTTGTGTGATGTGTGTATTCTTGTGTGTGTTCGTGTTCGTCGTAATGTGTAAGTGTAATTCAGTGCATATGTATATAAACCATAAATTATGTTATAAATATATATGTACACACACACATACTTTTATATATATAAAAGGTAGACATGTTCATATATATTTTTCCCTCTGCTGGTTAGAACGGCCTCCTAATTACACAGATGAATAAACCAGGAAAAACAAACAGATGTCTAATGTAATATGCTCTCTGATTCTGGATAATTGCCCGGTCATCGCCTTTTAATGCTCGTGGCATATCGAACCGGGCATAGATGCTACAATTACCTCCATCCTGTTGGTATTATGTCATCATTAGTATCGATTGCGTCGGGCATTTAATTGGTCAGCTGATGGCGGGTATCGATTAGAGTATGATGTCCTGTAAGCTGTATATGTTTTTCCTGTATGGTATGTTTTTCTGTATGTTTTTTCCTGTATGTTTTTTCTGTAATGTTTTCATCCTGTATGTTTTCCTGTATGTTTTTCCTGTATGTTTTTTCTGTATGTTTTTTTCTGTATGTTTTTCCTGTATGTTTTTCCTGTATGTTTTTTCCCGTATGTTTTTTCTGTATGTTTTCTCCTGTCAACGGGCAATGCCTGGCGTTTTTTTTTTTACCTCTTAAAGAATGAGGGTTTTCTCTTGGGCTGTTTGCTGTTTTATGATCCGTTATTCGTGTAGTTTTGCCTTATTCTCTTTTCTTCTGCTTTTTTCTTTTCTGTTCATTCAATAAGCCAAGGTAACGGAAAGGGCATCCGTTTGAGAGAGAGAGAGAGAGAGAGAGAGAGAGAGAGAGAGAGAGAGAGAGAGAGAGAGAGAGAAGAGAGAAGAGAGAGAGAGAGAGAGAGAGAGAGAGAGAGAGAAAGAGGAGAGGAGAG
>NW_020872759.1:160766-163266 GCF_003789085.1 Penaeus vannamei | reverse complement strand
TGTGTCTCTGTGTGTTGTGTGTGTGTGCTGTGTTGGTGTTGTGTGTGTGTGTGTGTGTGTCGTGTGTGTGTCTTCCCCTCTCCAACCTCTCTTTTTTCCCTTCCTTCCCTCTCCTCAATTCCCATCCCTTCTCCACACTCTCTTTCTCTCCTCCCTTCTTCCACCACCTACCTCCCTCCCTCCCCTCCCTTCCCTGCCCCCACCACATTCCCCCTCCCTTCCTCTCCCCTCGCCCTCTCCCTCTCCCCTTCCTCTCCTTCCCTCCCACACTCCCCTCCCCCCCCTTCCTCTCCCCTCCCTCTCCTCCCTCCCTCCCCTCCCTCTCCTCCCTGCCCCCCCCACCCGCCCTCTTTTCCACAGACAACCCCCCAGCTCCCCCCTCTTCTATTTCTGGCCTCGCGAGGAACGTAACGCGAGACATCAATGCGCAATCACGTCGAATAACTTCTCGGTAATTTAACATTTCTTGAAAGAGGGGTTTCGCTTTCGTCTTTTTTTTTCTTTCTCTTTCTTTTCTTCTATTTTTATTTTTCTTTCTTTTTCCATTGAAAAGGTGTCTATGTGTTAGGGGGTTGCTTCATTTTATAAGCGCTTATAAGAATTGTATTTTTTTTTTTAAGCGGTAGGAGGGGGAACGGAGGAGGAGGGAGGGGAAAGAGGGGGAAGAGGAGGGGGAGGAGGAGGCAGGAAGTGGAGGGATATCAAAAATAGTGAGAGAAGGGGAGGAGCAGAGTGAGGGAGAGAGAGAACGAGAGGGCGAGAAAAGGAGAGAGAGAGGGAGAGAAGGAGAGAGAGAGAGAGGGAGAGAAGGGACGAGAAGAGGAGAGAAGAAGAGAGAGAGGAGGGAGAGAACGGAAGGGAGGATAGAGGGAGGGAGAGAAGGAGAGAGGAGGAGAGAGAAGGAAAGAGAGAGGGAGAAGGGTAAGGAGAAAGGAAGAGAGCAAGAGGAGAGAAATGAAAGAGAGTGAGAGAGAATGAAAGAGAGAGAGAGAAAATTAAAGAGATCTGCGAAGAATGAAAGAAAAAGGAAAAGAGAATGAGAACGGAGAATAGAGACGAGCGAACGGGCGCGAGCGAACGCGGCAGACGGGGCGGGCGGCAGAGGCAGCAGCGCCGTTCGCACGCGGGGCCGGGGGGAGCGAGGCGAGGTGCTGAGAACGGCGGCCGGCCATCACAAGCGCTCTGGTCTCCCTCAGCACAGTTCGCCGGAGAGCTGGGGACAAAGAACAACGTTCACTGCTGAGTAATGAGGTGAATGAACAGGGATGTGAACGCCTTGCTAAACATTGGTTCGGGATCGCGGGGGAAGGTGTGGGGGAGGGGGAAGGGAGGGTGCGTCGTGTGGTCGGGAGGTTGTGGGGGAGGGGAGGGAGGAAAAGGAGGGCGGGGGAAGAGTAGGTAGGGGAATGGAGGTGAAGGAGTGGGGAGAAGAAGGCAGGGGAGAGGGAGGGGGTCGTAGTGTGGGGAAGGTGTAGGGGGGGGTGGAGCGAAGGGATGGAAGGGTGATCGTGGGGAGTGGGAGGGAGGAAGGGATGGCGAATGGAGGGTCGTGGCGGGAAGGGTGTGGGGGGAGAGGCGGGGGAGGAAGGGAGGGACAGGGGTGGATCGGGGTGGGGGGACGAGGGAGGGACGATGAAGGGAGGGGAGGGTGGGTCTGTGGTGGGGAAGGTGTGTTGGGGGGTGTGGCAGGTTAAGGGAGGGAAGGTGGATCGTGGGGGAGAGGAGCGGAGGAGGAATGGAGGGCGAGGAGGAGGTCGTGCGTGGGAAAGAGTGGGGGTAGGGGGTGGAGGAAGGGAATGGAAGGGTGGATTCGATGTGGGGGGAGAGGAAGGGAGGGGAGGGCGGATGTGTTGGGGAAGGAGTGAGGAGAGGGGATGACGAGAAGGGGAGAGAGGGTCCGTTTGGGGGCGGCCGAGCGAGGGTAGAGGAGGGCTCTTGGATGGGAAAGCGGGCCTGGTGGGCGCGGAGGGCGAAGGGGAAATGCCTGCTGAGTCTCCGCTGACGGGGCAGGACAGCTCGCCCTCGTGCTGACGGCCGCGCTGACGCCAGGCTTCCCCGCATTCGGACGTCAGCTCCTTCTCCCACTGTATTCTCCTTTCTCCTCAATTCTCCTCTTTATCGCCCGTCTTTTACACTTACCGCGGTCTTCCTTTGCTCGCGATTTTCTGCTTTCGCTAATTCCATTTCTTTCTTTTTTTTTTAGTTTTATTCCCTTTCATCATTGCCTTTTCTTTCCTCCTCTGCAAGTAACAGTTTGTTTTCTCTTTTATTATCTTATGTCTTCTTTCATTATGCCTTTTTGTTTTTTCTATTCTTTTCTTTTGTGTTTCTTTTTGTTTTATTCCTCTTGATATTCCTCATCCTTCTTTTCGTTCTTCCTCTTATCACCATTATTATTATTGTATTATTTCATCCTTTCTTCGTCATCTTCTCCTCTTTCTCTTTTCCTCCTCGTTCTTCTTCTTCCTGCTCATCTTGCACATCCTCCTCACCTTCTTTT
>NW_020872759.1:150766-153266 GCF_003789085.1 Penaeus vannamei | reverse complement strand
TATTTTCTTTGCTTTTGTTTTGCAGGTAAATGAAAAAAATAAAACTATTTATTTGGTATGATTCCATTTTATTTATTTTATCTTAATATGAGATCCTTGCTTTGCTCTGTGTGAAGCTTGAGCATTCCTATAAAATCTCATGTATAACGAAAAGAAAAAAAAAAACAATCCTCAAATGATGATATGAACATTTGAAATAAAATATACGTGTCAGGACTCCTATCTCAATCTCCCTTACTGAACGAAATCCCTTTTTTCTGCAAACTCATGTACTGGGAAGACCCGACCCCCGACCCCCGACCCCCCGTCCCCGGTGCACAAGGGGTCCGTTTGCCAGTCCTTTCGCCACTGCCCTTTCCCCTCCGCAAACCGCAGAGGTCGTGCAGGTGGTTGGGTGGTCGTCAGGCAGTGGTCGCTGGGAGAGTTTGTCGTCGGGAAGTGCTTGAAATTGGGCAGCTGTGGGTCGTTGGGCAGTGCTTTGGTAGCTGGGAAGGGGCTGGTCGTTCGGTCGTGGTTGAGGGTTGAGGGGAGTGGTGGGTCGTCAGGCTGTGGTAGTTGATTGATGGTGGATAGTTGGCCTGAACGGGTCGTCAGGGAGTGGTTGATAGTGGCCGTAGTGGGTCGCGAGGCTGTGCCTGGTGGGTGGGGTCTGGCTGGAGTTTGGACAGTGGTTGGTCGTTCTTGTTTTCATTTTATTATGTGTGTGTGAGGGAGAGGGAGGGAGGGGAGAGAGAGAGAGAGAGAGAGAGAAGAAGAGAGAGAGAGAGAGAGAGAGAGAGAGAGAGAGAGAGGAGAGAGAGAAGAGAGAAGAGAGAGAGAGAGAGAGGAGAGTGAGTGAGTGTGTGTGTGTGTGTGTGTGTGTGTGTGTGTCCAGGAAAATTGGGGATGGGCATATTGTGCTGTAAGTAAATAGGAAGAAAATGGGGAATAAGAAGAAACGGAAGATGAAGCTGTGTCAGAATCAGTAACTCTCAGAAATGAAAGTATTGCTTTCATCAGTCACTTTTGGCGAGGGGAGTAAAGCTTATTCTATGAATACTTCATTTTCTTAGTAAGATAATGTGAGATAATGCTATCATCGGTTACGTCACATATTTCTAGAAAACAGATCTGCATCGGCATGGGTTACTCCGGTCGTGGACAGCTACAGGAAGGAGTTCTCTGTGACTCCGTCGGCGGGGGCGGCGAATGCTGTAATGACTGTTGTAGGTTACAAAATTATAGCACTGGCGGCGATGTTGGGCGAACCACACTCATAATTTACGAAGGCAACCATTACCCTGTATAATGTTGCAGTCACACGAGATTTACAGCGCGCAATGCACCATATTTGTCTGAAAAGAGCGGGGATGGGCGTCACGGCGCTTGTGAATGACGGTCGAAATGCCGTCGGGTGATCCCCCTCCTTCCCCTTCCTTCCCTTAACTTCTCTTCCCTTCCCCGTACCCTCTTCCTTAACTTCCTCTTCCTCTCTCTTACCTTCCATCTTCCCCTTACCCCTGCCCTTTCCCTTAACTTCTTTTCCCTTTCCCTTAACTTACTCTTCCTCTCCTTTACCTTCCATCTTCGCCTTCCCCTTCCCGCTGCACTTGCTTGCCCTTTTCCTTCCCCCTCCCCCTGCTTTCCCCCTACCCTTCCCCACCCCCCTGCCTTCCCTCTACCCTTCCCCACCCCCCTGCCCCCCCACCCCCTGCCCTTCCCCTTCCGCTCGTCCCTTCTCTCCTACCATTTCCTAGACACTCGTTCTAATTCCGGTTTAGGCGGTTGAGGGTGATACACGGCGTTGACAATTAATACTAAAGTGTTTTTGCTCATTCGTCTACGAGGATTGCGAAGGGGTGGTGGGATGGGGGGGGAGAAGGGGGGGGGGGAAGAGGGCGTCGTAAAGAAGTTTTTTTTTTCCTTTTTTTTGTCTAATTCTCTTGGTAAATGCATGAGTTAACGTGCGAGCTCTGTGGCGCTGCAGTGTCCTGACGAGTTTATTGGCCGGGACGCTTTCGGTGACGGCCTTTTCTCATTTTCTTTCGGTCTTTTTGGGGAAGGAGGGGGGTCGTGGTCTTTTTGGGACGAAGGGGGGGGGTCGTGGTCTTTTTGCGTCGTGCGTCTTTTTGGGAAAGAGGGGGTCGTGGTCTTTTTTTGTCTTTTTGGGAAGGAGGGGGGGCGGTCTTTTGGAAGGAGGGGGGGTCGTGGTCTTTTTGGAAGGAGGGGGGGTCGTGGTCTTTTTTTGGGGTCGTGGTCTTTTTTGTCGTCGTGGTCTTTTTCGTTTGTAAATACACCTGTTTTTTTATTTGCTATTATTGATTATTGTTATTTTTTTCGTTATTAATATTACCATTATTTGTTTGTTATTGTTTTTGATGTTTTATTATTATTGATGATGATGATGATGATGATGATGATCATGTTATTGTTATTATACTATTATTATTATTATTATTATTATGATGATTATTATTGCTATTATTATTACTACTATACTACTTACTATTACTATTTTATT
>NW_020872759.1:145766-148266 GCF_003789085.1 Penaeus vannamei | reverse complement strand
CTTCTTTCTTCTTCTTCTCCTTCTCCTTCTCCTTCTCCTTCTCCTTCTCCTCTCCTCTCCTTCTCCTTCTCCTTCTCCTCTCCTTCTCCTTCTCCTCCTTTCCTTTCCTTCTCCTTCTCCTTCTTCTTCTCCTTCTTCTTCTTCTTCGCCGTCGTCTTTGCGTCAGTCTCCAATTTGCCCTGGATATAAATATTAGCAGAGGAATCCATTATTCACACATAAAAAAGGTTTTCGAATATTAACATCAAAGGAAAATTAAAAGGCGGTTGTCAATATCTAAGACAAGAGGAGGAGTACTTTTGCTATTCAAAAAAAAATCCAAATAAATAGATAAATAGAAAGAAAAAAAAAAACATTTCATGGCTCGAAGACTAGATTAGGTTTTGTATTTAAAAAAAAATCAAATAAATAAATAAATAGAAAGAAAAAAAAACATTCCATGGTTCGAAGACTAGATTTAGGTTTTGGTATTAAAAAAAATCAAATAAAGAAATAAATAGAAAGAAGAAAAAAAACATTCCATGGTTCGAAGACTAGATTTAGGTATTGGTATTTTAAAAAATCAATAGAAATAGAATAAATAGATAGAAAGAAAAAAAAAAACATACCATGGATCGAAGACTACATTTAGGTTTTGGTATTTAAAAAAAAATCAAATAAATAAATAGATAGAAAGAAAAAAAAAAAATCCATGGTTCGAAGACTAGATTTAGGTTTTGGTATTTTAAAAAACCAATAGAAATAGAATAAATAGAAAGAAAAAAAAAAACATAACATGGATCGAAGACTAGATTTAGGTTTTGGTATTTTAAAAAACCAATAGAAATAGAATAAATAGAAAGAAAAAAAAAACATAACATGGATCGAAGACTAGATTTAGGTCATAGGTGCTCCTTTTTGGCGAGAGGAAGTAATAACCTCCACATTGAAATTCGGGTTCGTGTCCTTTGGTGTCAAGGAAGGTCGGGTTCGTGTCCTTTCGTGTCAAGGAAGGTCGGGTTCGTGTTCCTCTGTGTCAAGAAGGTCGAGTTCGTGTCCTCTGGTGTCAAGGAAGGGCCATTGTGATTCAAAAAGGGAGATCGGGTCTATTAGTGCGATCTGTACGGCCAGGGAGAGAGTGTGATGCAAATTGGCTATTTAAGGGATATTTATAGCAGAGTAGGGGTTCTATACAGGTCGAAGTGTAGATGAGGGCTATCGATTGGTTATTAAGGGAATAGTCCACGCTAATTACCGATGGGTGGTGGGGGCGCGGTGGGGAGCGGCGAGGCAGAAAGGAAAGGGAGGGGGAGGGAGAGGGAATGGGAGGTGAAGAGAGAGGATGAGAATGGGAAATATAGAGATGAGAAGAAAGGGAGAGGGGAATGAAGAATTAGAGGGAGAGAAAGAAGGGAGAGGAGAGAAAGGAATGGAAAATTTAGAGAGAAGAGAAGGGAGAGTAGAATGGGAAATAGAAAGAGAGAGAAGAAAGGAGGAGAGAATAAAAAAAAAAAAAAAAACAAAAGAAGAGGAAAGTGATCAGGTACTTTTTTTATCGATTCTCGGTATCTCCTTCCACTCTCTATTTTCGAATGTTTCCATGCCGGAATCCTTCGTTTTTTTTTTTTTTTTTTTACTTTCTTAATCCCAGGGTTTTATATAGTGTCAAACGAAGAGGTTTTCGTGATTGGGAAGAGGTCATTCGCCGACTTGGTTTGCGCCCCGTCACGCCGTCCATTTCTGAGGGCCATCCTGCTTTGTTCTTTGCGGTTGGAGGAGGAGGGGAGGAGGGAGGAGGAGGAGGAGGAGGAGAAGGAGGAGAAGAGAAGAGAAGAAGGAAGAAGAAGAAGAAGAAGAAGAAGAAGAAAAGAAGAAGAAGAGAAGAAAGAAGAAAAGAGGAAGAAAAAAGAAGAGAGAAGAGAAAGAAGAGGAAAGAAGAGAAGAAGAGGAAGAAGAGGAAGAAGAGGAAGAAAGAGGAAGAAGAGGGAAGAAGAGAAGAAAAAGAAGAAGAAGAAGAAGAGAAGGAAAGGAAAAGGAGGCTGGAGGAGGAAAGGAGAGAGAGGAAGAGGAGGAAGAGGAGAGAGGAATAAGTCGAGAAGGACGAGGGGAATGGAGAGAAACAATGGAAATGAAATGAAGTGAACGGAAGAGACAATGAAAAAGAACGAGAGGAGGAGGAGGAGGAGGAAGAGCAGCAGCAGCAGCAATCCGCGGTCCAGTTATCGACCGGTGGGATACGCGCCGCCCCCTCACGTCAGCTGCACCCGTGCTAGGTCATAGGGGTCAAGGTCATCCCTGGAAGGTAGTACAAGTTCATCTCCCTATTCCCCCCCTCTTTACCCCCCCCCCCCAGCTCCCCCACCTCTTCTCCCTTCTCCTTCTCGGCAACATTCGATTTGTTTTGGCTACGTGACGAAAGGGGTGTTGCTCGCTCTTTCGCCCTCTCGCCCTCCTCTCTCTCTCTCTCTCTCTCTCTCTCTCTCTCTCTCTCTCTCTCTCTCTCTCTCTCTCTCTCTCTCTC
>NW_020872759.1:130766-138266 GCF_003789085.1 Penaeus vannamei | reverse complement strand
CCTCCTCCTCCTCTTCGTCTTCTTCTTCTTCTCCTTCTTCTCCTCCTCCTTCCTCCTCCTCCTCCTCCTCCTCCTCCTCCTCTCCTCCTCCTCCTCTCCTCCTCCTCTTCGTCTTCTTCTTCTCCTTCCCCTCCTCCTGCTATTACTGAGAAGCTTTTCCGCCAAGCACCAAGAGTTGCTTGGTTATGCGAGTCGAGCAACAGCAACAGCCACCGTTGCATTGTTGACCCGTGCTTCATTATCATCGTCATCATCATTATCTTTATCATTATCTCGCCATTATCATATCATTATCATTGATAATATCATTATCATTGTAATCGTCATCGTCACCATCGCCATCATTATGAGGGCCGAGTGAATCGAGTGATTGAAGTATTTTTATTGATAAGGATGAAAGTAGTATATAGTCTGAATTTTTGTTATCATTATATCTTTATTTTTTTCTTTTCCTTTCCTGGTAAGTTTAGTAGGAGTCTGAAATATGTGTGTATATATATACACATATGTATATTATTATTATTATTATTATTATTATTATTATTATTATTATTATTATTATTGTTATTGTTATTTTGTATGCTAATCTTTTTTTTTCTTATTTTCAGGTAAGTTTGTCTCCCGTGGCGTTCCCTTGGACGGTGGGTAAGCAGTTGGCCCAATCGTGCCTTTTTACTTTCTCGTCTTTTATTTCTCTGGTTCTTTTATTTGAATATTCTCCTCTCTCTCTCTCTCTCTCTCTCTCTCTCTCTCTCTCTCTCTCTCTCTCTCTCTCTCTCTCTCTCTCTCTCTCTCTCTCTCTCTCTCTCTCTCTCTCTCTCTCCTCTCTCTCTCTCTCTCTCTCTCTTTCTCTCTCTCTCTCTCTCTCTCTCTCTCTCTTCCCACCCCTACTCCTCCTCCTCCTCCTCCTCCTCCTCCTCCTCCTCCTCCTTCTTCTTCTCTCCTCCTCCTCTTCCCCTCTCCTCCTTCTCCTTCTTCTTCATCTCCTCCTCCTCTTCCCCTCTCCTCCTCCTCCTTCTTCATCTCCTCCTCCTCCTCCTCCTCCTCCTCCTTCTCCTCCTTCTCCTCTTCTCCTCCTCCCTCTCGTTAGTACGCGTCGCGGCGCCCACCCTCGGGCTTCACACACGGCACCTGCTTGCCTTGGTGGGCGGAGGGTGCCTGCTTGGGTGCCTGCTTGCTTTCTTCTCACAATTCTCTTGTGTTTTCTCGTCTTTTTTTTTTTTTTCGTATGTCCTTCCTTGTATTATTCACTTTCACGTCCTTTTTTTCTTTTGGTTTTCTCCTCATTTCTCTTTTTTTGCTTTTTTTAAATTTTCGCATGTCGCCTTTCCTCTCTCGGTTCCTTGCTATACCTCATTTGATATCATTTCCACTTCCTTCTCTTCCATCCTTCGCTTTCTCCTTTTTCGTTTCCCCTTTTCTTCTTCAAATCCTCTTTATATTACTATCTTCTCTCCTTTTCCCTCCTTCTCTCCTTCCTCCTCTCCCCCATATCCTCCTTCACTCTTGTTTTACCTCTTCTCCCTTTTTTATTTCCTCATTTTTTCTCATTTGTACATCTTTAATCTTTCCCATTTTATATTATATTTTTCTTTACTCCCCTCTTTCTCCTTCCTTTTTGTTTTCACGCTCATCTTGCCTTTCTACTTCCTCCCTTCTTCTCTCTCCGTTTCATGACGCCTCTTTTCTCTTTTCTTCCCTTTGATCTTTCTCTCTTTTAGCTTCCTCCTCTCCATCTTTCCCTCCTCCTTTCTCCACTCGCCCCTTTTTTCTGCTCCTTCCTACCTCCTTCTCTGTCTCGACACCCTTCTCCTTTCTCCTGTCCCCTCCCTCCTGTCCCCCTCCCCCTCCCTTCCCTCCCCTCCCCCTCCCCTTCCCCTCCTCTCCCTTCCCTCTCCCCCTCCCCTCTCTCCCCCCCACCCACCCCGGCGTCAACCTGATCCACGCGGACTACAGAGATTTTTTCTCTCCCTTTTTCTATTCCCCCTTTCGTTCCCTGCCCGCCTCCGCCGCCCGCGCCCGTCTCCTGTTCCTGTCCTAGACCTTGTTCCAGCCTTGCCTTCGCCGCATTCCTGTGTATGCCCTCCCATGCCCTACGTCCTCGCCACTCGCTTGCTATGCCCCCGAGCCTATGCTCTCACCGTATCTATGGCCCTCGCTTGCTATGCCCCGGCCTATGCCTCACCATATTTCTATGCCCTCTCTATATTCCTATGCCCTCGCCACTCGCTTGCTATGCCCCCGGCCCTATGCCCTCTCCATATTCGTATGCTCCCGGCTCTATGCTGTTGCCGCATTCCAATACCCCCAACCCTATGCCCTCTCCATATTCCTCTGCTCCCGGCTCTATGCCCTCACTATATTCCTATGCCCTCGCTACTCGCTTGCTATGCCGTCTGTGCGCGCTGTTATGCTCCAGCGCCGAAATGGATCATATTGTACGTCTCAACTTAAGAGTTAGGAGTGGTGTGTGCACATGATCCTGCATTTAGATGGAAAGCAAACTGCATATGAATATATGTATGTACATGCGGGCGTACAGACACGCATGCGCTCTCTCTCTCTCTCTCTCTCCTCTCTCTCTCTCTCTCTCTCTCTCTCTCTCTCTCTCTCTCTCTCTCTCTCTCTCTCTCTCTCTCTCTCTCTCTCTCTCTCTCTCTCTCTTCTCTTCTCTTCCTTCTCTTTCTTCTTCTTTTTCTCCTCTCCTTCTCCTTCTCCTTCTCCTTCTCCTTCTCTCTCCTTCTCCTTTCTCTCCTTCTTCCTTCTTCTTCTCCTTCTCTCTCTCCTTCTCTCTCCTTTCTCTTCCTCTCTCCTCTCTTCTCTCTCGTCTCCTTCTCTCTTCTCCTTCTCTCTCCTTCTCCTTCTCTCTCCTCTCTTCTCTTCTTCTCTTCTCTCTCCTTCTACTTCTCTCTCTTCTCCTTTCCTCTCCTTCCTTCTCTCCTTCTCTCTCCTTCTCCTCTCTCGTCAAATGAGATGAAGTTTTACAATGTAATTGTATCAACCTGATTTGCAGCCTGTGATTGAGGCGCCTCGGTGCACTTGAAAGAGACTTGGATGTGTGCGGCACTAATGCGTACATGTAAATCTCTCTGTACATTACAAGTGTACATTACAAGGTGTACTTTTATTTGTATATTTAAAGCCTTTCCTGTTTTGATAAATTAGATGTAAAAGATGTATTGTTGTCTGACATTGTTTTGATCATATAGGTGTTATGTTTTCATGTATGGTTTTGTGTATTGTGTGTGTGAGTGCGTATGCGTGCGTGTGTGCATTTGTATGTGAAAGTATGGGTGCGTGTATGTGTATGCGTATGTATGTGAGTGTGTGTGTATGTGTGTGTTTGGGTTCGTGTGTATTTCTTTCTTTGTGCTTCTGTGATGTACCTGATGTACGTGTGTGCTAGTGTGTGTACTCGCTCGCGTATTCACAGACGTCTGAGCACATCGCCCAAGAAGAAGACTGTTGCCCCTCTATCCGGTTCCTCCTCCGGGTGCCTCTCCTCCTTCCCTGACCTTCCCCCATAGAAACACCCTTTCGTACCCCCAACCCTTTCGCACCCCCAACCCTTTCGCCGAACACCTGACACTTGTCGCTGCTTGTCGCGGTGTGTCGTACACGGCTGTTCACGTGTTCGAGACGCGAGCCGCTCTTTGTGGCTCTATGGTTACAGCGACACCGAATCCCTCGCGCGGGGGCCTGACAAACTCCTTTCTTAAGGCCGATGAGATTGGCGATTAGCAGTCGGGCTGCCGAGTCGGGTGCGCGGTCGGGTCGGCGGTTGCTACGGCGCGGTCGGGGCTTGTAGATTTTTTTTTTTTGTGTGCGTGTGTGTGTGATTGTATGTATGCATGTATGTATGTATATATGTATGTGTGTATCGTTGCAGTTCATTTGCGTGAAGGTGCTCATATGCGCGTGTCTTGCTAAGAAGAAAAGATTTACATCGTGCGCGGGGGCGGCCGGGCGGTCGGGGGGGCGTGCGTGGGCGTGGGCGCCTTCCCGCGATCTCCGCCAGCCGGGAACGTCGCTTCGGAGGCGCGCGTCGGGGGCGTGATCCAGAAGGGCGCGGCTGATCCCTCTGAGCCCTGGATTCCTGCGGAGTGGCAGCTGTCTGATCCCTCTCTCAGGGTCAGGCCCCCCCCTCCCCTCCCCCTCCCCCTCCCCCTCCCCCGCCTCGTTGCTCGCGTTCTTGCTTTCTTTCGCCATCTCTCGTGCGGCTCTTTTTAGCTTTCCTTCCGTCTAGCTGTCCTTCTCCGCCCGCCTTTCCTCCTTTCTCTCCTTTCTTTCGTCCATACATCCGTGCGTCTGTCCGCCATCCGTCAGCTTCCTTCCATCCATTACTGATCCATCCCATCCATCCACCTGCCAGGTCCATCCACCTACCCATCCACCCAACCGGGGGTAGAGTTCTCAACGCTGATTGCGCACGCTGGAAAGGCCTGACGACGAGGAGAAGGAGAAGGAGAAGGAGAAGGAGAAGGAGAAGGAGAAGGAGAAGGAGAAGGGAGAGAGGAGAAGGAGAAGGAGAAGAAGAAGGAAAGGAAGAAGAAGAAGAAGAAGAAAGAGAAGAAGAAGAAGAAGAAGAAGAAGACGAAGACGAAGACGAAGACGAGACGAAGACGAAGAGAAGACGAAGACGAAGACGAAGACGACGAGACGACGAAGACGAAGACGAAGACGAAGACGAAGACGAAGACGGCGAAGCGAAGACGAAGTACGACGAAGACGAAGACGAAAACATGTCTCGCTGCCAGGACTCGCAGGTGAAACAGGATCACGGTAATCCTACTGGCCCGTGGGAACGCAGCCGCGACACGGCGAGGGCGGGGGAGGGTCCGGCCACCTGACGAAGGGCCGCCTGTGCTGGGGCTGAAAGGCGGTCTCGTCTGACCTGTTCAATCGTATTTTTTTTTTTTTTTTTTTTTTGTCTTATCCTCTTTTTTTTCGTTTCTTTTTAAAGCAAAGCGAGTATTAAATGTTAATTGAAATTCGAGACAGTCTCCAGCTCGTCTCGTTGAATTGCTTCCCTTCGCTCGAGTCGGTCTCTCGGCGGGCGGTGTGGCCGGAATGGCGATGCGCTCGCTCGCTCTCTCTGTCTGTCTGTCTCTGTCTCTGTCTCTCTGTCGTCTCTGTCTCTCTCTCTCTCTGTCTCTCCTCTCTCTCTTCTCTCTCTCTCTCTCTCTCTCTCTCTCTCTCTCTCTTCTCTCTCTCTCTCTCTCTCTCTCTCTCTCTCTCTCTCTCTCTTCTCTCTCTCTCTCTCTCTCTCTCTCTCTCTCTCCCTCTTCTTCTCTCTTCTTCTCTCTCTCCTCTCTCTCTCTTTCTCTCTCTCCCCTTCTCCCTCCCTCCTTCTTCTTCCCTCTCCCTCCCTCTCTCCCCTCTCCTCCTATCTCCCTCTCCCTCCCTCCCTCTCCCTCTCCCTCCCTCCCTCTCCTACTCCCTCCCTCCCTCTCCCTCTCTCCCCCCCTCCTCCCATCCTCTCCTCTCGTTCTTGTTTCTCCGTCCTCTGCTTTTTGAAATAGCAGAACGGTGCTTCGGTGTTGAAACTAAATCCTAGAATACATTTCTTGGCTTGTTTTTTTTTTTTCTTCTTTTTTTTTGGGGGGGGGGGAAGGGGGCAAGTGATTATTGGAATCCGTAAAATGCTCGTGTACGTAATTTCTGTATGCATGTTTGTGTCTGTGTATGCTAGTGTGTGTGTGTAAGCATCATGGACCTTCCATTTGTATTTTAAGAGTGTGTGCTTGCTTGTGTAATTGTAGTTCTTTTGTATGCGTCTGTTTGTGTCATTTAGCTTGTGTTTCGTTTTTTTTTTTTTTTTTTTGTGTGTGTGTGTGTGAATGCGTTTGTCTGTGTGTCTGCTAAGTCATCGCACCTATTGATGTTTATGTGTTTGTGTTGTGTGCGTGAGACAGTCGCCAGTTGTATACGTTATATATCTTAAAAGTTAAAATCAACTAAATTTTCACATTGACAAAATCCGAAACTTTTACAAAATGATAAAGATAAGTTACCATTTCCCCGACCCGTTCCCACCCCGTTCCTCCTCCCCCCCCCCTACCCACACACCACCTGTATTCTGTCAAAAATTTNATAATTTCTGGTAATGGTTAGGTATGCCCGATGCCTTTGACTCTCGGTTAGTAGACTGTGTGTGTGTGTGAATGCGTGTGTGTGTGTGTGTGTGTGTGAATGCGTGTGTGTGTGTGTGTGTGTGTGTGTGAATGTGTGTGTGTGTGTGAATGCCGTGTGTGTGTGTGTGGTGTGTGGTGAATGCGTGTGTGTGGTGTGTGTGGTGTGTGTGAATGCGTGTGTGTGTGTGTGTGGTGTGTGGTGTGTGAAGTGGTCGTGTGTGTGTGTTGTGTTGTGTGTGTGTGTGTGTGTGTGTGTGAATGCGTGTGTGTGTGTGTGTGTGTGTGAATGTGTGTGTGTGTGTGTAATGCGTGGTGTGGTTGTGTGTGTGTGTGAATGCGTGTGTGTGTGTCCGTTGTGTCTCGTCTTTTATCTCTATGTGGATCTCTCTATCTCTCTGCCTCATATCTCTTTCTCTCTATGTAACCTCTTCCTTGTTTCTTCTCGTCTCTCTCTTCCTCGCTTCTTTCTCTCTCTGCTCTCTCTCATCTCTCTTCTCTCTCTCTCTCTCTCTCTCTCTCTCTCTCTCTCTCTCTCTCTCTCTCTCTCTCTCTCTCCTCTCCTCTCTCTCTCTCCTCCCCTCCCCTCCCCCCCTTTCTTCGACACTGGAAACTTGTAACTACCAAAAATACTTATCTTATCTGATTGTGATTTCACGTATGATTGATATCATTGCTGTCCTAACTATTCAGTGCCGTTGGTTTTGCTTTTTATAGACAGATCTGAATTTGCTTTTCTTCTTTTTCTTCATCTTTTCTCCTCGTTTTTCTGTCTTTTGTTTATCTTTTTTTTCTTTCTCTTTTTCATCTTTCTTCTTTTTTTTTTTTTGTTTCTTCTACCATTTATCTTTATAATTTTTCTTCTTTATTTCTTTCTTTTTTCTGTTTTTTCTTCTTATGTTTATCTTTTTTATTATTATTATTCTTTTTCTTATTAATTCTCTTCTTTTCTGTTCCTTCTTCTCTTATCTTTATTGTTTTTTCTTCTTCTTTTTCTGTTTCTTCTTTCTATTCATCTTTTTATATTTCTTCTTTTTTTCTGCTTCTTCTTCTCTACTTACCTTCTTGATTTTATTTTCTTCTTCTTTTTTTCCTTATTCATCTTCTTCATCTTCGTCTTCATGCGCCCAAGACTTACCAGAACCGTATTGCAACATCCTTGCAAGATTCCCCCCAAAGCTCCCCTTTCCCTTCGGCCAATTCATTTATGCCTCGTTCCATCAAGACGGCCATATTGCACTGCATGATCTATCCTGCCCAAGACGCAAACAAGATTATCTCCGAGACAGCTATAAATGCCCGTTGCCATTTCGGGACTTCCCCTTCTGTGACCTTGGCCTCCGCAGTGCCATTCTCGGGGCCATTCCAT
>NW_020872759.1:113266-118266 GCF_003789085.1 Penaeus vannamei | reverse complement strand
TTCTTTCTTTTTTTTTTGTTCTTTCTTTTTCCACTTTAGGCTTTCCTCTTCTTTCTTTTCCTTTTTTTCCCTTGTCTATTTCCTCCTCTCTATCCACACTATCCGCCTCCTTACTACCACCCACGTCCCCTCCTCCATCCTCTCCCCTCTCTCTTCCCACGCCCACCTCGCCCTCCCTCCATTCCACCCTCTCTCTCTTCCCTCTCTCCTCTTCTCTCTCTTCTCTCTTCCCCTCCCTACCTCCCTCTTGCCTCTTCAATTACCCCCCTCTCCCTCTCTCCTTCTCCTTCTTCCTTTTCTTTTGATGCATTTCCGCTCCATCCCTCCCTCTCTCCTTCCCTCCCTCCTGTCTCTCTCCTTCCCACCCTCCCTCCTTCCCCCTCCCTGTCTCTCTCCTTCCCTCCTCCCTGTCTCTCTCTCTCCCTCCTTTCTCCTTCTTCCCTCCTCGCCTCTCAAATTACCCCATCTCCCTCCTTCCCTTCCTCCTCCTCCTCCTCCTCCTCCTCCGCTGCACCTGTTTTCTCTCCACCCATGTCTGCCTTTCCCACCCTGCAAGCCCTTCCTTCACTCCCTTTCCTCCATCCCCCTCCTCCCTCTCCCTCCCCCCTCTCCTATGCCCCCCCACTCCTACCCTCACCCCGTCCATCCCGCCCTAGCTCTCCTCTCTAGTCCCTCCTCCCTCCCTCCCTCTCCTCCCTTAGTCCTGCTCCCTCCCTCCCTCTCCTCCCTTTCCCTGTCCCTCCCTCCCCTCCCTCTCCTTCCCTAGTACCTCCTCCCTCCCTCCCTTTCCTCCCCTCATTCCTCCTCCCTCCCTCCCCTCCTCCCCTAGTCCCTCCTTTCCTCCCTCCCTTTCCTAGTCCTTCCTCCTCCCTCCCTCTCCTTCCCTCATTCTTCCTCCCTCCCTCCCTCTCCTCCCCTAGTCCCCTCCCCCCCCTCCCTTTCCTCCCCTCATTCCCCCCACCTCCTCACTCCCCCCACTTTTTTCCCCCTATCTTATCACCCCTTCTTCCCTCTTTCCCTCCCTCCCTCCATTCTTCCCTCCCCCCAATCCCCGAATCCAGAATCCTTGTTAGCCTACAAGATTGATTGGCCAGTCAACCGTTTACATTGAATATCTGTCACCATCTCGAGCCGGGCGAGGAAGGCGCGACACAAAACAGGTTTCTCTCTCAGCTGTGTCTCTTCCTCCTTGAATTTGTTTCTACGTCTCGTCTCGCCTTTTAAGTGCGTCTTCGGGGGAAGGGGGGGAGAAGGGGGGGGTGCAGCGTCTCGGGAGATGAAAATGATGGGAGATGCGATAAGGGGGGATAAAAGAGGGGGGGGAGGGGTAGAGGGTGATAAGAGAAATGAGAATAAACGTGAGAGATTTATTCCTGTTTGTTTTGTTTTGTTTTTTTCTTTTCTTTTTCGTGTATATGCGAATACATGGATTAGATTAATAGTTATGAAATCGATAAATGACGTATACAGATAAGATATGGAATAAACAGCGTGGAAGATAAAGGGAAATAAAGGAAACGAGAATAAACGTAAGATGATTATCTGTATTTTCTGTTTTCTTTTTTGTGGTTGTGAATATATGAATGGATTAGATTAATAGATATGAAAATCGATAGATTACGTATATAAATACAATAAGACAAGGGGGTAATAAAGGAAATGGATGTGAATATATAATTGGATTAAATTAATAGTTACGAAAATCGATACATGTATAAAATGCGATAAGAATAAGCAACGGGGAGAATAAATGGTAATAAAGGAAATGGCAATAACATCAGCAAATGATCTGCATTTTGTCGTTTATTTTTCGTCCTCTTTATGTGTGGATGTGAATATATGAACTGATTAGATTAATGATAAAATAGATAAACGGATTGAATTAATGAACGAAAAAAAAAATAATATGAAAAAATCGATAGGTGTCGTAAACAAATAGGATGAGAATAAACAGAGGAAATAATAAATAGCAATAAAGGAAATGAGAATAAACATGAGAGAAATATCAGAATTTCCTCCTTCTTCTTCCTCTTCTTCTTTTCTGACGTGGATGTGAATATATGAATGGATTAGATTAATCGTTATGCAAATCGATACAAGTCGTAAACAAATATGCTAATGAGTTGGGAGAGTGAATAAGTATATGAATAAAACGTAAGTGTATAAAGGTGAATAAATGAACGATAAGCAAATCAAACTGAACAAAAGGATAGAAGAACAATGACGCACAATAAAAAAACTGACATAAAATGAATAAGTAGGTAAATCAAGATAAAAATAAAGAAATACGAATATGAACGAATGTTTACACTCATCATGAAGGGTCTCACCACGCGGATAAAGCCAAAGAAATCAATAACTGATTAAAAAAAAAGGATGAAAAAAACATACATCCACGTGTCTGTTCGAAGAATTGAACAAACCCTCTCCGGCATCGAGCGCAGGAACCCCTTCATCTAACTCAGTTCCATCTGCGTCCAATCAAGAAATGAGACGAGGCATTTAATCAGGTTCCGCTAAGATGTGTCTCTTTTTTTCCTTTTATTACCAATCTCTCAACATCGAGGAACAATTAGGTTCTGCTCATCTTCGGAGTTTATTAGAAGAGCATTGATTTCCCAAGTGGATATCAGTCGCGGCCGTTAAAAGGCGGGCGACGCCGTTTCACCGCGTTTTCTTTGCTCGCCGCATAGAAAATGGAAATGCATTGTTGCCGCGTGTCTCTGTGCGAAATGGATTGCGTTTGCTGTTGGTACTTGCCTGTTTTTATTTCGGGTTTTGGGTTTCTGTTTTTCTTGGGTGTCGTTGTCGTTTTTGTTGGTGTCGTTTCTTTTGTTTGGATTTGTAAGGTTCTTGTGTATATCTCTCTCTCTCTCTCTCTCTCTCTCTCTCTCTCTCTCTCTCTCTCTCTCTCTCTCTCTCTCTCTCTCTCTCCAACACCCTCCTATCTATCTTTCTCACTCTCTCTTTTATCTTTCTCAAGGACAGGTCGTGAGACAAGAAAATGAACGAGAGACAATTCCCTCTCAACAGGTTAAAGGTAAAAACCCATAACGAGGCTTTAAAATACGCGATCGAAGGCAGGCGGAGCCCTTGCCTCGGCGTCGGGCCCGGGAGCGAGAGGAATTTGTCGTCGTGGCCAACAGCGAGGTTCGAGGAGCTCCTCAAATGAGACAGTGAGGAGGGCTGGTCGCTTCCAGACTAAGAAACAGAGGATAGAGGGAGATACTTTAATTTCGTCCTTTTTTTGTTGTTGTTGCTTTGACTTATTTTCTTTTCTGTTATCTCTTTGTCTCGTTTCGCATATTTTTTAAGATTCGAGGAACTCCTCAAATGAGACAGTGAGGAAGACTTGTCGCTTCAGATTAAGAAACGGAGACTAGGAGGAAATCTTGAATTTAGTCTTTTTGTGTTTTGTTTTGATTTACTTATTTTCTTTTCAGTTATGTCTTTGTCTCCTTTCTTATATTCTTACCTTAAGACGGAGAAAGTTTGTTTTGTCCTTTATTTTAGGAATTAATAAGCGATGGTACAGATTGTTGATACAGATGGTTTGTGCTATACAGCTGGTGATCGATGGAAATAGAGGACGAAGAAGGGGGTGGAGAAGGAGGAGGAAGAAAAGAAGGAGGGAGAGGAGGAGAAGGGGGAAGAGGAGGAGGACAAGGAGGAGGAGGAAGAAAAGAAGGAGGAGGAGGAGAAGAAGGAGGAGGAGAAGAAGAAGAAAAAAAAAGATGAAAAGAACAGCTAACAAGAAGCAGAAGAAACACAAAAAGACGAAAAAAACAACAAGAACAAGAAGATGAAGAACAAGGACAAAAACACGAAGAAAGGAAAAAAAATGTCCGTGGAGGTCGTTCTCGAGGAAGAAGAAAGTAGAGGAGATAAAGAAGGAAGAAGAAAAAAAGAAAAAAAGGAAAAGAAGAAGAGGAAAATAGGGAGAATATGGAAATAGTAAGTAAAGAAAGAGGCCGCAAAAAGATGTTACAAACTGGAAGTCGAGTAAAAACACAAAAAAGAAAAATGAAAAGCAAAACAAAGATGATAAAAGATAAGAAGAGGAAAAAATGAAACAAATATCATAAAAGTAATTAGTAGAAAAATAACAACGAAGAAAATTACAATCACAAACAAAAACGTAAAAATAACCCAGAAAGAAAGAAAGAAAAAATCAATCAAAAGATAAAAACTGAAAAAAAAAAAAAAGGCTACAAACTATGAACAGAAAAATATTAAAGAATAAAAAAATCACATAAGACATAAACAGAAAAAATAAAAATACAAAGAGAAAAATAAAGCAAATAAAAGATAAAGAGTAAAAAAAAAAACTTTGTCGAGTGTTCGTTCCTTCGGTAAAGAGAAGAAAGATCTTGGCGGTTGAAAGAACAAAGGTCGTTCGGGTGGGGAAGGGGGGGGGGGGAAGGGGAGGGAGAGGATGATAGGAGAGTGAAGGGGGAGGGAAGGGGAGGGGGAGGGGAGAGGGAAGGTGAGGAGGGAAGGGAAGGGGAAAAAAGTAGAGGGAGAGGAGAGAGGATGTTAGGAGAGGGAAAGAGAGAGGAGAGAGCGAAGAGGAAGGGAAGGGGAGGGGAGAGAGGGAAAGTGAAGGGGGAGAGGAAGGGGAGGGGAGAGAAAAGATGATAGGACAGGGATGGAAAGAGGAGAGAGGGAGAGTGAGGGGAGGGAGAAGAGGATGATAGGAGAGGGAAGGAGAGAGGGAGAGTGAGGAGGGAAAAAGGTAGAGGAGGGGAGAAAGGGAGGGGGGGAGGGAAAGGTGAGAACGAAGAGGAGGAAGAAAGAAGTGGAAAAGGTAGATGAGTAGAAGGAAAAGAAGAAGAGGATTAGAAGCAAAGGGAGAAGTGAGAAGAAGAAGAGGAGAAACAAGAGAAGGAGGTAAAGTCGAAAAGGAGAAGAGGGGAGAGGCCTTAAAAGAGAGGAAAAGCGATGTAGAAGGAGATGGAGGATGAGAAGGCAACGGCGGAGGAGAGGTACAAGGAGGAGGA
>NW_020872759.1:88266-105766 GCF_003789085.1 Penaeus vannamei | reverse complement strand
GGAGGGAAGGAGGTGATAGAAGGAAGGAGGACAGGAGGAGGAGGAGGGAAGGAGAAAGTGGATAGGAGGAAGGGAGGAGAAAGAGGGAGGGAGGAGGGGAGAAGGAGAAGGAAGACGGGAGGGGAGGAGGAGGAGGAAGGGGGGGGGATTGCTTTCAACGTCGCTTGCACTATAATAGGGATTAGATTTGATCTGTCTTGCATGTCAAGTAGATGGATTGATGCTGGATATTGATGGGCGATGATAGATAGATTGATACTCTTTTTTCTTGGACTTTCATTTTGTTGATGAGGGTTATTTTTAGCGTGTGTGTGTTTAGGGGGGAGAGGCGGGGGAGTGCTTGCANATCAAAGGCGGAGAGAAGAGGGCAGGAAGCGGAAGGAAGGAGAAAGAAAAAGAGGGAGGATATATGTGTGTGTGTGTGTAGGAAGAGAGAAAGAGGGAGGAAGAGAGAGAGAGAGAGAGACAGAGACAGAAACAGAGAGAAGAGAAGAGAGATAGAAAGAAAGAGAGAGAGGAGAGAGAGATAGACAGAAAGAGGCAGACAGAGAGAGCAGAGAGAGAGAGGAAACAAGGGAGTTTTTAAACCTTCATCACCGAAGCATCGCCGCCAAAGCAACAAGACCCCGAGTGGGCGTGCGGGCGTGCAGTGTACGAGGGCGTAGACTGATAAGAGGACAGGAGAAGGGAAGGGGGAGGGAAGGGGGGGTAAATGGAAGGAAAATGCCGGGGTATGGGGAGGGAAATGGGGTATGGGGAGGGGAGGCAGGGCGAATGCGGAAGAAGGGAAGGGAGGCGCGCGAATGGAGGTATAGGGAGGGGGAGCGGGTGAGGGGAATGCGGGTAGGGAGCGGGGCGAGGAAGGGGAGGGGGAATGGGAGTCATGGAGAATGGAAGGGGAGGGAAGGAAATGGTGGTATGAAGAAGGAAAGGGAGGGAAGGGAGGGAAATGGAAGGAAAATGAGGTATTGGAGGGAAGAGGAGGGAAATGGAGGTTTGGGCGAGAGAGGGAGGGGAAGGTAAGGGAGAGAAGGAAACGGAGGCGAAAGCAGAGGAAATGAGAAAAGAGAGACAAAAGAGAGACGATAGTAGGGAAAGCGAGAGGGCGAGAGAGGAGAAAGAAAGGCAGAAAGGAGAGGAGATGTGAGAATATGGAAAATAAATAAAAAAAAAAAAAAAAACGTAGAAGGATGTAGGCAAGGCACTGGAGGGACAGAATAGACGAAGGGAGAGAGAGGTAGGAAAGAATGATGAGAGGGTGAGAATGATGCGAGAGGTGGGGAGGGGAGGGCAGGGGAGGGGGGGGAGGAGGCGGGGTTGACACGTCTTGCCGAATAGTGATGATGAGGCAGATAGGAGAGGGAGGGGGAGGGAGGAGGGGGGAGGTTGTCGTGCCTTTTCTTCAACGGGAATCACTTTCTCTTTTGTTGTTGTTGTTGTTGTTTGTTTGTTGGCGATACCTTTAGCTTCTTCTAATATTGCTTTTTTTCTCTCTCTTTTTTTCCTCTGCTTCGTCCTTCTCTCTTCATCCCTCCTCCTTCTCTTCCTCCCTTTCCTACTCTTTTTTTTCCCTCTCTCTTTTTCCGCTGCTTCGTCCTTCTCTCTCTCATTCCCTCCTTCTCTTCCTCCCTTCCTGTCTTCGTCCATTCCTCCACATCCTCCTCCCCTTCTTATCCTTCTCTTTCGTATCCCCCTCCTCCTTCTCACCCCTTCTGCCTCCTCCTCCTCCTCCTCCTCCTCCTCCTCCTCCTCCTCCTCCTCCTCCTCCCCTTCCCCTCGTCTTTCTCCTAGTCCTTCTTCGGCTATCTTCTCCTCCTCCTCCTCGTAACCCCCCTCTCCTCGTCCTCTTCCCTTTCTTCTTCCCCCTTCTTTCCTCCTCCTCCTCCTCACCCACATCCTCCTCCTCTCGTCCTCGTCCTCACCTCTTCCTCCTCACTACATCCCTCTCTCTCCCCTCTTCCTTCTTCTTCAATCTCCTCCTCCTCCTCCTCCTCCTCGTCCTCACTACATCCTCTCCCTCCTCCTCCTCCTCTCCTTCTCCTTCTCCTCCTCCTCCTCAATCCTCCTCTCCCTTCTTCTCCTCCTCCTCCCTCCTCCTCCTTTCCCTTCTTCTCCTCCTCTTCTTCCTCCTTTTCCTCCTCCTCCTCTTCTTCTTCCTTCTTCCTCCTCCCCCTCCTCGTCATCACCTCTTCCTCCTCACTACATCCTCTTCCTCCTCCCCCTCTTCCTTCTTTTTCCCCTCCTCCTCTCCCTCCTCTTACTCCTCCTCCTCGTACTCCTTCTCCTCCTCCTCCTCCTCACCACCACATCCTCTTCCTCCTCCTCCTCTTCTTCCTTCTCCCCCTCCTCCTCGTTCTCACCTCTTCTTCTCCTCTTCTTCTTCCTTCTCCTCCTCCTCCTCCTCCTCCCTCCTACCTCCTCCCTCGTTTGTTACACCGCCTGAGAGGTTTATAAGTTTTGCTAAGCTGCTTTGCTTTGGCAGAATCTTGGTAAATATTTGGATTCTCACACTGTCCTTCTCTTTTACGTCTTTATTTCTCTCCCGCGTGGCTCCTCTCTTTATTTCTTTTCTTGGTCTTCCATGTTCGTCGCTTTCTTTGGTCTTTTCTCTTCTTTATTCTTTTTTTGTTTTTTCCATGTTTGTCTCTTTCCTCTCTTATTTTTTTTCTTGTTCTTCCATGTTTGTCTCTTTTCTCTTCTTTATTTCTTTCTTCTTGGTCTTCCATGTTCGTCGCTTTTTGGGTCTTTTCTCTTTTTATTTTTGTCACGTTTGGTTCTCTTTTTATTTCATTTTCTTTTCCTCCATGTTTGTCTTTTTTCTCTCTCTTTATTTCTTTTTTGTTCTTCCATGTTTGTCACTTCTTTGGTCATTTCTCTTTATTTTCTCACGTTTGGTCCTCTTTTTATTTCCTTTCTTATTCCTCCATGTTTGTCGCTTTCTTTGGTCTTTTCTCTTCTTTATTTTTCTCACGTTTGGTCCTTTTTTATTTCTTTTCTTGTTCTTCCTCGTTATTTCTCTCTTCTTTATTACTATTCCATCTGTTGGTCTTTTTTCTTCTTTTCTTGTTCATTCTCATTTATTTCTTCCCTTGTCCCTTCTTACCTTTTATTCTTTTTATCCTCCTCTTCCTCTTTCATGTTCGCCTTTTCATTTTTTCCTCTTCCTCTCTGTATTCTTGTTCTTTCCTCTTCCTATTTTCTTCTTTATTCCTTGTTCTTCCTCTTATTCCTGTTCTTCCTCTTATTCCATTTCTTCCTCTTATTCTTGTTCTTCCCTCTATCCTTGTCTTTTTTCTTTCTCTATCCTTGTTCTTTCTCTTATTCTTTGTTCTTCCTCAATTTCTTGTTGTTCTTCTTTCTCTTTATTTCTTCTGCCTGTTCCTCGCCTCCCCATCGTCTCTGCATTCCCTCTGTGCAAGCTTTTATTAAGTTTGCTAACTCTCTTTCTCTCTTTTTTTCTCGTGTTCGTTAGCTTTGTATTTTGTTTTGTTCTGTTTATTTATTTTTTTTTTTTTTTGTTTGTTTGTTTCTTGGATTTATTTTGAGTTATACGAGGGGATGTTGTTGTTAAGGTCTTTCTCTCTCTCTCTTTGTCTTCTCTCTCTCTCTCGCTCTCTCTCTCCTCTCTCTCTCTCTCTCTCTCTCTCTCTCTCTCTCTCTCTCTCTCTCTCTCTCTCTCTCTCCTTCTCTCTCTCTCTCTCCCTCTCTCTCTCTCTCTCTCTCTCTCTCTCTCTCTCTCTCTCTCTCTCTCTCTCTCTCTCTCTCTCTCTCTCTCTCTCTCTCTCTCTCTCTCTCCCTCCCTCCCTCCCCTCCCTCCTCCCTCCTCCCTCCCCCCTCCCTCCCTCCTCTCTCTCTCTCCCTCCCTCCCTCCTCCACTCCCTCCCTCCCTTCCTATCTCTATCTATCTATCAGTCATCTCTCTCTCTCTCTCTCTCTCTCCTCTCCATTTTCCCATGAATTCTAAGATGGCCGTCCTCTTCTGACAGTTATACAAGTTTATGTAGTTTATAGTAGTTTTCGATTCCCTGTAACTTCTCTATAGAGGATCGAGGTCCTTATACTTTCTCCTTCGACGCTTGTCCCTTGTCCTCGCTCTCTCTCTTCCTTTTGTTTCGTCTTTCTCGGTTTTCTTTTTTTTTCTTTCTCGTGTTTTGTTGTTTTCTCTTTTCGTTATTTTTGTTTTTGTTTTTTTTTTCTTTGTTTTTTAGTCTTTTTGTTTTTTTCTCTAGTATTGTTATGTATTTATGTATCTATTTGTTTGTGTCTGTCTATCTATCGATCTCTTTCTCTTTCTTTCTCTCTTTTTTTCTTTTGTTTCTCTCTCTCTCTCTCCTCTCTTCTTGATCCCCTCTCCCTCTTTCTATATTCTTCCTTTTTTTCCTCCTTCTCCTTCCTTCCCTGCTTTCTCTTCTCTTTCTTCTCGTCCCTCCCTTTCTTCCTCCTCCTCTCCCCCTTTCACCCCTTCGTAATCAGTAGAACAAACTGGGTATTTCCGATTCACGTTCAGTCGCCCTTCTCTCTCTCTCTCTCTCTTTCTTCCTTCTCGTCTCTCTCTTTCTCCTTCCTCCTCTCTCTCTCTCTCTCTCTCTCCTCTCTCTCTCTCTCTCTCCTCTCTCTCTCTCTCTCTCTCTCTCTCTCTCTCTCTCTCTCTCTCTCTCGCTCTCTCTCTCTCTCTCTCTCTCTCTCTCTCTCTCTCCCCCCCCCTTCTTCCTTTTCGTCTCTCTCACTCACTTACTCACTCACTCACATCACTCTTATACTGGTTATCATTACTCATATTAATAGATCAGTTTAAGATATATATATATATATATATATATATATATATATATATATAATATATATATATATATATACACATACACATACCATTCTCTACGAAAAGAAACCCAAGATTCTCCTTTGCCTTCGTTCTCCTCAGATCTCGCGACGTCTTTCGCAAGATGCTTGAGAATCTCGTGTTATTGGGGTCGCTTGGCAAATTGGCAGGTGACAGCTGATCCGCTGGAGGGGGCGGGTCCGAAAGCGTCGATCTGTCATTGGCGTTATTGTGTTTTGTGTTAGTGTTATTGGTTATTTTCGGTGCTGTTGTTATTGTTATTGTTTATTTTGTTTTTCTTATTGCGGTCGTTAGTCGTTATCTCTATCGGCCATTAGCATTGACGTACGCACGCGCGCGCGCTCGTTAACACACACACGCACACGCACACACACACACACACACACACACACACACACACACACACACACACACACACACACACACACACACACACACACACACACACACACACACACACACACACACACACACACACACACACACACACACAACACACACACACACACACACACACACACCACACACACACATATATATATATATATATATATATATATATATATATATATATATATATATTATATATATGCCCCATCATTCTTCGTAAAAGCCAATCCCCCTTCAGAACGGCCATATAGGCCTACCTCGGCCCTCGCTTAGGCCGTAAAAGTTAACGAACAATAATAATTCTTTAAGATGACTCTCACGTTTTAGCCAGCTGGGGGAGGGGGGGGAAGGGGGGCTAAAAGGCGAGGAAGGGGTGGGGAGGGGAGGAGGAGGAGGAGGGTTGGGAGGGGGAAGGAGTTGTAGGAGGGGTAGGGGGGCTAAAAGGAGTAGGAGGGTTTGGGGAGGGGTAAGGAGGAGTAAGAGGGGTTGGGGAATAGGGGAGAAGGGGAGGTAGGAGGGGGAAGGGGGTTGAGGGATGGAAGGGGGGGGGAAGATAAGGAGGAGAGGGGGAGGAGGAGGTGCTAAGGGTAGGAGCAGGAGGGAGAAGGTGGAAGGGAAGGCAGCTGGTGGAGGTGAGGGGGGGAGGGGAAGGGGGGAGGGGAGGGAGGGGGAGGGGGTGGGGTAGGGGAGGAAGGAAGGGGGAGGAAGGGGAGGGAGGGGAGCTAGTTGGGGGACTTGTGGGTGGGTGATTAAGGTGCAAGAGGAAGGGCCTTTGTGTATGGTGAAGGTATTTCGTGAAGTGTGGGAGAAATTGTGGGATTTGCAGTGGTTGGTTATTGGTGGTTGTGCGTCTGTTCCCTTTGTATGTTTTAGCTTTCTTTCTTTCTTTCTCTCTTTCTTTGTTTTTTCTTTGTTCTCTTTTTTTCTTTTTTCTTTTTTTTTTCTTTTTTTTTTTTTTCTTCCTTTCTCTTTTTTTTTTTTGACATTTTCTTATTTTTCCTCGGTTCTTCTCTCTCTTCTTTTCATTTTGCTTTCCTCCACTTTCTTCGTATTATTATATTATTAATCTCTTCTTATCAACATAATCACCTCACTATCCCAATTTTTTTATTATCGTCATCTTCCCTTTCTTCGCTTTCGTAAGACCACTAATTATCCTTATTTTCTTACTTTCGTCATCTTCCCTTTCTTCGCTTTCGTAAGATCAGTAATTATCCTTATCTTTTATTATCGTCATCTTCCCTTTCTTCCCTTTCGTAAAATCACTAATTATCCTTTTATTATCGTCATCTTCCCTTTCTTCACTTTCGTAAGACCACTAATTATCCCTATTTTCTATTCGTCTATTCTTTTCTATTCGTCTATTCGTCCATCCATCTGCTTCTATCTATCCAGGATCTATTCGCAGAGGATCAGGGGGAAGGATTCGCTAATCCTGAACGTGGTATGACGTCAGGAATTGTCAGCAGGGGGGGGGGAGGGGGGGGAGGGAGGGAGGGGAAGGGGGGAGGGAGGGAGGGGGAGGAAGGAGGGGAGGCGGGAAGGAAGGGCAGGGAGGGAGGGGGGAGGGCAAAGGATTAGGAATATCTTTTCATGGTCTTTTCTGGTTGTGTGTGTAATTCTTCTTATTCTTCTTTCTTATTCTTTCTTATTCTTTTCTTTTCTTTTCTTTTTTTTTCATTCTATTTTCTGCTCCTTTTCGATTCTCATATTTCTTTTATTCTTATTCTTATTCTTTTTTTTTCTTTTTCTTTTCCTTTTTTTCTCATTCTATTTCTGTTTCCTTTGCGATCCTTCTCATATTTTTTGCTCCACGTCATCTTTCTTACCATCACTCCCTTCCCTCCCCCCGCATTTTTTCTTATTACCCTTTTTCTCTCTCCCTATATTTCTTCTTCTCTCCCTCTATTCCCTCTCCGCATTTCCTCCTCCTTCCCTCTCTCTCTCTTTCTCCTTTCTTTTTCTGTTCATCTCTCTCCCTCTGTTTCCTTCCCTCTCCCTTATTTCATCTCCTCTCCCTCTCCCTATTTCATCTCCTCTCTCCCTATTTCTCTCCTTCTCCCTATTTCCTCTCCTCTCCTCTCTGTCTCTCTCTCCCTATTTCCTCTCTCTCTCTCTCTTCCATTCCACACCCTCTCCCTCTCCCTCTCACCCTCTCCCTCTCCTCTCCTCTCCCTATTTCCTCTCTCTCTCTCCTCCTCTTCCCTCTCCTCTCCTCCTCTCCTATTTCCTCTTCCTCTCTCTCTCTCTGTTCCCTCCCCTCTCCCACACTCGCTCTCTCTCGCTCTCCTTCGGAAACTAAGGCGATGTCTGTGGTTTGTTTACATATGGCTACAGCTGTTCGTCGCCCACTTTCACTCGTCGGCCTTCGCGGGCTTACCTTCACCCCCTTTCCCCCCTCTGCTCTCCCCTCCTTTTCCCTTCTCCTTTCCCCTCTCCTCTCTTTCTTTTCTTCTTTTCCTTTTCCCTCTTTTTTTTGCCTCTCTTCTTCTTTTTCTTCTCTCCTTCCTCTTTCTTGTCATCTCTTTCTTTTTCTTCTCTTCCCCTTTTTCCTTCTCCCTTCTTTTCCTTCTCCCTTTCCCTCTTCTTTTCTTCCTTTCCTTTTCCTCTCTCTTCTCTTTCTTTTTCTTCTCCTTTCCCTCTTCTCTGCCTCCTTTTTTCCTTCTCCCTTTCCCCTCCCCGTTCCCTTCCCCCTTCCCCCCCTCCTTATGTTATCAGTTAGCTATCTGATTTTTTTAGCTTTGGATGAGATTTTGTCTCCCCCATTATCCCCCTCTCTCTGCTCCGTCCCCTTACCCCTCCCCCCTTCCCTCCCCTCCCCGACTCATAACCTCATTCCCTTCTCCCGCCCTCTCCCCCCCTTCTCTCTCTCACCCCTTCTCTTACCCCCCTTATCCCCCCCCTCTCTCTCACCCCTTCACTTCTCCCCCCTTCTCTCTCTCACCCTTCACCCCACCTTTTTTCTCTCTCTCACCCTTTCACTTCTCACCCCTCTCTCTCTCACCCTTCACTTCCCCTTCTTCCCCCATCCTTATTCCCCTGAGATTCCATATGCTCCCCCCCCTGGGTCACTCCCCCTTTCTCTTCCCCCCTTATCCCCCCCCTCCTTATCCCCTGAGGGTCCATTAATGCTCCCCCCCCTCCCCTGGGTCTCTCTCCACGATTGGCCTGAGTTGCGAGGACCGCCCCCGTCTCGCTGCTCTTCCTTCCCTCATTTGGAGGCGAATGAGGGGGTTGATGAGGAGGGAGGAGGAGGGGGGTGGGGGGAGGGGGGGATGAAGAAAGGAGGAGGAAGGGGAATAGGGGAGGAGGAGGGGGAGTGGGGGAGGAGGGGGGGGAATAGGGGGAAGAGGAGTGGGGAAGGAGGTGGAGGAGGAGGGGAAGAGGTGAGGAGGAGGGGGGAAGAAGGAAGGGGAGGAGGAGGAGGAGGAAGGGGGAAGGGAGAAAGGAGGGGAAGGGTAAGAGGAGGAGAGGAGAACAAGTAGGAAGGAATGAGGAAAGGGAAGGGGAAAAAGAATGAGAGGGAAGGGAAGAAGGAGGAGAAGAAGAGGGAAGGGAGGGAGGAAAAAGGGATTTAGGGAGGGGGAGGATGAAGAGAAGGAGGCAGAGCAGGAGGAGAGGAGGATGGAAGAAGGAGGAGGGGGAAGGGAAGAAGGAGGAGGGGGAAGGAAGAAAGGAGGAGGAGGAGGAAGAAAAGGGAAGGGGAGAGGGAGAGGACGAAGAGAGTGAAGGGAGAGAAATGAGGATGGAAAGGAGGAAAGAAGAAAAATGGTAAAGGATGGAGAGAAGGGGGAAGGGGGGGGTAGAAGAGGAAAATTGCAGGAAGGGAGTTGACGAGCGGGGAAGAGGAGGAGGGTTAGATGTGGGGGGGGATGGGGGGGGGACAAAAGGAAAATTGGAGGGAGGGAGGGAGGGGAAGGGGGAAGGGGGGAGGGAGGACAGAAGGGGGAATAGGAGTAATATTGGAGGGAGGGAGGGGTAGGGGGGAAGGAGGGAGAGGAGGGAAGAATGACAGAAGGGAGAATAGGAGTAATACTGGAGGAAGGGAGGGGGAAGGGGGAAGGGAGGGAGAAGGACAGAAGGAGAAGAGGGGAAGAGTGATATTGGGAGGAGGGAGCGAAAGGAGGGAGAGAGGAAGAGAAGGAGAAACGAACGGAAAAAGGGGAGAAGAGCAGATGATGTGGGGAGAAGAGAAGTGGAGGAAAAGCGGGATAAGAAGAAGAAAGAAAGAAATAGGAAGAGGAGAGAGGGAAGGAAAATGGAAGAAGAATAGAAGAGTTCATGGGAAGGGGAGAAAGAAGAGGAGGAGGAGGAGGAGGAAATAGAAAAATAGGGGAAAATGGGGGAAATAGGTACGAGGAGGGGAATGGGAAAATAGGTAGAGGGGGGGGAAATAGGTAGGTGGAGGGGGGAAATGGGGGAAAAATAGGTAAGAGGGAGGAAATTAGGGAAAATGGGGGGAGGGAGGAAATGGGGAAATAGGTAGGAGGGGAGAAAATGGGGGGGGGAAAAATAGTTAAGGTAAGAAGGGGGAAAAAATAGGTAGGAGGGAAATATAGATAAGAAGAGGGAAAAAATGGGGAAATAGGTAGGGGGAAATGGGGGAAAAATAGGTAGGGAGGGGGAAAAAATAGGGAAAAATTGGTAGGAGGGAGAACATAGGGGAAAATTAGGTAGGAAGGAGGGAAATGGGGGAATAGGTAGGAGGAGGGGGAAATTGGTTGAAAATAGGTAGGAGGGGAGAAATGGGGGGAAATGGTAAGAAGAGGGGAAAATGGGGAAATAGGTAGGAAGTGGAAATATAGGTAAGAAGAGGGGAAAATAGGTTAGGAGGAGGGAAATAGGGGAAAATAGGTAGGAGGAGGGGGGAATGGGAAAATAGGTAGGAGGGGAAATATAGGTAGAGGAGGGGGGAAATAGGGGAAAATAGTAAGAGGAGGGAGAAAAAATGGGGAGAATAGGTAAGAGGAAGAGAGCAAGCTTGGAGGAAGGGTAAGGCGAAATTACCCGCGATTATTTGCATAATTAGCCCTTTGGGGGGGGGGCAGGATTAGTCGCTTGTTTTATATTGGTTTTTTCAATTGTCGTCTTTTATTTCTTTTCTTTTTTCTTTTCCTTTTTTTTTCTTTTTTCTTTTTTTTTTGGGGGGGGGGGGGAGCTTTTTCAATTGTCTTCTTCTTCTTCTTCTTCTTCTTCTTCTCTTCTTCTTCTTCTCTTTTCGTCTTCTTTTTTCTTTTTCCGTTTTCCAGCTATAGTTGTTTTCTTTTTTCTTAAACTCTCGTCTCTCTCTCTTCTCTCTTTCTTCCTTCTCTTCTCTCTGTCCATTTCTGTCTTCCTCTCTTCAATCTTCTATATTCTCTCTAGCTTTTCTCTCTCCTCTCTCTCTCTCTCTCTCTCTCTCTCTCTCTCTCTCTCTCTCTCTCTCTCTCTTCTCTCTCTCCTCTCTCTCTCCTCTCCTCCTCCTCTCCTCCTCCTCCTCCTCCCTCCCTCCTCCTCCTCCTCCTCCTCTCCTCCTCCTCTCCACCCACCCTTCCTCCCCCTCTCCTTCCTCTCCTCCTCCTCCTCCTCCTCCCTGCCTCCTCCTTCCCCCCCCCCTCCTCTTCCTCTTCTCCTCGCCTCGCCATTACTCCTCCTCCTCCTCCCCCTCTCTCCTCCTCCTCCTCCTTCTCCCTCCTCCTTCCTCCCCTCCTCCCCCTTTTCCTCCTCCCTCCTCCTACCACCCCTTCCTCTTCTCCCTCCTCCTCCCTCCTCCCCCTTCCCCTCCTCCCTCCTACCACCCCTTCCTCCTCCTCCCCTCTCGCCTCGCCATTACTCCTCCTCCTCCTACCTCCTTCCTCCTCCTCCTCCTCCTCCTCCTTCCTCCTCTCCTCCTCCTCCTCCTCCTTCCTCCTCCTCCTTCCTCCCTCCCCCTTCCTCCTCTTCTCCTCCCCTTCCCCTCTCCTCCTGCCTCCCCCCTTCCCCTCCTCCTTCCTCCTCCCTCCTTCCTCCTCTTCCTCTCCTCATCCTACCTCCTCTCCTCTTCCTCCTCCTCCCCCTTCCTTCCTCCTCCTCCTCCCTCCTGCCTCCTCGCCTCGCCATTACTCCTTCCTCAGCATAATTTCACATTGATCCCTTAACATTTGACTGCGAAATCTCACCATCTGTTCCCCCCAGCGCCGCTGTGACGTCTTGCCCGTGACGAGACAAGAGGGAGAGGGAGGAGGGAGGAGGAGGAGGGTGGTGGGGGGGATGAGAGGAGGAGGAGGGTGGTGGTGGATGGGTAGATGGGAGAAGGGAGGAAGGAGGGTGGTGGGTGTGGTGGTGGGGGTGGTAGGGGGGAGGAGGGAGGAGGGTGTGAGAGGGGGGGAGGAGGAGGAGGGAGAGGGGAGGGGGAGGAAGAGGAGGGAGAGGGGGGAGGAGGGAGGAGGGTATGAGAGGGAGTGGGAGAAGGGGAGGGAGAAGAAGAGAGAGGAGGAGGAGGGTGGGTGGGAGAGGGAGAGGGAGGAGGGAGAGAGAGGAGGGTGGGGCGTGTGGGAGGAGAGGGTGAGAGAGGGGAGGGAGTGGGAGAAGGGGGAGGGAGGGTGGGTGGGAGGAGAGGATAAGAGGGAGAGGGAGAAGGAAGGATGAGTGGGAATGAAGGGAAAAGGGAGCAAGCGCAGTGGGCGAGAGGAAGAGAAAATAGAGAGACGGAAACAAATAGAATAAGAACATGAAGAGAAAACAGAGATACGGAGAGAGAGCACCAAGCGGACAGACAAAGAACTAGGAAGAAAAGGGAGCAAATACACGCACAGACGAATCAGACAGACACGCAGGCAGACTCACAGACACAGACAGACAGACTCACAGGCAGACAGAAACTCACAGGCCGTCAACTCACAGACAGACACGCAGGCTAACAGACTCACTGACAGACACGCAGACAGACAGACAGACAGACGCAGACAGATTCATGACAGACAGTGAAACGCACCAAACCACAGGAAAAGTAGGTGCTCCGTTACGGCCAGGTGCAGCTGCGAAACCAAGTGTTCCATGATGTGCAAAGAATGTTCAACAACAGGTGTCCATGCCGCCCCCTCCGCCGCCACCTTCGTCGTCATCGTCATCGTCATCATCGTTGACGTCATCTTCATCGTCGCCATCATCATCATCGTCGTCATCATCTTCATCGTCGTAATCATTATCATCACCGTCATCATCATCTCATCTCATCATCATCATCGTTCATCCATTCATCATCATCATCATCATCGCACCATCATCATCATCATCATCATCATCATCGTCATCGTCGTTGGAACCATCCGCGTCGTTCAGTTCGAGGACTTCGTAGACGTCGAGCCATGACGTCATGAGCGAAGGAGGGAGAGGACTTGTTCACTGGAGATGTTGTTCACGCCGCGGTTCGTTATAAGAGCGGGTGCCGTTATAGGAAGGTGTAAGATTATGACGTCTGTATATATATATATTTTTTTTCTTTTCTTTTTCTTATCTTTCTTTGATTTTGATTTTGTATATCCAGAAATTTCGCCAAATTTCGATTTTTGAAGAAAGGAACGTACAGAATTTAGTCACAGTGTGGGGAGAGGGAGGAGGAGGGGGAAGGAGGGGAGGAGGAGGAGGAGAGGTGGAGGGGGAGAGGAAGAAGAACAGGGGAGGAGAAGGAGGAGGAGGTGGAAGGGGAAGAGGGAAGGAGGAATAGAGGAGGAGAAGGAGGAGGAGAAGGAGAGAGTGGAAGGGGGAATGAAGAGGAGTCGGTAGGGGGAAGGGGCAGGGGAGAGAGGGAAGGGGAGGGGAGGGGTCAAGGGGCAGGAAAGGAGGAGGGTAGGGAGAGGGGGAGGAAAGGGGGGGAAGATATTGGAAAGTGGGGGGGGGGGGCTCGGGGCTCGGGCTGGGGGCTGGGGAGTGGAGGGGGGTATGGCAACAGCTGTGTCGCTTTATCTAGGTAAGATGGACGAAAACAGGTCGCACTATATCGAGGTCCAGCGCCTGAACACATGTGCTGCCGCTGTTCAGATTTTTGAACTACTAGTTTGTTCAGGCGGAGGGGGGGGCCTCTGCGTGATCGTGTGTGTGCGTATGAGAAGAGCGAAGAGAAGGGGGGGGTTGTGTGTGTTGTGTGTGTGTGTGTGTGTGTGTGTGTGTGGTGTGGTGTGTGTGTGTGTGTGTTGTGTGTGAGTGAGTGTGCGTTTCTGTGCGTGTTTGTGTGTGTGTTCTTTTTAGATCGACTGTCTTTGGATCTGCATCTCTGTTCGTTTTCTTTCTCTCTCTCTCCCTGTCTCTCACCCTCCCTCCCTCTTCTCTCTCTCTCTCCATCTCTCTTTCTCCCCTCCCTCCTCTCTCTCTCTCCTCCCCTCTCCCCCTCCCTCCCTCCCTCTCTCTCTCTTTCTCCCCCTCCTTCCCTCTTTCTCTCCCCCTCCCTCTCTCTCTCCCCTCCCTCTCTCTCCTCTCCCCTTCCCTCCCTCTTCCCCCTCTTCCTCCTCTTCCTCCTCCTCTCTCCTCTCCACGCCCCGTTCGCCCAGCATCCTTATGTCCTTCTTGCACCGAGAGTGTCTATGACGCAAGGTCCCTGGCTGAGGTGAAGGTGAACCAGCTGCGGGGGGGGGGAGAGGAGGGGAAGAGGGGAAAGGAGAGGAAAGAGAGAGGAGGAGGAGGAGGAGGAGGAGGAGGAGAGGAGGAGGAGGGGGGGGGGAAAGGAGAGGAAAGAGAGAGGGTAGGGAGGGAAGGGAAGAGGTTGAGGGGAAAGGAGAGAGGGTAGGAAGAGGAGAGGAAAGAAAGAGGGTTGGGGGGGGGGAGAAGGAAGAGGGAGAGGGAGAGAGAGAGAGGAAGGAAGAGGGAGAGGAGGGAGGGAAGAGGAAGGGAAGAGGGGGAGGGTAGGGGAAAGGAGAGGAAAGAGGAGAGGGGTAGGGGGGAGAAGGAAGAGGAGAGGAGAGGAAAANATAGGAAAGAATGGAGCTTGTGTGTAAAGAAAAGAAAAGGAGAAGAAAAGATACTGATAGGATAGGAAAGAATGGGAGCTGTGTTAAAGGTAAGAAATAGAGCAAGAAGATAAAATATGATAGAGATAGGAAAGAATGGGAGCTTGTGTGTAAAGGTAAGAAGAGAGAAGATAAAATATGATAGAGATAGGAAAGAATGGGAGCTTGTGTGTAAAGGAAAGAAAGGAGAAGAAGAGAAAATATGATAGAGATAGGAAAGAATGGGAGCTTGTGTGTAAAGGTAAAAAAGAGAAGAAGAAAAATATGATAAAGATGGAGAGAATGGGAGCTTGTGTGTAAAGGAAAGAAAGGAGAAGAAGAGAAAACATGATAGAGATAGGAAAGAATGGGAGCTTGTGTGTAAGTAAGTAAAATGATAAAGATAAGGAGAAGAATAAAAGGTAAGAAAAAGAAAAGAAGAGAAAATATGATAGAGATAGGAAAGAATGGGAGCTTGTGTGTAAAGGTAAGAAAAGAGAAGAAGATAAAATATGATAAAGATAGGAAGATAATGGGATCTGTGTGTAAGGTAAGAAAAGAAAAGAAGAGAAAATATGATAAAGAAGGAAGAATGGAGGCTTGTTTGTGTAAAGGTAAGAAAAGAGAAGAAGAAAATATGATAAAGATAGGAAAGAATGGGAGCTGTGTTAAAGGTAAGAAAAGAAAGAAATAAAACATGTAGATAGAAAGATGGGAGCTTGTGTGTAAAGGGTAAGAATAAGAGAAGAAGATAAAGTGTGATAAAGATAGGAAAGAATGGGAGCTTGTGTGTAAAGGTAAGAAAAGAGAAGATAAAAATATGAATAGAGATAAGGAAAAGAATGGGAGCTTGTGTGTAAAGGTAGAAAAGAAAGAAGAAAGTGTGAAGAAGATAGAAAGAAATGGACTTGTAAAGGGAAAGAAAGGAGAGAGAAAAATATAGAGATCGGAAAGAATGGGAGCTTGTGTTAAGGTAAGAAAAGAGAAGAAAAAAATATAGAGATAGGAAAGAAATGGGAGCTGTGTGTAAAGGTAAGAAAAGAGAAAGAAAAGATAAAATTGATAGGATAGGAAGAATGGAGCTTGTGTGTAAAAGGTAAAGGAAAAGATAAAGTTTAAAAGATAGGAAGATGGAATAATAAATGATAAAATAGGAGAGAATGGCCTGTGTGTAAAGGTAAGAAAGAAAGAAGATAAGATATTTAAGATAAGAAAGAATTAGTGTGTGTGTTAAGGTTAAAGAAAATATTTGATGAATGAAAATATGTAAGATAATCAAAGAATTATATAAAAGAAAATAAGATGAGAAATGTGTAAGGGAAGAGGCAAACAAAACAATAGTTGACAAAAATTGATAACCTATAAGATATGTCATAATATTTATCAATAATCATAACAATAGTAGTAATGAAATAACATAAAACATTAATAATGATGAGTGACGATAATAATAATAATAATAAATAATATAATATAATATAATAATAATAATAATAATTAATAATAATGATAGATGATATATGATATAATAATATGATACAATAACAATAACAACAATATCATCAATAAATAAAGCAATAAAATTATGTTTAAAAAATGGATTTGATAATGATAGTTATAAGAATGATAAAAATTACAATGATAATAATAATGACAATAATGATAGTAATAATAATAATGATAATGATAGTGATAGTAATAATGATAATGATGATAATAATGATAGAAATAATAATAATAATAGTAATAATGATAGTGATGATATAATGATATATATTTGATAATAACAATATTGATGATAACGATAATGATGATATATAATTATGATAATAACAATAATGATGATAACAATAATTATGATAATAACTGTAAAAATAGTAATGATAATGATAATAATAATAATAAAATAATACCGATGGCAATAATCAGATAAGCTAAAATAAGACAAAGATCTTTTGAAAATCGAGTGCACAGGAAAAGGAAGAGAGAATTCAACGAGAGAGTTCAAAGAGAGAGTTCAGCGAGAGTTCAACGAGAGTTCAAAGAGAGAGTTCAGAGAGAGACTTCAACGAGAGTTCAACAAGAGTTCAACGAGAGTTCAAAGAGAGAGTTCAACGAGAGTTCAACGAGAGTTCAGAGAGAGAGAGTTCAACGAGAGAGTTCAAAGAGAGAGTTCAAAGAGAGAGTTCAACAAGAGTTCAAAGAGAGTTCAACAGGAGATCAAAGAGAAGTTCAACGAGAGTTCAACGAGAGAGTTCAGCGAGAGATTTCAAAGAGAGTTCAACGAGAGTTCAGCTAAAGAGTTCAACAAGAGTCAGCGAGAGTTCAAAGAGACTTCAACGAGAGACCAACAAGAGTTCAAAGAGAGAGTTCAGCGAGAGTTCAGCGAGAGAAAGCGCCTGTGCTAGAATTCTCCGCTGTTCAGAATGCACCGGAGGAACCCGGAGCGAGTTCTCAAACAGCGCGGAGGGAAAGACACAACAGGAATAAATATAACGACAGAGGTATTAGCAAGAATAACGGAGAGAGAGAGAGAGAGAGAGGAGAGAGAGAGAGAGAGAGAGAGAGAGAGAGAGAGAGAGAGAGAGAGAGAGAGAGAGAGAGAGAGAGAGAGAGGAAAAGAGAAGGAGGAAGGGTGAGAAAGAGGGAAGGAGGGAGGAAGGGAAAGGAAGGGAGTGAGGGAGGGACGGAGAGACAGAGGAGGAGGAAGATATAGAGAAAGAAAAAGAGTGTGAGATAGAGTGAGGGAGAGAGAAGGGGGGGAGGGAAAGATAGAGAGAAAGAGAGGAGGGAGAGAGAGGGGGAAAGAGCAAATGAGAGATAGAAGTAGATAGATAGAGAAAGAGAGGATCACTGAAGCGTAGAAATAGCAAACCAATTATTATATGGATGTCAATGAACTCCATAGATTTTTACGCGAGATCATCCCGCTCTAATCATATCATCGATAAAACCAATTTGATAATTAACTTTCTCTTTATCTCATCCAGACTTCTGTTTGAACTCAGAGCGCTGTTCGCTAAAGCCACATCTACTGTTTATAATCTCTCGGAGCCTCTTGCTCTCTCGCCCGCTTCCTCTATCCCTTTCTTTACTTGGTTCTCCTCCTCCTCTTCCTCTCTTCCTTTCCCTCCCTTTCTTCCTCTCTTCCCACTCACTCCCCTTTCCTTTCCTCTTTACGGCTCTCTCACCTACTTTCATATTTCCTTTTCCATGAACTCTTTCTCCTACTTTTTCTCTTTCCTTTATTTCCTCCTTTATCCTCAATTTCACATTCTACTCTTCCTCCTCCACCACTAATTCTCAACTTCTTCCTTCCTTTCCTTACCCT
>NW_020872759.1:70720-82217 GCF_003789085.1 Penaeus vannamei | reverse complement strand
CCTCTTCTTCTCGTCCCAACAGTCGCCACTTTCCTTCTCTTTCGGAGCAGTAGAGTCATTTTGTTTCATAGTCGAATTGGTAAGAGTCCCTAGGTTTGGGTAAATAGGAGAGAGAGTTTCCCAAATAAAGGAATAGATCATTTTCCTCTGCTCTCTCTCTCTCTTGCGTCTCCGTTTGCTACCCCGGTCTCTTTCTCTGTCGTTTGTCTCTCCCCTTCCCTCCCTCCCTCCCTCCCTCCCTCCCTCTTCTCTCTCTCGTCTCTCTTTCGTCTCTCGGGTCGTCTTCTCTCTCTACTTCTCTCTCTCTCTCTCTCTGCTCTCCCTCTATCAATCTCTCTCTCTCTTTCTTCTTTCTCTCTCTGTCTCTCCCACCCTTTCTCCCCTTTCTTCCTTTTCTCCCCCCCCTACCCCCTCTGCTCTCCCCCCTTGTCTCATCTCCCTATTCTTCCCTTCCCCCCTCCCACGCCTCCTCTCTCACTCTCTCTCTCTCTCTCTCTCTCTCTCTCTCTCTCTCCATCGTGCTCTCTCTTCTCTCGTCTCTCTCTCTCTCTCTCTCTCTTCTCTCTCTTCTCTCATCTCTTTCTAGAATGTCCTGATGCATGACGATGACACTGTGTCTGTACCCTGATGATATTCTTATTCAGCGACACAATTAAACTGCACCTGCTGTACCTTGGCAGCTGTTAAAAATCAAATTATCGTTTTAAAGCGTTATGCCAAATCCATTTATATGCATTTTTCCCTCCATTTGCAAAATTAAATTGGCTGGCTAAATTGTTTATGATAAATATATTAATTTTAATTGGGAACACGGTGACTATTAATTTCAATTAAATGTATAAGCCAACAATTTAGAATGTCCCAAATCAGCCCTGCCCCCCCTCCTCCTCCCCTCTGCCCCTCCCCTCCCCCCGTCTCCCCGCTCTCTCCACCAACTCTTTTGGCATTTCCAATGTCGGCGTGCGAGTCCGCAGAGTTTTCCGATTGTCTTTCATTTTGACTTTCGCGATCTTAATTAACCAGCAGAACAGAGGCTTTAGGGAGTCTTTAATTCATTCGTTCGCACTCCCTCCTCTTCCCCTCCCCCCTACCCCCCGTAATTCGCAGAGCAGTACGATGTGTAAGATTCTGTGGTAAGGGACTGAGAGGGGGAGGAGAAGAGGGAGAGAAGGGGGAGAGAAGGAGGAGAAGGGGAGAGGGAGAGGGAAGGGAAGAAAGGGGGGGAGAGAGGGAGGGAGGGAAGGAAGGAGAGAGGAGGGAGGGTGGGAGGGTGAGGAGAGAGAGGGAGGGTGAGAGAGAGGGGAGAAGGAAGGAGGGAGAGAGGGGGGAGAGGGAAGAAGAGAGGAAAGGGGGAAGGGGGAAGGGAGGAACAGAGAGAGAGAGAAAAAGAAGTACGTAAACATATGCGCACATATTTGTTACGTATTTCTCTAGAATCATAAGTACATGCATACATAAGCCCACAGGTATACCGAGTATATTTTATCAATTCCTCTAATGACTAATTCAATCTCTATGTCATCCACTATCATCCATTATTTAAAAACCACAACGATACACCATGAATGGACGAATCGGATTTTTAAACTAATGGGGCCGTGATACAATGCTAACGTACACGATATAGACAGACAGACAGATGTACGTGTCTGTGTGTATATGATGTGCAATATGAATATATCAGTATCCCCTCTCATATATATATAATAAAAAAAAATAGCGCGACGAAAGTTTAATAATGGATTACCGCTTGAATTTATTTTTGGATCATATATGCAACGGTTTATCATTCATCAGCTATGCAACACGAGGGCGTTCTTCATAGGCGTTTATCATGGGACGTTCACAGGGGACGTGGAGCGAACGTGAGGCTGCGGAGCGAGGAGGGATGAGCTTGTGTGTGTGGAGGAGGGGAGGTTTGTGTGTGTGTGGGTGTGTGTGGAGGAGGGGACGTTTGTGTGTGTGTGGGTGTGTGTGTGTGTGGAGGTGGATTGTTGAGAGAGAGAGAGAGAGAGAGAGAGAGAGAAGAGAGAGACGAGAGAGAGAAGAGAGAGAGAGAGAGAGAGAGAGAGAGAGTGAGTGGTGTGATGTGAGTGTGGTGTGTGTTGTGTGTTGTGTGTGTGTGATGTGTGTGTGTGTGTGTGTGTGTGTGGTGTGTGTGTGTGTGAGTGTGTTGTGTGTGATGTGAGAGATGTGTGTGAGAGAGAGAGAGAGAGAGTTTGAGAGGAGAGAGAGAGAGAGAGAGAGAGAGAGAAGAGAGAGAGAGAGAGAGAGCGAGAGAGAGAGAGAGAGAGAGAGAGAGAGAGAGGCGTGAAGTGTATGTGAGTGAGTGAGTGTGTGTGTGTGTGTAAGCTTGTCTGTGTGTGGGTGTGCAAGCGAGTGTGTACGTATGAGTGGGTAGGAGCATCATATACGTTGATGCGTGAATCCTTATCTCATTTTCCCCTTTATTTTTCTAGCTTTTCTTTTCCCCCTTTCCTTTGGCCGGGGAAACATGCCATATTACTCGAAATTATCACACCACATCATCCTAAATCATCCCAGCGTCTTCCCGGCAATCAGCATCACTAATCTTGGCTGCCACATTGCTGAAGGAGGGGAAGAAGAGGGGGAGAAAATTTGAAAGAGAGAGAAAATGAAAGGAGGGAAAGGGAGGGAAGGAGAGAGGGAGAGAGAGAGGAGTGGAAGGGGAGAGGTTAGAGGGAGGGGAGGTTTAGAGAGAGAGAGAGGGGGGGGAGGGAGAGAGGAGGAGAAAGAGAGGAGAGGAGAGTATAGAGAGCGAGGAGAGCGACAGAGAGAGAGAGAAAACAAGTAAGTGGGGAAAGAGAAAGAAAGGAAAGAAAGAGAGAAAGGAGAAGGGGGTGTAATCTGCTTGCTTCATGTAACTCTTCGCGTGACGTGAAAGAGGGGGTTAGAAGGGGAAGGGGGGGAGGGGGGGGGGGAAGGATGAAGAGAAATTAATCGGAAGAGAAGAAACCCTTTTCGAACAAATAACAAAAAAGTTGAAACTCCTCTTTGTCAAGATAAGGGGTTAAAAACAGAATTCTGATTCTGATAAAACAAATTCTATACAATTTTCCCCTCACGGCGAACAGAACAAACACGCCGAAAATAGAAATCTAAAGTGTTATTCTCTCTCTCTTTCTCGCTGTTATCATCCGAATCATTATTCTTTTTCTAAGCCCAGGAGCCGGAGAGAGAGAGAGAGAAAAAAAGAAAAACGGAAAACATGTCTCTCAAGACAATAGGAAAATGGCGCCCGACCCCAAGGAGTTTGGGAAGAAATTGCGCGCGCGAATCAAGTGTCTGATTGGTTGTTGCTGATGCTTTTGTTTTGCTCTCGTTTGCTGTCCTTGTTTTTTGTGTTTTATTGTTATTATTATTATTATTATTATTATTATTATTATTATTATTATTATTATTATTATTATCGTTATCATTATCATCATCATCATCACCATCATTATCATCATCATTATTATCATCAACACCATTGTCATCATCATCATCATCATCATCATTCTTTTTCTTCATCTTCGTTCTCTTCTTCTCTTCCCTCTTCCTCCTCCTCCGGAAAGTGACAGGCGATTAAATGTGGAATTATTAAACGTGATTTCGTCTTGTCATTTTTTTTTTTCGCCCTCTTGTGCATGTATATGGATGTGTGCGTGGGTGTGAGTGTCCGCGTGGTGCACGTGCGCGTGTATGTTTTTTGTCTCTTATAACATGTACGAGTATCCGCGTGTGTGCGTGCGCGTGTATGTTTTTCGTCTCCTGTGCATGTATGTATGTGTGCGTGTGCGAGTATCCGCGTGTGTGCGTGCGCGTGTATGTTTTTCGTCTCTTATGCATGTATGTATGTGTGTGCGTGTGCGTGTTAATCCGCGGGTGTGTGCGTGCGCGTGTATGTTTTTTCGTCTCTTATGGTATGTATGTATGTGGGTGCGTTGTACGAGTATTCCGCGTGTGTGCGTGCGCGTGTACGTTTTCGTGCGTCCTTATACATGTATGTTATTGTGTGCATGTGCGAGTATCCGCGTGTGTGCGTGCGCGTGTATGCGTTCGTACAATCAACGTGCATCAGTATAAAGAGATCGCCGCTCGGGATTATGAAAAATATTTTTGGCTCTTTTCGCGTTCACGGGATTCCTGAGCGAGAGAAGCGTCATCGAAAGTATTAATGAGGACAAAAAAAAAAAATGTCTGATTATCTCCTGATCAAACGGAAAAAAAGGACATGAATTACATTCCATTTGGATCAAAGGCATTTATGTAATAGTTCCTTTTTAATGATACTGTCGTCAGTAGCATATATATATGTGTGTGATGTGTGCTGTATAATATTATTATATAATATATATATATATATATTATATATATATACACACACCACACACCACACACACAACACACGACGACACACACACAACACCACAAGATAATATATATATATATAAAGTAAAAAATATTAGGTATATAGTGAGATTATTTATATTATAATTATTTATAGGTATATTATATATATTTATTAAGTATACTAATTTATATAGGTATTCATATATATTCATATATATTATATATATTTATTTATATTTTCATTATATATTCATATATATGGTATATATATTATATTGGTGGATATATTATATTTATATTTATATATATTTTATATTTAATTTAATTTATATTGGTATGGATTTATAATTTATAGTTTAGATTGAGGGTAGTAAATATATAATAATGGGGGTATGATTTATTATTTATATATATATATATATATTTTATATATATATATATACTATAATATAAATATATATAGATATTGTGTTGTGTGTCATAATATAGTAGTATTTATATTATATATATATATATATATATATATATAATATATATATATATATATATATAATATGGTGAATATTATATATTATACATATATATATATAATACATAATATAATATATATATATATATTATATATATAAATATATATGTATATATACATATATATATACATTATATATATATATATATATATATATTATATATATTATATATATATATATATACATATATATATATTATATATATATATATTATATATATATATATGTCTACTATATGTATGTATGTATGTATATGTTTTATATATATGCATTATTATTATATATAGTATAATATATATATATTATATATATTAATATATGTATATATATAATAAAATATACATATATTTTTATGTTATTATATGTTATGTATAAAACATATGTAACCGTATATGTTTGTAGTGGTCGTGTGTATGTAATTCCCCGTGCATACCCCGCCTGGTGCGAAATAGTAAAATGGAGTGGACCATTGGCGATCCAGTCCATTCACACATTTCATGATTGGCTTGTCATACGTCCGGAGGAGGAAGGGGAAAGAAAAGGGAGGGCGAGAGGGAGGAAATGTTGAGGTGGGAAGGTGAGTAGGTGGAAGATAATGAAGGAAGACAAGAAGAAGAAGAAAGAAATTGGGAAGGGTGGAACTGCATAATGGTGGCCGTTCAAAAAGAAAATAGTTCGAAGAGATCTGTTATAGTGGATGGTGTGAATTTTCATACCTCTCTGCTCATGTTTTCATCTGAGTGGATGAGCGGTGATAAAACTCCTGGGACTCTCTCGGTGCATACAAATCATCATAACAAACCAATCTCTCTAACTCTAGGGCGTCTCTCTCCTCTTGCTCTCTCTGCTCGGTCGGTGCGGGTCTTGAAGGTCGTCTGGCACTCTAAACATTAATCTCTCTCATCTCTCTCTCATCTACTAACTACTCTACTCATCTCTCATCTCCATCCTCCTCTCATCCTTCTACTCTCTCTCACATACCACTCCCTCACCTTCAACGCTCGCCTCGCCTCTCTCTCTGCTCTCGTCTCTTCTGCTCTCTCTCTCTCTCCTCTCTCTCTCTCTCGCTCTCTCTCTCTCTACCCTCTCTGCCTCTCTTCCTCTCTCTCTCTCTCTCCCTCCCCTCCCTCTCCCTCTTCCCTCTCTCGCCCTCTCTCCCTCTACTCCCTCCCTCCCTCCCCTCTTTCCTCTTTCTCCCTCGCGTTCGTCGTGCTGCGGTATGCTTGCTGAGGGCCCGCGGGGATGTGTGGGATATGATTCATTCCATGTTTTCTCCTGGCTCCATTCAACTTTCGCCCTGCTCTTGGTTGCCTTTTCCTTCCCAAGTGGCGCCAGGAATCGCTTTTATTTATTAATTCTCTCTCCTGTTATTACCATTAACTCCTTACTCCCTTGTGATAGTCCGTGTAGAGCGGCCAAGGTTGCTTTTGCATTTGAAACGCGCTTTGCAATGGGGTTGGATTATTTTTTTTTTCTTTTTTTTTTTAATTTTTTTTTAGTTTGTGTAAGCGGAAATTATTTACATAAGTGGCGGAATGCACAGGAGAAGCAGGATGTCTGTGTAATCTGCGACACAAAGTCCCACATGCAATTTTTCCTTTAGTATTACACGATTCATGTTGTACCACTGTCCTGGCGCCGGAGGTTCTGGTCGTCCTCCTCCTCCTCCTTCCCCTTCCTGCCTAACCCATTCCCCTTTACCCTGTATCCCCTTATCCCTTCGACCCCTACCCTTTACCCTACCCCCTACCCCCACCTTCCTTCTGCCCACTTGCCCGCCGGGGGAAACAATATCCGGCGTGGTGGGGGGTGAACCCCTCCCCCTCCTGCGCTGGGTCTCCCTCACTCCTCAACTCCCTCCTCCTAAACCCCATCCCCTTTGAACCCTGTGGTGATCCGCCTTGTCCGTACCGACCCCTCCCTACCCATATCCCCATCCCCCCTTACCTTCTCCCCCTCCCACTTCCCCTCTCCCCTCCCCGTCGGCCGTGTCGTTATCTGGAACGCAATTTCACAAACATCCCGGAGACCAGAGTTTCTCTTGTTACAAACGAGCATCACTTCTCGTCCCCCTTTCTGTGTCCCTCTCATCCCCCTTTCTGTGTCCCTCTCATCCCCCTCTCCGCCCTTCCCTTCCACCTCTGTAACTCGGCGCCGTGAGTCAGCTGGCGCCAGTGTGATGACACCCGGAAGCGGTGACAGTTACATAAAGGAAAAAACTTTTTCGCACCCGAAGTCCGTACAGTGGAATGGGGGAAGAAGGGGGGAAGGGGGGAGAGGGGGGGGGCACTGAGAAATGCGCACGCATCGCTCGTGTTCTCTGACTCATGTCAACCTACTGCGTTCTTTCTATTGTATTTCTTCTCTTCATACTTTTTTCTACTCAGGAAATATTTCCTTGCCGCGACTTTGCTACTCTGCTTCGTTCTCTGCTGTCTCTTTCGACTTACCTGGCGTTCCTCTTTTCGTGGTTTCTGGTTAGTTTACCACAACCATTTACTCGGTTTTCCATTTTCCAGTCTATCCATCGCGGACCTACCTGCTGTATTCCGTAATCCACTTTCATGCACTCCTTTACGACTATATCTCTAAACTAACTTTGTGCCTTTTCCTTATTATGTTGCCGCGTCTGGCTTCGTCTCTCCCCCAAATCATCTCTCCAACGCACTACTCCCCCGCGATGCCTCGCTCCATCACCGGCAGTGGCTCTGGTCCTCTCTCCCCCATCTCTCTCTGGCTGCTCCCGCCGAGTGCTGTCTCTCTCTCTCCCCATCGTCCTTCTCTCCCCTCTCTTTCTTTCCCTCTTTTTCCTCCTCTTTACTTCCTTCCCCCGTTCCTCATTCCTTTACGTTTCGATGTCTCGCGTCTAGAAGTTTGACACACGGAAAGGGGAAACAAAAGAAAACGGGAAAAAGAGGGAAAAGAAAACGGTCACAAGAATCAGCGAAATACTTTAAGAGATGTTCTTTGTCCGGAGTTGGAGTTGATCTCGGGCGAAGTGAATGGCTCTAACAGTCAAGCCAGAGCAAGCTAAACATCGTAAAACCAAGTCGGACCCATGTTAAGCCTTATCTTACCCGGCGGTGCAAGGCTGTCCCGGAGAGGTCAACCGAGGTCAAGCCAGATATGACAAATCCATTCAAGCCAAGCATAAGCATTTCCCATTTTGCAAGCTGGGACGCGTGTAAAGCAAGTCAAGCTAGTTTGGCGCCGATCTGCAATAGCCGGCATCAGCTTGCTCCTACGCAACCGGACTCAGCGGGAGATCGCCCTGGAAATCGCCAACGCAAGCGGACAGGAAGCCCCAGTTACACACGCGCGAGCACGCACAAAGGGAGGAGATTTATGCCAACGCACGCGCATGTATTTGCGAAAGAGAAGTACCAAAAGCGAAGAAGCAAAGAAGTCCCAGTTGCTGTTTACACCCGCGGTCCCACGGAGAGAAAGGAGATTTATGTCTTCGCGTACACATGCATCTACGGGAGGGAAATTCCGAGGAAATGGTCTTTTTAGTATTCTTTATTTTCGGCTTTTCCCCCCTTCTCGATCCCTCCTTCCCCCCTCATGTTCATTTCGTTTTTTTTTTTTATCTTTTCGTCTCCCTCTCTCCCCTTCGTCGCTTTGATGTCGAATATGTTGATTTGTTTCTCATATTTCGTCCTTTTTTTGCTACTTTTTATATTTACTTACCGATAGGGAGCGAATCTTTAAGGTCATGCTTGCTAGTCTGTCGCACGTATTACAAAAGTCGAGAAAAAAGATGAAAAAATATATTTATTTCTTCCACGTGTTTCGTTCAACCCCCATAATGTCTCTTGCTGCTAAGGGCCAAAATTCAACGTATTCAGACGTGACTTTGAGCCTTAACGTACATTGAGTTGAGTTCGGGGCTTAGGCAGTGTGTCATCGTGTCTGATATATGTTCGCGGAATATGATTTGTAACATCGATTCAGCTCGTAATACGTATATTTTTATGCAGGTTTATTAATTGCATGATAGTGGTGGTGTGTGTGGTGGGTTTGTTTTGGTTGAGGGGGAGAGGGGTGGGTGGTGGGTGTGTGGTGGGTGTGTGTGGTGGGGATGTGGTGGGGGGATGGATAAGGGTGTGTGTGTGGGAGGAGGGGAGTGTGGTGTGTGTGTGTGTACAGGTGAGTGTGGGTGATGTGTGTGTGTGTGTCTTGTCTACAGTGCGTATGTTGTGTGTAGATGTTTTACATGCTCCCATGCAATAAATGTTTTTTCTTTGGTATGTATTGGTATACGAGGTCGGAAATAAAAACACCGAGTATTGTACGAGTGCTCAGTATTAGTACAATAGTGCAATGACAGCAGCACATTATTAGCTCAAAGAGAGGGGATCAAAACGTATTAGTACACAGGAAGGTGTTTTACCGCATCTGTTTTTTTCGTCTCATTTTAGCAGTGATCTAAGACCTGTCACTGAAACAGATGCACGGACATGAACAGTGCCGTTAGCTAATTACTTTGTTGATAAAAGACAGTGTCGCGCTTCCGGGAGAGTACACACAGCCCCCCCCCGCTCCCCCTATACCAAAGTCTATTAAGGAGATTTTACGCAAGTAGTGGGGGGGGGGAGGGTGGGGGCAAAGGGTAGAGGGGGTGAGAGGGAAGGAGAAGGGGAGAGAAGAAGAGAGAGAGAAGTACACACAGATAGGCAGGCAGGAGAAGCAGGTAAACAGATAGACAGACAACAAGCAGCAGACAGAGCCTTAGAATTTACTGAAAGAAAAAATGAAAAGAAAAGATGAAACGTAAAAAAAAATTGGAAAAATTCAGAAACCAAAAACAGAGAGTGTGCGTGCGTATGTGCGCGCGGCTACATTATACGCGTATGTACGTGCGTGTGCGCGTGTGTAGTAGGTGCTGTCCCCTAACCATAATCCTCTGAGTACAAGGAAGAGAAGGTATGGACATGTAGGGCTTCAGGGCGAACAACGGAGGGAGAGAAAGGGTGCGTAGAGGGGAGAGGGAAGAGGGGAAGGTAATAACAGAATGTAGGGAAGGTCTAGAGGAGAGGGGGAGAGGGAGAGAGCGAGAGGAGAAGGAAAAGAGAAGGGGGAAAAATTGCACAGAACATTAGAGTAACGGGAGGGAGGAAGAAAGAAGGAAATGGAAAATGTTATCTAAGCGAGGCAGATGGTTCGTTCCTGAGGGTGCGGTGTAATCGGTAGAAGGGGGGGGGGGGGGAGCGGGTGGCAAGGGAGAGAGAACGAAGGGGAGAGAGGGAGAGAAAGAATAGGGGGAGGGAGGGGAGGGAGAGCGGGTGGCAAGGAGAGAGAACGAAGGGGAGAGAGGGAGAGAAAGAAGGGGAGGGGGGAGGGAGAGAGAATGAAGGGAGAGAAAGAGAAAGAAATTGGGAGGCTAATGAGATAGAAAGAGAAACGGAGAATGGAATGTGAAAACGAGAGGTAGAGAGAGTAAGAGAAAGAAAATGGGTGGCTAATGAGATAGAATAAAAAAAACGGAGAATGGAATGAGTGAGGACGAGAGAGAGAGAGAGAGAGAGAGAGAGAGAGAGAGAGAGAGAGAGAGAGAGAGAGAGAGAGAGAGAGAAGAGAGAGAGAAGAGAGAGTCAGAGAGAAAGAAACAGAGACAGAGAGAGAGACAGACAGACAGACAAACAGACAGATAGAGAGCCTTAGAGAGACGACAAACCCACCAATGGAATACGATTGGAGGCAAGACAGCAGAAGAGCAGATCTCGAAGCGAAAAGGAAGACGAGCCCCAGAACAAAGGAAGAAGACCGGCGCGGCGCTAAAACAATGACCATACGGGAAGGAGTAAAGAGAAGCCTCGGGGAAACCATCAAGAGTCAATCAGCATTTTTAAGGAAGATACAAAGAGGGAGAGAAGAAGGATGGGAGGGGGGGAGATGGGAGGAATCCTTCAAGAAAATGGGGGAAAGGGGAAGAGAGATGGGAGGAATCCTTCAAGAAATAGAGGAAAGGATTCGGAGAGAAAGGGGGGAGGGGAAGAGATGGGAGGAATCCCAAGAAAATGAGGGGGGGGGGAGGGGGGAGAACGGGAGGAATCCTTCAAGAAAATGGAGGAAATCGAGAAAAGGGGGGGGAGAGCGGAGGAATCCTTCAAGAAAAAAGAGGAAAGGAGTCGGAGAAAAAGGAAGGAGGAGGAGAGACGGGAGGAATCCTTCAAGAAAATAGAGGAAAGGAGTCGGAGAAAAAGGAAAGGAGAGAGAGAGACGGAGGAATCCTTCAAGAAAATGGGAAGGGGGAGGTGGGAGAAGATGAGAGGAAATCCTTCAAGAAAATGGAGGAAAGGAGTCGGAGAAAAGGGGGAGGAGGGGGAGAGACGCGAGGAATCCTTCAGAAAATGGGGAAGGGGGAGGTGGGAGAGACGGGAGGAATCTTCAAGAAATGGAGGAAAGGAGTCGGAGAAGAGGGGGAGGAGGGGTAGAAAATGGAGGAAAGGAGTCGGAGAAGAGGGGGAGGGAGGGGTAGAAATGGAGGAAAGGAGTCGGAGAAGAGGGGAGGGGGGTAGGAAAATGGGAGGGAAAGGAGTCGGGAGAAAAGGGGGAGGAGGGGTAGAAAATGGAGGAAAGGAGTCAGAGAAGAGGAGCCAGGACGCCAT
>NW_020872759.1:48220-58220 GCF_003789085.1 Penaeus vannamei | reverse complement strand
GGGCGTGTATCGATTTTTTTTTTTTTTAGGGGAAGGGAAAAAATACGTTGATTTCATATACTTGCGTTTCTTCTATCCGATCTGTTAATAGGAATGTTGATTTGATGGAGGCGATTAGTGTTGTCTTTCATTAGTATAATTGTTGAGGTAAGTCCACCGGAGTATTTATAAACCGTTTGACTAATGCAGCTAAATGTAACAATTGTATATGCAACAGTGTACCGGATACATACGTCGTAATATATACACTAATGTTTATGTATATCTATGAATGTGATTAGCGTGAGAGCTTTCCATATTCGATGTATTTTTATCCTGCTTACTGAACGACACAGATCTCTACAAAACACTCACGGAAGTCTAGCTCGGTGACGCTAATTAATATGCGTATATATAGGTCAAGGGTCATCAGTGCCAGGCGAGGCGGTCGGGTCAAGGTGTGGCGAGTGGAGCGTCCGTTTCATCGTCAAAGGCAGGTAGATACTGGTGACGTCATCCTTAAAGTAGATAGGAGGTTGGGGAGGGAGGGGGGAGTTAGGCCGGAAGGGGATGTGGGGTGTGACCGGGACATTGACCTTCGGAAAGAGGAAGGGGAGGAAGAGGAGGAAGAGAGGCGGGGCGGGGAGAGGAGGATAAAGGGACGGGGTGAATGCAGGTGTAATTGGAACATGAATTATAAAGTGAATTTTCCACGGAACTGTCGGTTCGTTGAATTGCATCTCTCGTTCCTCTGACCCGAGGCGGAATTAAATCATGATTTAATTCAAGGGAAGGCAAAAGTGAACTGCAAAATGCTGTGATATTACGCAAAGAGCCAGCCATTCTGCGAAACTTGCAACGCGTTCTTCACGTGTTTAGTTTTCTAAGAATTAATAGCGTCGGCGTTTGCAAAATCTGTCAGAACTTGTTTGCAGTATTTCCTTTTTCTTTAGCGATTTCTTTTTTTTATCGCTGATCCAGACTTTGTAATTTGCTTCGATAAGGATCAAGCAAGAACGCCCCCGCCTTTTGAAGATAATAAAAAAAGGGTTTTGATTACACGCACACACGCGCGCGCGCCGAAAGCAATCCGTCCTCGTTGATAAATTATCACCCAGAGCTAAGCCTGTAATGTTCTCTCCGGCTTCTTTGGGCGCGCCGGCTTTGATCTCCGTTCCTTAATTGGATTTTTATTATGCTGATTTTCCGAAGAAACTCCAGCATCGTGTTCAAAAGGGAGAAAGATCCGGCGTGTTATTGGTGTTAATGAGGAGGTGGGAATTATGAGGGGAGGAAGGTGGTTTATGGAACAGGGATGGGTTTTAGGAACGGGGAAAGTGAGAGAACCAGTGTTAATGAATGATTTTGGGAACAATGTGTATTGGTTGAATAAACTTTTTGTTATTTTTATTATTTTGTTATTGTCATTATTGTTATTTTTATCATCATCATCATCATCATCATTTCTTTCATTATCATTTTGTTATTGTTATTATCGTCATTATCATCAGCATGATCAGTATTATCATCAATTGTATTATTATGATTATTATCATCAATATTTTTGTTATCATTATTAAACGTTATCATTATCACCATATTAGCATAAAGTATCCTCATTCTGGACTTATAACAATAATCCGAAATTGTATAACAGAGGGTTGAGTACTCCTGTACAGCTCCTAAACGACGAGTATCTGAAACACGGCGTGCTTGTCCGTAGAATTCGCACAGTCGATTCCCTGCCAATTAGTCGAGCGTTTCTGTTGAATATTCATCCGGCGGGAAGGAGGTAAGGAGAAGGAAATCTTGAGTCAATTGCAAGCCACATGTGAGGTAATTGTTAGTACGAGAAATATCTTAACTTTCTGGCGTGCATTCTGGGGGAGTTGCAAAGGGGATTAATAGAAGACGTATTTTCACCTTGGTCGTCTCTGTCACCGTCGCTGAATGAACTGACTTTTTTTTTTTTTTTTTTTTTTCTTTTTTTAATTACGTGGTTTCCTCCTCTTTTTTTTACTGTTTGACATCTTTTTTTCCTATTTTAAAATTTAGAGCGGATTTTTGTCTTTCTCTTTCTTTTACTGTTCAACATCTTTTTTTTTCCTTATTTTAAAAATTTACGTGGATTTTCCTCCTCTCTACGTTTGACGTCTTTTTTATTTCAAAATACATGGCTTTTTCTCCTTTCTCTTTTACGGTTTTGACGTCTTTTTTTTCCATATTTAAAAAAATACGCAGATTTTTCTCTTCTCTTTCTTTCACGGTTTTTGTTCATCCCCCGTGCGCGGCAAGGCGGTTTAACAGCGGAACGAAGTGTCGCACTGACCCAGGGAGCGACCGAGCAAACTGGAGCGGAGAAGAGACGCGCCGAAGACAAAGGAAGCGGTCACAAGTCTTGGGTAAATATCGCACAAGACACTCGCGGGGCAAAGCGGACGCGGGAAATAAACAAGCGCGACGGGGAAAATAGTTGGGCCATTGGCGCTGTGGATGGGGGGCGGGGGCGGAAATGTCTCTGTTCAGATAGGTCCGGCGCTGGAAAGTGCAAGACCCCGTTAGGGTGGTGTTGTGTGTGTGTGTGTATATATATATATATATATATATATATATATATATATATATATAGTATATATATATATATATATATGTATATATATATTATTATTTATTTTCCCTCTATTTATTCTATCTATTTCTCTCTCCTCTCTCTCTCTCTCTCTCTCTCTCCTTCCTCTCCCCTCTCATTCGCCTCTCTCCTCTCCCTCTCCCTCCCTCCTCTCCTCCTCCTCTCTCTCTCCTCCCTCTCTCCTCCCTCTCTCTCTCTCTCTCTCTCTCCCTCTCCTGCTCTTCTCTCTCCTCTCTCTCTCCTCCTCTCCTCTCTCTCTCTCCCCCTCTCCCTCTCTCTCCCTCTGTCCCTCTCTCTCTCTCCCACATCCCTCTCCCTCTCCTTCTCCCTTTCTCGTGACTCCCTCCCCTTCTCCCTCTCCCTCTCTCCCTTCTCCCCACTCCCTCTCTCTCCCTTTCTCTCTCCTCTCCTCTCCCTCTCCTCCCCCTCTCTCTCTCTCTCTGCCCTTTCCCTGAACTAATATCATCACATTATTTAAAATGATCATTCCAAAGAATCTTCGGTTTTCACGGAAAGGAAATAGGTCTAAATTCTGAATGATCTCCTTAATTGATCTCTACCTGCTGTTGGGCCAGGTGCGAGAGAGGGAGAAGAGGAGGAAAAGAAGAAGAAGAAGAAGAAGAAGAGAAAAAAGAAGAAGGAGGAGGAGAAGAAGAAGAGCAGGAGAGAAGAAGGAGGAGTGTGAGAAGAAGAAGGAGCGGTGGAGAAGAGAAGGAGGTGGAGAAGAAGGAGGAGGAGAAGAAGGAGGGGAGAAGAAGAAGAAGAAGAAGAAAAGAAAAGAAGAAAGAAGGAGGAGAAGGAGAAGGAGAAGGATAAGAAAAGAAGGAGGATAAGAAGCAGAAATAATAGTAGGAGAGAGGTATGAGAAGGAAAGGCCGGGATGGAGAGAGCCAAGGGAAAAAGAGCGTCTCCGTCCGAAGGGCTTCAGGGAGGCTTCGATTCCCAGAAAGTGATGCCCGAGCACTCAAGCCGTTTCATAGAAACTCCACGAGATTTTAATGAGACACGAGAGACGCCAGGGAGGGTGAATGGCCACCCTATACCCTCCCCCCTCCCCCTTTCCCCTTCCCCTTCCCCCCTCCTTCATTGCCCCCCCTCCCTATACCCCCTCCCCCCTTCCCCCCTCCTTTCATAGCCCCTCCCTCCCCTATACCTCCCCTTCCCCCTCCTCCTTCATGCCCCTCCCTCCCCTATACCCTCCCTCCCTCCCCCTTCCCCTCCCCCCTCCTTCATGCCTCCCTCCCCTGTACCTCCCCCTTCCCCCTCCCCCTTCCCCCCTCCTTCATGCCCTCCTCCCCTGTACCCTTCTCCCCTTCTCTATCTTCCCCCTCTTCCCCTCTTTACCCCTTCCTTCGAGCACTCCTTCTCTTCCCTCTCCTTTCTTTCGATCTTCTGTCCTTTTCTGTGATTGATTTTTTTTCTGTTCTGTTTCCCATCTTTCGTTCATCCTTTTCACTGTTTTTTTTTTTCTTCTCTCTTCTCTTCAGTTTTTTTCCCTCGTTCTTTTTCACTGCTTCCATTTGCGCATTTTCCCTATTATATCTTCGTAATCCCCTCTCTCTTGTCCGCTTTTATTTTATTTTTATTTTTTCTTCTTTATTCCAAGATTTTCATTTCTTGTATGCGTCTAACCCTCTAACTCTCTACAGTTCCCCCTTTTCCTCATATTTACTTCTCATTTCCCTCCACCCTAATTCCTCTTTTCATCCTTTCCTCCAACATATCTTCTCCTCATTTTCTTCATATGTCTGTTCTCTATATATCATCCCCCTACTCCTATTTTTCTCTAATTCTTTCTATCTCTCTCTCTCTATCTCTGTTTTCATCCTCTTACTCTTCCTCTCTTTCTATCTCTGTTTCCCTATGTCTTCCTCTTCCTCTTTCCTCATGTCTCTCCCCTTCTCTCCCCATCCCCCTTTATCTCATACCCCCATTTCCACACTTCCTCCCCCTTTATCCTATCTCCCCATTTCCACACTCCCCTTTTATCCAATCTCGCCATTTCCACACTTCTTCCCCCTTTATCCCACCTCCCCATTTCCTTCCCCTTTATCCCATTTCTCCATTTCCTCCCCCTTTGTCCCATTTCTCCATTTCCACACTTCCTCCCTTATCCTATTTCTCCATTCCCGCTTCCTCCCCCTTTATCCACCTCCCCTAATTCCCATTCCGCACTTCTCCCCCTTTATCCCACCTCCCCATTTCCCCCCTTTATCCCATTTCTCCATTTCCCCGTTTCCTCCCCCTTTATCCCACCTCCCCATAATTCCCCATTTCCGCACTTCCTCCCCCTTTACCTCACCTCCCCATAATCCCCATTCCGCACTTCCCCCCCCCTTATCCCACCTCCCCATAATTCCCCATCTCTCCCCTCTCCGAAACTAATCGCGAGAGATCCAAGTTCCTCCCCAACGAGCGAGGCGGAAAGTTAGCGAGAGCAGCAAGCGTGTCGCCGAGGGATTCATTCACTCCGAAGTCATTTGAATGCGTTCGAACATTTAGCACCGAGAGAGGAGAGAGAGAGAAGAGAAGAGAGGCATGCGTTTTCGAACATTTAGCACCGAGGAGGGAGAGAGAGAGAGAGAGGGGGCATGCGTCGAACATTTAGCACCGAGGAGGGAGAGAGAGAGAAGAGAGGCATGCGTTCGAACATTAGCACCGAGGAGGAGAGAGAGAGAGAGAGGGGGCATGCGTCGAACGTTTAAAGTCCAGAATACGGGGAGGGTATGTGATTGTTGTGTGGGAGGGGGGGATGTGTGTGTGTGTGTGTGCCTGTGTTGGGTGTGTGTGTGTGTGTGTGTGTGTGTGTGTGTGTGTGTGTGTGTGTGTGTGTGTGTGTGTGTGTTGTGGTATGTGTGTGTGTGGGTGGGTGGGTTTTGTGTGTGTGTGTGTGATAATTACTGTATGTGTACGTGCGTGTGCGTGTTTCTGTATATTTGCGTGTGTATCCATCTGTGGGTGCGGATCGTGAACGTGTTTGTCAACGTAATTACATATACATGTATGTGCGATCGCGTGTTTCCTCTTTCGTAGGGAAACTGCGTATATAATCTTCCTTTTGGCTTTTAGTGCGTTTGAAACTTTAATATCGGAAACAAAAATGGAAAATTGCAGCTTCCGTGTTCTAGTTTTGATTCTTTTGTTCCGTTTCGCACTGATCGCTTTTCCCCTTCATGCAATATTGATAATGTTGATGGTAATGATATCCTTGATAATGACGGTGATAAAATATGAAGCATCTCATTAAGTAAATCGAGGGACGGACATGGTGAAGTGGAGGCTCTCTGGGTGGCACTAGTGAAGGGAAGCGCGGACGGCCTACGTGGGTGCCACACTCCCCACTCCCTCTCTCTCTCTCTCTCTCTCTCTCTCTCTCTCTCTCTCTCTCTCTCTCTCTCTCTCTCTCTCTCTCTCTCTCTCTCTCTCTCTCTCTCTCTCTCTCTCTCTCTCTCTCTCTCTCTCTCTTCTGACACCCTCAGTCTCCTCGCCCACCCTACCCCTCCACTTTCTCTGCCCCTCCCCCTCCCCCTCTCTCTTCCATCTCCCCTCATTCCCCTCACTCCCTTCGCTCCCTTCCTCAATTCTGCACCCCCATCTTCGTCTCCTACCTCATCACCCCCCCCCCCCGCCATTCATCCCCCACTCCTCTTCACTCTTAATATTTATATATATATATATATATATATATATATATATATATATATATATATATATATGTGTGTGTGTGTGTGTGTGTGTGTGTGTTTTTGTGTGTGTTGCTATTTTGGCCTTCCCCTTCGGCTTCTCATGCTTTTTTTATTCATCTCTTGTTTTTTTTCCATTCCTTTGGTCTCTCCTTTCTGTTCTTATCTTGGCCTCTCCTTTCCCCTGTTCCATCCTCAATTTTGCGTTCGTATTTTCATTCCCTCTTTCTTCTGATCTATGGTGGGTCTTCCTTTCTCCCTCTTGTCTTGCATTCGTACCATCTTTTATCCATTGTTACCCTATCGTTCTATCTTCTCTTACTCGTCTCTCTCTCTCTCTCTCTCTTTCTCTTTCTCTTCTCTCTTCCTCCCCATCCCTCTCCCTTTTTCATCCTCTCCCTCTCTCCTCCCTCTCCTTCACCCTCTTCTCCATCTCCCTCTCCCTCTATCCCTCTTTTTTCCTCCTCCCTCTCCCTCTCTTCCTTTCCTTCTCCCTTCCTCCCTCCCTCTCTCCCTTTCTCCCCCCAAGTTCGTCTCCCTGTACCCTCTCGCGTCCCCTATGGGTGTAGGTATTGATTCCTGGCGCCGCCCTAATGTGGTTAACTGAGGATGGGTAGGGGCGGGGGGGGGTGGGGGGCGAAAGGGGGTGTCAGAGATATTGTGGTGGGGAACGAATGGGAGGGAGATGGTGAGGGGGGAAAAGAGGGGGGGAGATTGGTGAGGCAGGGAACGAGTGGGGGGAGGGGGGGAAGATTGATGAGGGTGGGGAACGAGTGGGGGGGGAAGGAGGGGAGCTGTTGAGGTGGGGAACGAATGGGGGGAAATGTTTAGGGTGGGAGGAGGGGGTGGGGAACGAATGGGGGGGGGAGATGTTAAGGGGGGAGCGTATGTGGGTTAGGGAGGACGAAAGGGGAGGATGGGGGTAGGGGTGGGGACGAAGAGGGAGGGGATATCGTACATGGCGAAAGAAGGGGAGAGGGTATCCTAGTTGGAGGACGAGGGGGATATGGAGGGACGTGGTGCGGGGTTGAGTGGGAGAGATGGGAACGAGGAGGATGGGGAGGTTAGGGGAGGCAGCGTGTATGGGTGAAGGGAGGAAAGTCCGGTTCCTGGTAAGTAATAAGTCAAATCTCTCTCTTCTCTCTCTCTCTCTCTCTTCTCTCTCTTCTCTCTCTCTCTCTCTCTCTCTCTCTTCTAACTATCTATCTATCTATCTATCTCTTCTCTCTCTCTTCTCTCTCTCTTCTCTCCTCTCTCTCTCTTCTCCTCTCTCTCTTCTCTTCTCTCTCTCTCTCTCTCTCTCACTCACTCACTCACTCACTCACTCTCACTCTTCCTCCCCCCCCTCTCTCTCTCTCTTCTCTCTTCTCTCTCTTCTCTCTCTCTCTCTCTCTCTCTCTCTCTCCCTCTCTCTCTCTCTCTCTCTCTCTCTCTCTCTCTCTCTCTCTCTCTCTTCTCTCCCTCGTTCCCTTCTGCTTTCCTCACCTCTGCTCAAATTCCCCTTATTTTTCCACCTCCCGGCTTCACTCCCAACTCTACCTCGCTCTCCCTCCTCTCCCTCTCCCCTCTCCCCTCTCCCCTCAGGCTCGTACTTTTTCCCCTTTTTTTTTTGCTATTATTAAGGTGGGAGAGACCCGAGTCGGGGCCTTTTACCTGTTCTTGTTCGTCCGTGTAATATGTACTTAAGAAAGTTCCTAATCTCCCCGTGAGCAATATACTGGCTCCACGCACGCCATGTCGGGCTGCCGGCGAAGCGGGTGGGGAGGGAGCAGAGATTGAGGGGGAGAAAAAGGAGAAAGAGAGAGAGGGGAGAGGGAAAAGGGGACGTGGAGAGAAAGTAAGAAGGGAAAGGGGAGAGGGAGAGAAAGGAGAAGGGAAAGAGGGAGAGGGAGAGAAAGGAGAAGGGAAAAGGGGAGAGGGAGAGAAAGGAGAAGGGAAAATGGGAGAGGGAGAGAAAGGAGAAGGGAAAAAGGGAGAGGGAGAGAAAGGAGAAGGGAAAAGGGGAGAGGGAGAGAAAGGAGAAGGGAATAGGGGAGAGAGAAAGAGAAAGGCAAAGGGAAAAGGTTAGAAAATGAGAGAAAGGGGTTGGGGAAATGAAAGGATAACGAGAGAGAGGGAGGGAAAAGAGTGTGGAAGGGAGGGGGCTGAGGAGTAGGAGAGATAGAGAGAAAGAGGAAAAGGTAATAACAGAAGAGAGAGACTAGGGAAGGAACCAGAGGAAAGAGGGGGGATGGAGAGAAGAGGTAAAAAGGGGGAAAGAGAACGAGAAGAGAGTATAGAACTGATAGGACAAAAAAAAATGATGATAAACTATGCCAGAATACAAAGAGGAGGGGAAAGAGAAACGAGATCACAGGAAGAGAAGAAGATAACGGGAGCCAGAGAAAGGAAATCAGAAACGAAGCGAGAGGGGGAGAGGAGAGAGGAGAGAATAAAGGAGGAATATGACAAGGGCAAGGCAAGGAGAGGAGAGGAGAGAATAAAGGAGGAATATGGCAAGGCAAGGAGAGGAGAGGAGAGAATAAAGGAATATGGCAAGGCAAGGAGGAGAGAGAGGAAGAGAATAAAGAGAATATGGCAAGGCAAGGAGAGGAGAGGAGAAGAATAAAGGAGGAATATGGCAAGGCAAGGAGAGGAGAGAGGAGAGAATAAAGGAGGAATATGGCAAGGCAAGGAGAGGAGAGGAGAGAGAGAGGGAGGGAATAGAACCCCGGGAAATCCGCAGATCAGAGCAGACGAGGGGAAAAGCAGGGCAAGCCGATTTAACTGCCAGAGAAAAAGAGAGAGAGAGAGAGAGAGAGAAAAAAAACTAGACCTGCATATCTCGGGAGCCAAAGAGTGCCAGTGGCGCTTGTTGGCACCGAGGATGGCACACCTGAGGACCGGGGATGAGTCAGGTAAGTCTTTGAACGAGAATACCATTAAGAGGAGGAAGGGGAGGCGAGGTGATTAGCGGCGCCGGGAGAAAAGGGTTAACGTGATATAATGACGGAGTTAGTTGGGAAAGAGGGGTTCGGGCGAGGAAGGCGAGAAAAGGGAGAGAGGAAGGGAGGGAGAGGGAGAGGGAGAAGGTAGGAAGGAGGGAGGGAGGAAGAAGGGAGAGGACGGGGGGAAGAAGGAGGGTGAACGGAGGAAGATAGGGGGAGACGGAAGGATTAAAATGGAGAAAGTGAGGAAGAAGATGGAGGAAGGGAGGGAGAGGCGGAGGGAAGAAGATGGTGAAAGGGAGGGAGGAGGAGACGGAGTGAAGAAGATGGAGAAAGGGAGGGACGGGGAACGGAGGGAAGAAGATGGGAGAGGGAAAGGAGGGAGGGAGAGAGGGGGAAAGGGAGGAACGGAAGAGAGGGGGGGGAGACGAGTGAACAGAGGAAGGAGAAAGTGAAGGGGGGAAATTGGGGAGAAAGAGATTGACCAGGAAAACGGATAGAGAAAGGAGGATTAATGAAAGAAAGGGAGGAAAAAGAGAGGGTTTTAAGAAGGAGGGATAAAGGGGAGGAAAGTGGAGGAGGAAGGAGGTAAAACAAGAGGAGAAAAAGTTGGGGGAAGGAAAAGGAAAACGGAAAAAAAAGGGAGGAACTTTAGGAGGGAGAAAAAATGGAGTTTAGGGGAAATGAAGAGAGGGAGGGAAAAAAACGAAGGAAAAAAGCGATAAGGGCAAGTGATGAAAAAAAGAGGGGGAGAAAATGAGGGGGGCGGGGGGGGAAAAAAA
>NW_020872759.1:34184-43671 GCF_003789085.1 Penaeus vannamei | reverse complement strand
GCGGATGGGGGGGCCAGGGAGGGGGGAGGGTAGGATGAGAGGTGAGAGAGAAGGGGAGGAAGGGAGGGAGGAGGAGAGGAGAGGAGAGAGAGAAGGAAAGAGAGAGGAATGGAGTAGGAAGGAGAGAGAGAGGAGAGCGTGAGAGAGGAAGAAAAGAGAGAGATTGAGAGAGAAGGAAGAGAGAGAGAGAGAGGGGGGAGAAATGAAAAAGAAAGAAAGGGAGTGAAAGAACGGAAAGGAGGAGGGAGTGCAGGAGGGTAAGAGGAAGGAAGGAAGGAGGGAACGAGGAAGACATTGAGAACGAGAATCGAATAACATTAATGGGACTCTTTTGATGTCCCGGATGTTTCAGGAGGAGGAGGGATTCAAAGATCGTTTTTTGAGTTTCCTTTTCTGTCTTTTTTCCCATTCTGTCTTTTTTATCATTCTTTTGTGTTCTTCCTCTTCCTTCTCTCTCGTGGTGGCTGGTCTTTGGATTTTTTTTTTTTTTCCGTCTTTTATTTAATGTCTGGATTTTTATTAAGGCTTTCATTTGCATATTTCGATTTGGATTTGAATTCGTGTTTTTCTTTCTTTCGTTCTTTTCTTTTTATTATTTATATGTTGTGTTGTTTTGATTCTTAGTTGTGGTTGGGAAGTTTATGGTTTGATTATGTTTATATTTTATGGTTTTTATTTCTCCTTTATTCCTTCTTATTTATCTTTATTTTTCCTCTTTTTTCAATTTATCGCTCACCTCCTACTTCCTCTTTCTTCTCAATTCATCTCTTTCTTCTTCCTCCCTCCTCCTCCTCTCCCTCCCCCCTTCTCCTTTTTCCCCTCTTTCTTACCTCATCCTATCTCTCCTCTTTCTCCTATCCTCTCCTTCCTCTCCTCCTCCTCCCCCCCCCCCCATTCCCCTTTCTAGAATCAGGGCTTAGAAGTCAATACCAGTTGTCCCCCCCTCCCTCCGCCTCCCCGCCCGACCCCTGAGACCCCCGCAAATCCTTACCTGTCACCCCCTCCCCCCCTCTCTCCTCCTCCTTCCTTCTGCTATTCCTCCTACACCTCGTGTTTCTTTTTCTTTCTCTTTTTATCCTTTTAACTCCGATGCTGCTTCCCCATTTTCTTCTTCCTTTCCCCTTCATGGTTTTATTATCTTCTTCCGCCTTTTCCTGTCCGCCTCGCCATCATCATCGTCCTCATCATCAATCATCAATCATCATCATCATCATCATCATCATCGATCATACATCATCATGCATCATACATCACCACCACCACGCCACCACCACCGCCACCACCAATCAGTATATATAATCGCTGTATTTTTTATCATAGCTGTCGTATTTTTCATGCTATTAATCTGTAACATTGCGTCCGTAGCCTCCCATTGCACGTGCGTTGTTGCAATGAATGAAAGCGTGAGTCATTCATGTGTTGCGTGCGCCGTACACACACGAGGGACGCTGCTGGTTACAAAATAATGGAACAGCTGTTATTTTCTTCTTCGTTTTCTTTGTTTTCTTTGTTTTTCTTCGGTTCTTTCTTCTTTTTCTTCGGTTCTTTCTTCTTTTTCTTCGTTTTCGTTTTCTTTGTTTTTCTTCGTCTTCTTCGGTCTCTTCTACGGTTCTTTCTTCTTTTTGTCGTTTTCTTTTTCTTGTTGTGTTATGATCCATCCTTCGATTGTTTACTTGTAAATTTGTTTTGTTTTTGTTGTTGTTGTTGTTGTTGTTGTTGTTGTGTTTGTATGTTTTTTGTTTGGGGAGGTATGTCGAATTTGAATTCGAAAATATTCGATATACTTTCTCTCTCTTTCTTTATTTAATTTCGTTTCTTTTCTCTCTCTCTCTCTCTCTCTCTCCTCTCTCTTCTCTCTCTCTCTCTCTTCTCTTCTCTCTCTCTCTCTGGTCTCTCTCTCTCCTCTCATTCTCATTCTCTCTCTTCAATCTCCTCTTCATCATTTTCTCAATCTCTCAATCTCTCTCTTCTCTTGTGTGTGTGTGTGTGTATGTATGTATGTATGTATGTATGTATGTATGTGTGTATGTATGTATGTCCTCAGGCCCCATTCCTCCCTCTGCCTTCCGCTCATCCCCGGCAGCCCTTGAAGCAAGTATCCTCCGAGACTCGACTGTACCTTGGCCAACACTCGGGCAAGTTCGAAACAGGCCGTAAGCCCTTTCCAAACAGACCCAAACCCATTTGTACCTTCTCTAACCCTTTGGCCAAACACTGCCTGACACTTGGCTCTCACCCTTTTTCAGGCATTTTGTCCCTCTCTGTCTCTTTCTCTTTCTCTTTCTCTCTCTTTTCTCTCTCTCTTCCTCTCTCCCTCTCCCTCCCTCTCCCTCCCTCCCTCCTCCCTCCCTCCCTCCCTCCCCTTCTCTCTCTCTCCTCTCTCTCTCTCTCTCGCTATCTATCTATCTATCTATCTATCTATCTATCCTCTCTCCCCTCCCCTTTCTCTCTCTCTCCCCGCCTCTCTCTCTTTCTATCTCCTCTCTTTCCTCTTCCCTTCGGTCTTTGGGGTTCGGTTTTAATTACATCAACATCCTCTCAGACACCTTTGGTCGTTCTTAAAGTCTTTATGAGTAGGAAATTATAAAAGTCTTTTTTCGTAGGTTTTAGTGTCCTTATGTTTGTTTGTCTATTTGTTTCTGTTTTTCTCAGCTCTTTTTGTGTCTCTTTATGTCAGGCTTCCCCCCCCCCCTCCTCTCTCTCTCTCTCTCTCTCTCTCTCCTCTCTCTCTCTCTCTCTCTCTCTCTCTCTCTCTCTCTCTCTCTCTCTCTCTCTCTCTCTCTCTCTCTCTCTCTCTCTCTCTCTCTCTCTCTCTCTCACTTCTATCTCACTTCTCTCTCCCTCCTTTCTCCCTCCTGGAGTTCATCAATAAAACCTATGTCAATTACTGGAACCTGTTTACGACGCGTTGTTACAGGTGGTATAGACATGTGAATGTGCGTGTGCATGTTTCCATTGTTTAGCCATATATTTGTCATCCCCGTTTTTTTCTCTCTGCTTCCTCCTTTTCTCTTCTTCCTCCGCCATCTTGCCCTTTGTCTGCTCTTTCTCATTCTTCTCTGACCTTTCTCATTTTCTTTTTCTTTCTTCTCCTCTTCTTTTTTCTTGTTCCTCCTGTTCCTCCTCCTTTTGTTCCTCTTCCTCCTCCTCCTACCTTTATTCTTCTTTCTCCTCCATTTTTTGTTCCTCCACCTCCCATTCCTTCTCCCCTTCCCCCATTCCCCATTCCATCCTCTACTGCTTCCACCCTGTACTCTTCCCTCCCTCCCTTTCTCCCCCTCTCATCCCCCTCCCTTCCCCTTCCCACCCCATCACCCCTTTAGCTCCAAGTTTCCCGATCAGAATGTTACACGCAATCAGGAGCGACCACAAAATATTAATCATTCCTTCTTCTTACTCCTCATCCCCCTCTCTCCGTCTCCTCCTCTCCCCGTCTCTCCTCTTTCGTAATTTAATTCCTTGGACTCATCTACCCCCCCCCACCCACCCAAACCCACATCAGCCTTTTCCTTTTCTCTTGCCTTCTCCTCCAGTTCCCCTCCTCCCCCCCTTCCCCCCACTGATCCTCCCCTCCAAATGCCCCCCCATCCTCCCTGTCCACTGATCATCCCCTCCCATGTCCCTCCTCCCCCCCACACTAACCCTCCCCCTCCCAATTGCCCCCTCCCCCCCACTGACCCTCCACCTCTCAATATCCCCCCTCCCTTCCATATGCCCTCCTCCCCCCCACACTGACCCTCCCACTTCCAATGCCCTCCTCCCCTTCGCCCCCACTCCCCTCCCCCTCCCCTTCGCCCCCACTTCCCTCCCCCTCCCCTCGCCCCCACTTACCCTCCCCCTCCCCTTCCCCACCACATTGACCCTCCCCCTCCTTCCTCTTGACCCCACCCCCACCCCCAACTCCCTTAGCGGGACATCTGGTCCGCCAAGCCCCCAAACCCTGGCTGACACGGGAACTGTTTTAGGCAAATGAATCGGTTTTGGGAATGAGTGTGTGTGTGTTCGTCTCACTCGCGGGCTCCTCTTCTCTTTTCTCTTTCGGTCTTTTGCGTTTGTCTTTTGTGATGGCGGGTTGCCTCTTCTTTTTTTTCTGTTTTTATGTAGTTTTGTATATGTGTCTCTCTCTCTCTCTCTCTCTCTCTCTCTCTCTCTCTCTCTCTCTCTCTCTCTCTCTCTCTCTCTCTCTCTCTCTCTCTCTCTCTCTCTCTCTCTCTATATCTATAATATATATATATATATATATATATATATATATATAATATATATATATATATATATATATATAACTTTGCTCTTCCGTGTTTCGTTGTATCTCTTCTCTGGTCTCCTTTATTAACGTCACTTATCGTCATCATTATCAGTCATCATAATCATCATCATCATCATCATCCTCTTCCTCTTCCGTTTCTACATATTCCCTTTTTTTGCCTCATTTCATCCCACTTCCAACTTTCTCTCCATTTTCTTTTCCATTTTCTTTCGTTCCACTCACTTCTTAGATTTCCCTTCTTCCGTGGTCACCCCTTTCCCTCCCTTCCACGTGTTTCCTCTTTCCCTTTATTCCTTCTGCTTCTTCGTTCCCTTTACTTTCCCTCGTCTTCCCTTTCATCTCCGTTTTTTTCGTTTTTTTTCTTTTTTTTTTCTTTTTTTCTTTCTTTTTTTTTGAGAGGGAAAAGGGGCTGGTCTTTGCCGCCTGCTGTTTGTTAGTGTCAGTTTTCTTCATGTGTTTCCTATCATATTTTCTTCTTTTGATTTCTACCTCTTTTCTCATGCCCTGTTTGTATTATGTTTCGTTCGTCTTTTTTGTTTCCTGTTCCCCTGTGTTCGCTTCGATTTCATTTCTTTGTTCCTATCTCGGTATTTTTTTTCTTTCTTTCTTTGTCTTCATTTTACTCTGCTTTATTAGATATTCTCCCTTTTTCTCCCTATTCGTTGGGCTTATGTGATACTTTTGTTTCCCTCTTTCTCTCTCCATCCCCTATTTGGACCATTATTTTGCATCATTTTTATTGTTTCCTTATTCCCATTCTCCCTCCCCTTCCCATCTCTTTCCTTCATTTATGTCCTGTTTTCCTTCACTTTCCGCCTTCCCCCTTCTTTTCTCTATCTTTCCTCTCCCCATCCCCAACTTTCACCATCTTCCTCGTTTTAATTTTTCTTTCGCTTTTCGTCCCCTTTTCGCACCTCCTCACTCCCCATCTCCTGTGTACCCCTCCCCCACCTCTTCCCCCCATCCCCATCCCCTGTGCACCTTCACTCCGCCTCCTCCTCCTCGCGTCCATGAGAGGAAATAAAGGAAAAAGTGAGAATAAATAGATGAATAAAGAATGAATAGTAATGTAGAAAATTCAAGAATGGTATTATCGTTCGTTCGTTTTATCATCCTTTAATCATTCTCTTTCCTTTTTCTTTTCTCTCTCTTTATTTTATTTACCTTTAAAGGTAAATGAAATAGGCCCGGGTTGTGCTGTTAGTTGTTAGGATATATTTATTGGTGAAGAGAGAGGAGAGAGAGAGAGAGAGAGAGAGAGAGAGAGGAGAGCAGAGAGAGAGAGAGAGAAGAGAGAGAGAGTAGAGAGAGAGAGATGAAATAGTTGAGATGAGATACGATGAGGAGTGAAGAGATGGAGAGAAGGGGAGCGAAGATAGGGGAAGGAGAAAGGAAATGTGAGAATAGAAGTGAGCGAAGAGAAGAGAAGAGAAAAATTGAAGACCAGAGAAGCTAAACGAAAAAGATGAGAAAAAATAAGAGAAAGAGATAAAAAGAGATGAAGGAAGTGTTGAAAAAAGGAAAGAGAAAAGAAGGGGGGGGGAGAAGAGAGAGAGAGAGAAGAGAGAGAGAGAGAAGAGAGAGAGAGAGAGAGAGAGAGAGAGAGAGAGAGAGAGAAAGGGAGAGCAAAGAGAGTAAACTTCCACGCACGCGCAGAAGTAAAGTCCCAGCTGGAGAAGCACGTCTAAAATAAGTTTAACAAGAGTTACTTTTTATCAAACTTGTGTAGGCAAAGTACGCTAAGTGTTGCTTCCAAAGTAAAAAAAAAAGGCATTTTAAACTCACCGAAACATGCTCTCAAGTTCAAGGTAATTATGAATATGACTCGAGTACAGAATAGACTAGTGAGATCGTGGAGTAAGGAAAAAATGTTTTATAGGTTCCTTCGTCAGTCTGTCCGTATTTCTGTCTGTATTATCTCGTTCCGTATCACTTCCCCTTTCTCTTTCTCAGTCAATCTCCCTCCTCCTGTTTTTCCCTCCCTTTCTTCCTATCTTATTTTCTTTCCCTCTCTCCTCTCCCCTCTCTCATCGCTCATTCCCTCCCTACCAACCTACTTACCTCTCTCTTCTTCCCTCTCTTTCCCTCCTTCCTTTTCTCGGCCTCTCTCTTCTTCCCTCTCTCTCTCCTTCCCTCCCTCTCTCTCTCGCTATTCTTCCCTCCCTACCTCTATCTTTCTCTTTTCCTCTCTCTTCTCGCTCCCTCTATCCCTCTCCTCTCCTTCTATCCTATCAAAATGACAATGCCAAGGATTAGTATTCATAACTATTAGCATATTATTTCTGGTCATTTGCCCGAATTCTGCAGTTAACAGAATTTTCAGCCTAACAAAAATGGAGAAAAAAATTGCGTTTTACGGCCCCTAACGATTATAAGTTAATCTCCTTGCTTTTAACCTATCATCCATTTGCTGAAAATCAATGTTATGGCTATTGCTTTCTGTTAAAATCCCTCTTTCTCTCTTTTTTTTTCTCTCTATCGCCCTGTCCCTCTTCTTTTTATTCCCTCGTTATCCTCCCTTTTCTCTTTCCTTCTTTCACTGTCTTTCATTTTTTTTCTCCATCTTTCTCGTTTCGTCCCCCAGGTCGAGCACTCTCTCACTCTCATCAAGTCTTTTTTCCTCAGTTTCCCATATTTATCTTTCTCCTTTCTTCCCTTCTATATCCCGTTTCTTTCTTTTTTACACTAAATATAGCCACTTCCCTCTTTCTCCCCTATTCCCTCTCTCTTCTTCCTTCCCCTCCCTCTGTATCTCTCTTCTTACTCTCCTTTTCTCTTTATCTCTCTTCTTACTTTCCTTTTCTCTTTATCTCTCTTCTTCCTTCCCTCCCCCCTCTCTCTATCTATCTCTCTCTCTTTCTTTTCTTTCTTCCCTCTCCTCTCCCTCTCCTCTCCTCTCTTTCTCTCCATTTCCTTCCCTCCCTCCCCTCCCACCCGCCTCAACACGGCACCGGGTGGCACCGGCAGTTCTCATATCTGTCGTCGTAGTGAAGTTGTCCCGCCGACTCGAACATGGCCCCGTGATGCGGCGGCAGTGCCATGGCTCAGCTGGTTACACCGGGCACTTGGCACACCAACTCGCCTTAACATGGCAGTCATCAGAGCGAGAGGAAGGGGAGGACGGGGGGTGAGGGGGTGGGGTGGGATTGGAGGGAGTGGAGGGTGAGTGGGATGAGATTGGAGGGGTGGGAGGAAAGGGAGTTGGGGAAGGGGGAGGGTGGTGGCAGGGGAGAGTGGAGGGAGGGGGGGATGGGATAGGAGGGTAGGGAAGTAGGGAGGGAGGAGAGGGATGGGGTTAGAATGGGAAGGATAGATGGGAGAGGGAGGAGGATGGACGGGGGAAGAGGAGGAGGATGGAAGGGGGAGGGGGGAGGAGAGATGTGTGCTTGTCGGAGTTGTCACTCAGTCTAGAGAATTTAGTTATAGCTTCTCTGATCAATGTGTATTTTGCGTTATGACTGTTTATTATTTTTATGTTTATATATGATTATTTTTCTCTCCTTTTCAGGTTGGTTATTCAGCGTCTAGACTAAGAACTCCCTTTCTTCACGTGAGTCAATCCGATAAAGATGATTTTATTATCATAATTATCATTGTTGTTGCCAACATTTGTGATTGAAGTAGCAGTAGAAGTATAATATCATGTTTATTATTACTACTACTACTACTGCTACTACTACTTTTACTATTATTATTTTTACAACTGTTATTATTATTATCACTAGTAGTAGTAATAACAGTTGTAATAACAGAAGTATTAGTAATAGTAACTGATAGTAGTAGTTGTTGTTGTTGTTGTTGTAGTAGTTCTTGGTGGCGGTGGTGTAGTAGTAAAAGTAGTAGCAGCAGTAGCAGCATACGCATAATCATAATGGGCACCAGCGCCAGCCCCCATGTTATGATTATCATAATCATAAGTGTTTCTGCTCTTCCGGCCTCGCTTGTGGCCGGATAATGGAACCACAAATGTAAACCAAAGTGGATGAAAGTGCGGCGTGAGATTTTCTTCTTGACCCAAATACGAGAAAGGAAAAAATTGGGAGAACAGAGGAGAGATATTTCCACCACCATCTTCATCTTCTTCAATCTAGTTAATTTGCCCAATTACAGAACGGGTTGTCCCCCTCCCTTCTCCCTCCCCCCACACACAGCTCCACCACCCCCCATCCCCCCGCTACCTTTAGGAAACCGAATCAAATACGAATCATATAATCCCCTCCTCTTCCCCTCCTCCCCTCCATTTCCCTCTCCCTCCCCTCTCCCTCTCCCTCTCCTCTCCTCTCCCCTCTCCCCCCTTCCCTCTCCCTCTCCCTCTCCCTCTCCCTCTCCCTCCACCCCCACCCCCACTAAAAGAAAAAGGGTCTTACGCCAAAAGTGAACGAAAATGATCCACATCTGAAGACCGTATCTATATTATCTCCGGGGAGGAAGGTCACCCGTGGGGGTTAGTGGAAAGCAGGACAAAGAAGAAGAAGAAGAAGATGGAGGAGAAGGAAAGAAGAAGAAGAAGAAGAGGAGGAGAGAAGAAGAAGAAGGAGAGGAGAAAGAAGAAGAATGAGGAGGAAAAGAAGAAGGAGGGGAGAAGAAGAAGAAGGAGGAAGAAGAAGAAGAAGGAGGAGGAAGAAGAAGAAGATGGAGAAGATGAAGAGGAAGGAGACGAAGATGAAGAAGAAGAGGAAGGAGTAGAAGAAAGAAGGAAAAGAAAAAGAAGGAAATCTCCTGAACACAGTCACGTTCGCCTGATTGAGGATAAACACTCACACAGGGTTTTTTCCTCGCCGGGGGGGGGGGGGGCGTGCATCAGCTCAAAGCGACGTACTTTTCCTCCGTCTTATTTAGTATTTAAAGGATCGGGAGGAGGAGGAGGAGAAGGAGAGTAGGGGGGAAGGGAGGGAAGGATGGAGGGAGGAGGAGAGATGGGGGGAGGATGGGGGGTCGTGGAGGGAGGGAAGTAGGGAGGGAGAGAGATAAAGGCAGAGACAGGGACCGAGAGCGGTATATAAAGAAATAGACAGACAGATAAGTAGAGAGAGTTTCTACAAATACAAAGAGGGAAAGAAGTTAATTTTTCGAAGCCCTTCCTTTTCTTCTTCTTCTCTTCTCTTCTTCTCTCTCTCTCTCTCTCTCTCTCTCTCTCTCTCTCTCTCTCTCTCTCTCTCCTCTCTCCTCTCTCTCTCCCTCTCCCTCTCCCTCTCCCCTCTCCTCTCCCTCTCCCTC
>NW_020872759.1:24184-29184 GCF_003789085.1 Penaeus vannamei | reverse complement strand
GTTCGTTTGTTTTCTTTCGTCATGTTTTTTCTTGGCTTTTGTTTTCGTTTCTTTCTCTGTCTCTTCTCTCTCTCTCTCTCTCTCTCTCTCTCTCTCTCTCTCTCTCTCTCTCTCTCTCCCTCTCTCTCTCTCTCTCTTCTCCTTCTCTTTCTCTTCTCTTTCCTTTCTCTTTTCTCTTTCTCTTTCTCTCTTTCCTCTCTCCTCTCTTTCTCTCTCCTCTCTTTCTCTCTTTCATTCTTTCCTTTCCTTCTCTCCTCTACCCCATTTCCCCTCCCGCTAAATTAACCCCCGTGCCCCACCCCCACCCTCTGCCATTCCTCCTTCCACTTTGTTTCACCCCTTTTCTTATTTCCCTCTCTCCTCTTCCAATCCTTCACTCTGTTTCACACATTGTTCTCTTCCCTATTCACCCCTTTCCCCCTTTTCCCTTTCCCCTTTCCCCCTCTTGAAGGCACTCCATACCATTCACACTCCCCTACATAAACATGCGCCGATATGTGTTTGTTTCTCTTTCCTCTGTCTTTCTCTTTTCTCTCTCTCTCTCTCTCTTTCTTTCTTCTCTCTTTTTCCTCTTTCTTTTTCTTTTCTTATCCTCTCTCTCTCTCTCTCTCTCTCTTCTCTCTCCTCTCTCTCTCTCTCTCTCTCTCTCTCTCTCTCTCTTCTCTCTCTCTCTTGCTCTCTCTCAGACTTATTAAGATAGTGGCGAGGATAACCTAAATTACCTTAATCTGAGATGTAAGTTTTTGCCTCTGTAAATTCCCCCTCCCCCCCCCCTCTCTCTCTCTCTCTCTCTTCTCTCACCCACCTCCCTTTCCCTCTCCCTCCCTCCCTCCCCCCCCCTTCCTCCCTCCCTCTCTCTTTCCTTCTCTCATACTGTCCCACTTTTTCCACTCTGTTATTTATTACTCTCCCCATGCTTTATCTCCAGCAGGTCTCTTACAATAGGCCTTCTTAACCACCTTTGTCTCCTTCGCTCCTGGGGGGGGGGGGGAGGGAGGGAGGGTGAGGAGAGGGACTAGGAGGGATGAGGGGGGAGAGAGGGAGAGGAAGAAAGGGGGGAGAGAAGGTAGGGAAGGGGTGGAGTGGAGGAGGGAGGATGTAGGGATGTAGAGAGAAAAGGAGGGATGAGGGAGGAGAGAGGGGGGAGGAAAAGGAAGATTAAGGAGGGAGAGAGGGAAGAGAAAAAAGAGGATCGGAAAGGGAGGGAGAGGAGAGAGAGGTGGGGTGAAGAAGGAGGGGAGGGAGGGACAGGTGAAGTGGAGGGACAGGAGGAGGGAACAGGTACTCCTTGTGAGTGTGTTGTTAAAGCAGTCTTTGTTATCGTATTATCACCCGGTTCGTTCCATCTTCACCCTCCCCTCCCCCTCCCCCTCCCCCCATCCTCGGTGAATAGAGGAGGCCACGCGATGAATAGGTGGTTTACCCCTTTTTATCCCTTTCTTTGCCTTATCTCTCTCTCTCTCTCTCTCTCTCTCTCTCTTCTCTCTCTCTCTCTCTCTCTCTCTCTCTCTCTCTCTCTCTCCTCTCTCTCTCTCTCTCTCTCTCTCTCTCTTACTCTCTATCTATCTATCTGTTTCATATCAGTTTTTTTTTTCTTTTGCTCATTCTCATTCCCCATCTATTTTCTGCCTCCTTTCCACTCGCACACGCACACGCACATGTACACACACACGCACACGCGCGCGCGCGCCCTCTCCCCCACCCACCCACCCCACCTTTTCCTGTCATGAGTGCCGCGATAATGAGGCTGTCGAATGAGGCGGCGGCGACGGCGGCACCTGAGAGGGAAGTGACACCGAGTCGATAATTAGTTAGTTAAGGAAGTGATTATCGTGGCACCTTGAGGTTTCCACTGGGGGATTCCCCTCCCGTCGCTGTCGGGGATTCGACGTCGAGGGCAAAAAGGGTGGGGGTGGGGGTACGAGGTACGAGGGGAAGGAGGAGAGGGATGAGTGGTGGGTACGAGGGGGGAGGGGGAGTAGGAGGAGAAGGAAAGGAGAAGAAGGGGGAGGTGCAAGGGGGGGAGTGGGAGAGGGAGAGAAATAAGGAAGAGGGAGGGGCAAGGGAGACAAGGAGGGGGAGGGGGGAGTGGGAGAGGGAGAGGAGAAAGGAGAGAGGGGGGGGCAAGGGGAGCAAAAGATGAGAGATCAATAAGGTAGGAAGAAGAGGAGAAGGGGGGCGGGGGGGGGGTCTTGTGACAGATGAATAATTTCTTTTCCTAATTTATCATATGAATTTCTCTCGATAGAACAATCAATAATGCTATCATTTGAATCAATATTTGTCATATGTTTTGTTTCTTTTCCCTTTATTGCGTTCTAATATAATAATTTTAGTCTGTATATTTCTCCCTATTTTTTTCATACATTCAACGAAACGATAAAAAGAAAAAGAAAAAAAAAACACAAGGGCTAAGATGAGAATACAGATAGAGACAGAAAGGTAGATAACCATAATAAAGACAACGATAGTGAAGGGAATAACAATGATAACGCCATTAATAATGGTGATAAAAACGATAGTAAGGGTAATAACAATGATAAAGATGGTAATAATGATGATAAAACGATAGTAAAGGTAATAACAGCGATAAAGATGGTAATAATGATGATAAAAAACGATAGTAAAGGTAATAACATCGAGAGGAGGATAATAGTGAAAAAACGATAGTAAAGGTAATGACAACTGTATAATGGTAATAATGATACAAACTATAATAAAGGTTTTAATGAAAATGATTGTAATAATGATGATAAAAACGTAAGTAAATGTAATGACAATAATGATGACAATAATGATGATAAAACGATAGTAAAAGTAATAACAGCGATAATGTTGATAAAAACGGTAGTGAAGGTAACAACAACGATAATGATAGTAATAATGATGTCCTAAACGATAGTGGAGGCAATAACAACGATAATGATGATAAAAAACGATAGTGAAGGTTATAACAATGATGATAATGATGATAAAAAACGATGACAAGAATAATGACCAAGAACGCCGCCTCCTTTCACGTCAGCGCTGATTTACGTCACAGAGGAGGAGCGAAGACGTTGGGGAAGAGGGGGGGGAGGGAGAAGGAGAGTGGGTGGAGGGAGGGAGAGGTGGACGGGTGGAGGGAGAGGAAGAAGGAAGGAAGTGGGTGGAGGAGGGAGAGGTGAAGGGGAAGTGAGAGGAAGAGGGGGAGAGGGGAGGAGGGAAGAAGGAAGAAGGGGAGAGGTGGAGGGAGAGGGAGAGGTGAAGGGGAGAAGGGAGAGGAAGATGAGGGGGAGGGGAGAAGGGGAGAGGTGGAGGGGTGAAGGGAGAGCCCCCTCCCCTGCCTGTGTGTATGGAGCGGACAAGTACTAATCGTTTTGAGAGCTGAAGGCGTTGTTTGCTGTTGTTGTTGTTATATTTATGTTTTAAGATTTTTTTTTATTTTTAAGAATGGAGGATTTTTTCTTGTATAATCCTAACGATCTGTTTGTTCCTTTTTTTAAGAATGGAGTTTTTTTTCTTGTATAATCCTAACGATCTGTTTGTTCCTTTATTTATTTTGTTATAATTTATCATTACTATTATGCTTTTCATGACCCTTTTATTATTATTTTTGTTAGCTCTTCAAGTTGTGAATGGTGACACTTACTATTATTTTCACTGATGCCATTGTTACTTTTTTATATTTTTAAAATATTAATACCAATATTAATATTATCAATATTATATAAGGTAATATTATATTATTATCAGTATTATATAGGGTACTATTATTATCCTTGTTGTTATTGGTGATTACTATTACTATTACTATCATACATTACTATCGAAGTTATTATGATTAGCAGTATACAACAATTGGTAACACATTGCTCTATTGTTATTCTTATATTTATTATTACTGTTGTTGGTATCATGGTATTACGTTTTATCTATATTATGTATTTTCTCATTATCATCATCATTTCCATCGGTGTCGTTATTATTATCAGTGAAATTGGTACTATTTTTCTCTTTTTATTGTTATTACATTGGCATTCCAACCTCTCTTCATAATTCTTTCTTTTCTCCTAATTCCTCTTTCTTTTGTCAGTTCTTTCCCCCTGTATCTACTTTATCTTTTCCTTTTGTCTCCCTTTATTCCGGTGGTCTATGGAGAACCCCCCCCTCCCTCCCCCTCCTTTCCCCCGCACATCCCCAAGGAGAGGGAGAGAATATTGGCGGTGTGGAGGAACGATGGGGGGATGGGGGGTGGTGAAGGGGCTTGAGTCTTTTTTTATTATTTTTTATTTATTTATTTATTTTTTTTGTGTGGGTAAGTGTGGTGCGTTGCGTGCGTGTTGTGTGTGGGGGTTCGTTTTCGCGCACTCACCTCACTCGGTCATTCGCTCACGTATTCATTCATTTTATCTCTTACTCGCTCACTCAATCGCTCGCTCCTCTCCCTCTCCCCTCCTCCCTCCCTCCTCTCTCTCTCCTTCTCTCTCTCTCTCTCTCTCTCTCTCTCTCTCTCTCTCTCTCTCTCTCTCTCTCCCTCCCTCGCTCTCCTCTCCTCTCTCTCTCTCTCTCCCTCTCCTCTCCCTCTCTCTCTCTCTCTCTCTCTCTCTCTCTCTCTCTCTCTCTCTCTCTCTCTCTCTCTCTCTCTCCTCTCTCTCTCTCTCTCTCTCTCTCTCTCTCTCTCTCTCTCTCTCTCTCTCTCTCCCTCCCTCCTCCCTCCTCCTCCTCCCTCCCTCTCCTCCCTCCCTCCCTCCTCCCTCCCTCCCTCCCCTCCTCCCTCTCCTCCCTCTCCTCCCTCCCTCTCCCATCCACCCGAATAACCAGCCATCCACTCACTCACTCCATTCACATATGATTTTGACAGATATTTTTTACGTAAATTTTAAGTGTGAGGAAGAGGTTACGTGTCAATTCTCAATCTTTTTCCTTTTATTTATTTATTTGTTTTATTTCTTTTAATTTTTATCTTTATATCTTTTATTTACTATTTTTATGCTTTATTATTATTATTATTATTATTA
>NW_020872759.1:9184-21684 GCF_003789085.1 Penaeus vannamei | reverse complement strand
GTGTGTGTGTGTGTTGTGTGTGTGTGTGTGTGTGTGCGCGCGCGTGTCGTGTGCGTGTGTGGTAGATATACAATTATCTATCTATCTATACGGTTGATGTACATGTCTAGCCTGATAGATGTGTATATGCCTGTCCGTATAATGAATATTCATTGGATCGGGTCTCGTCGAACTTTAACAAATCGGTCGAATGTTTGCAAACGGAAGGACATTAGAAGGATGTTCGGTAAAAGTTATGGGAGAAGAAAAGTAGAATAAAAAGCAAAAAAGAAGGAAAAAGAAAGGGAAAGAGAGGATTGAAATTACAAATACTTCATTCCGGAGAGAGAGAGAGAGTGAATGAGTGAGTTAGTTTGTTAGATAGTAGATAGATATAGAGATAGATAAAAATAGTAGGGGAGACATAGACAGTGACAGATAGAGAGAGATGAATAGACCAAGAAAAGAACATAAAAACCATAATGATAAAACCAAAAGGAGACATACAAGATTTAACAAGATTTCAAAAATCATTCAAAATCCAAGACAAAGAAAAAAAGATAAAGTAAAATACCGAATAGACAAATACCAGAAAACGAAACACATTTCATACAAATACAAACAGACACGAAACCTGAACCCCAGAGATCGTAAATAAATGAAACATAAAAGAGAAGTGCTTGTGTGTAGACCTATACCTACGGGACGGGGAATAAAAAGTAAATATAAAAATAAATAAAAAAAGATTTTAAAAAAAGTAAAAAATTCACAATTGCATAATTACACAACCCCTTTTTTTCGCGCGTGGGTTTTGTTGAATCAAAAGAATTATTAAAGTTTATTAATAAGTCAGGAGCGAGTTCCAAAACGTGCGCCCGTAGTGAAGAGCCTGGGATATTCATTAATCTTTGAATTATTAATTATGCGGGTAAATTTGATATTCACATGCTCGGCTCTCGACTCTTTCGGCGGCAAAGGGGTGTATCCGAGGCATTATTGATATTTATAGAGAGAAATGGCGGTGATGGTGATGGTGGCCGGGGTCGCGGGACTGGCGAGGACCGGGAATTGGGCGTGGAATGGAATTGGCGAGGAACGGGAAGGCGTGGAATGGGAATTGGCGTTGGAATGGGAAAGGGGGAATTGGCCGGGAATTGGTGTGGAATGGGAATTGGCGAGGACCGGGAACGGGAATGGCGTGGAAAGGGAATTGGCGTGGAACGGGAATTGGGGTGGAATGGGAATTGGCGTGGAATGGGAATTGGCGTGGAACGGGAATTGGTGTGGAATGGGAATGTGGAACGAATGGAAGGGAATTGGTGTTGGAATGGGAATTGGCGTGGAACGGGAAGAATGGGAATTGGCGAGGAACGGGAATTGGCGTTCGTGTTTTGAGGGAGCGTATGGTGAAGAGTAGTACATGTAATAGATACAGGGGAGTTCTGTCTGTCAATCGGTCTGTCGATCTTAGTGTCTGTCTTGCAATCTGTCTATATATCTAAACCTATGTCTCTCTCTCTCTCTCTCTCTCTCTCTCTCTCTCTCTCTCTCTATATATATATATATATATATATATATATATATATATATATATATATATATATATATATATATATATATATTTATATATTTTTCGCATATATATGTATATAAAGGGAGTGCGCGTGCATGTGTGTTGTGGGTGTATGCATGTATATATGTATGTATGTATAAGAGAGACAAACAGACCGGCAGACAGAAGTCAGACAGACTCCAGGGGATGGGGGGGGGGGAGGGGAAGGCAAGGTAAATAGAAAGAAGAGAGAGGGAGAGCAGAAAGAAAGACCCAAGCAAGTTACAGCAGCAGAGCAAACACCAAGGGGAGACTTGCACAATTGCTCCCTCCCCCTCCCCCTATCCCCCTCCTCTCTCCACCTCCCTCCCTCCCTCCCTCCCTCTCCCTTCCCCTATCCCTCCCACTCTCCTCCCCATCCCCATATCCCCCCCCTCCTCCTCCTCCTCCTCCTCCTCCTCCTCCTCCTCCTCCTCCTCCTCCTCCCTCCTCCTCCTCTTAAAAAGACTCCTTGACGCCTGCCTATGTCAAAGGAAGGTGGGAGGAAGAAGGAGTGGAAGGGGAATGAAAAGGGGGGCTTAAGGAAACACCGAAGAGGAGGAGGAATAAGAAGAGGGGAGAAGGAAGGGGAGAGGGGAGAGGTGGAGGGGAAACGGTAGACATTAATTGATTATATGAGGGGAGAAAGGGGGGAGGGGGAAGGTTTAACGCTGGGCGAGGTAATCCGTTTGGAGAACAGCGTAGGAAGGAGAGGAAAGATGGGAATAATAAAGAGAGGAGACGATAAGAATGGGAGAGAGAAAAAATAAGCATAATGAATTTTTTTTATAGTCTCTGATAAATATCATCAGCCTGACAATTATCAAGTAATTATTGTCACCAACCTGTCAGTTATCGTATAATTATCATCACCAACATGTCAGCAATCATCATAAATCTGCCAAATTCATTTTCGCTTCGCCAAAAAAAAAAGAAAGTCAAAAGAATTAAAAAAAAAAAAAATGAACGAATAATGAAACGGGAAAAGATTACCAAATTAAAGATATAAAAGAAAAAAAAAAACGAAATCAAGTAAAGAGATTTTAGAAAACTAGAAACCAAGGAGGAGAATGAGGGAGAAGGGAGGAGGCAATAACTCCTTAAAGACACTGGGAAAGGGAACCTCGAGTCTCAATTAGGCATTCGTTAAAGATAAGGCGACGCGGGGGTTAAAACGGATCGATTTAGAGGGAAAGGCAACGCAAGGGACGTGAATAAAGGATATAACGAAAGAAGGGAAGGGGAAATACCAGATGAAAGGATAGTGGAAGATAGAGAGGGGAGAGAGAGAGAGAGAGAGAGAGAGAGAGAGAGAGAGAGAGAGAGAGAGAGGGGGGGGGGGGAGGGAGGGAGGGGGGAGGGGGGGAGAAAGAGAAGAGACAGGAGAGAAGGAGAGGAGATAGAAAGGAAGGAGAGAGAGAGAGAGAGAGAGAGAGAGCACTGAAAGAGAGAGAGGTAGAGAAAGAAAAGAGAGAAAAAGAAGGAAATATCGACGTCGAGCACGAATTAAGCGAGATGAGAGCTATGGATTTTTGCTAAAATTCCGCCACATTAAGAGGTTTACAAGGGATCCGCGTCGTGTACGGGCCATTACGCAGCGGAATGGAGGCGCGCTGTTTACATTATGACGTCACTGGAGTATCTGATCTTGCGTGTGGCATATTCTCCTCTCTTATTTTTGTGTGTGTGTGTGCGTGTGTGTGGTGTGTGTGTGTGTGTGTGTGTGTGTGTGTATTTGTGTGTGGTGTTTCTTTTCTCTCCCTCTTCTCCCAATTTCTTTCTCTGTTATTTGTCTCCCCCTCTTCTCTCAATTTCTTTCTCTCTGTCTGTTTCTTTTCTCTCCCCCTTCTCTCAGTTTCTTCCTCTGTTCTTTTCTTCCCACTTTCCCCAATTTCTTTTTTGTTTCTTTTCTCTCCCTCTTCTCTCAATTTTCTCTCTCGCGTTCATCCCCCTCCATTTCCATCTCCCTCGCTCCTCTCCCTGACCCTCTCCATCTCTCTCCCTCCCTTTGCCTTATTGATTTTCTTTCCGCCGATGTAAACACGGGAGGAGAATAAACTATCAAAGTCGAATTGATCCACAGAACGAGTAATAATCTGCAGTTTACTAATTATTCTGGGAACCGCCTATTTCCCTGCTCCTTTCCCTTCGCTTGTTTCCTCCTCTCTTTCGTTTGCTCTTCCCCTTCGCCCTCTTTCGTTTCCTTTTTCCCTTCGCTCTCTTCTTTCCTTCTTCTCCTTCCCTCTTACCATTCGCCGTTTTCCTCCTCGTTTTCCTCCCTTTTTTCTTTTCCTCTTCTACGTCGCAATTTTCCTTTTCTCTTTTCCCCTCGTTCGTCCCCACCTTCTTCTTCTCATTTTCTCCCTCCCTATTTATCGGTGTCTCCGCCTCCTCCCCCATTCCTTCGCTCCTCCCCATTTCCATCTTCTCTCCCCACCCCTTCTATTCTCCGTCGGTCGAGAGGAGGAATAGAAAATGGTGGAAAGAAATTAAGACGAAGAAGAAGGAAAGGGATAAAGGAAAAAACAATAGGAATAAAGGTGATGAGAATAAAGGAATAATGACGATGGTAATAATATGTCCATAATGATAAATTTGATGATGACGATGACAATAATAATAACAAAAGCGGTGATAATATTAATAAAAATGAAGGAGTAGGGAGAGAGAGAGGATAAAAGTAGAAGAGAAGAAGAAGGAGCACGAGAGCGAAGGAGAATGGGAGACGACGGAGCGAAAGAGAGAGACGGAAGGAGATCTATGGATGGGAATGGATGAAGGGAAAAGAAAATGATCATCGCTGGCAACCAAGGGGAGCGGAAAGCCCTCTCTCATAAAAAACAACTTCTGCTCCCCTCACCTATCCTCCCTTCTTCTCCTCTCCCTTCCCCTTCCCTCCCTCCCCGTCCGTCTTCTCGTCTGCCTCCCCCCTCCCTCCCCTCCCCGTTCATCGTCTCTTCTACCTCCCTCCCTTCTCCCATACCTTGCTGCTTCCTTCACCTCCCCTTCTCTCCCCTCTATCCTCTACCCTCTCCCCTCTCCTCGGTTTAGCTCCCTCTGCACTCTTCTCTCTCCCGCTGGTTTTGTTGACCACCTCTCCCTTATCCTGGTTCTCCTCCCTCCTCACTCCCTTTGCTGCTCCTCTCCCTCCCCCTCCTCTTCCTCTCTCCCTCTCCCCTCTCCCCCTCCCTTTCCTCTCTCACTCTCCCCCTCCCCTTTCCTCTCTCACTCTCCCTCCACCTCCGCTTTCTTCTCTCACTCTCCCCTCCCCTTTCCTCTCTCACTCTCCTCCACCTCCGCTTTCCTCTCTCCCTCTCCCCCTCCCCTTTCCTCTCTCACTCTCCCTCCACCTCCGCTTTCCTCTCTCCCTCTCCTCCCCTTCCTCTTCCCTCTGCTTCCCTCTGTCCCTCCCCCTCCCCCTCCGCTCCCCTCTCCCCTTCCCCTCAGAACGAGGCGGAGGGGAACAATAAGAATTCCCTCGTTATGCTGTTTCTAGGTTTTAAAACGTCCGGATTTGTCATGCTTACAACCCAGGCAGAGTTTGCCCTTTCTCGCTTTGTTTTCATTCCCTGCGATTTATTTCGGTTAGATTTTATTTCTGGTTATGTACGGGTTATTTGAAGTCGGCTTGGGGGGAGAGGGAGGGAGGTGTGTGTGTGTGTGTGTGGTGTGTGTGTGTGTGTGGTGTGTGTGTGTGTGTGTGTTGTGTGTGAGTGAGTGAGTGAGTGAGTGAGTGAGTGAGTGAGTGAGTGAATGAGTGAGTGAGTGAGTGAGTGTGAGTGAGTGAGTGAGTGAGTGAGTGAGTGAGTGAGTGAGTGAGTGAGTGAGAGAGAGAGAGAGAGAGAGAGAGAGAGAGAGAGAGAGAGAGAGAGAGAGAGAGAGAGGAGGCAGACAACCAGACAGAGACAGATAGACTGATAGATAGACAAACAGACAGAGGTCAAAATAGAGTGAACAGAGAAAAGAGAATTTGGCGGGAAGACATTCAGCCACCGACAGTCAAGGAAGACACTCAGCCACCGACAGACAACGAACAGGGACGAAAGATCAAAGCAGGAGAACACCGCAAGGCATCACCGCCAACCATCCTTAAAATATCCTTCAATATCCCGCCCATCCTGGCATTTCACGAACTGCGCTCAAGTCGGCGATCAAACCGAACACCACCTTATTGATTTCGAGAATTTATGGTAGTGATGGAGAGACACAGAGGCGATCGGGTGCTGGGGGAGGGAGAGAGATATAAGGCGCATTTCGCAGCTCATTTTGATTCTCGGTTGGGCGGCGGTAGGGTGTGGCAAGTGTGGGGGGTGGGGGGGTGTAAGGGAGGGAGAAGGGAGGGTGAGGGGGGGTGAGGGGAGGGGTGTAAGGAGGGAAAGGGAGGGTGAGGGGGAGGTTATGAGAGAGTGAGGGGAGAGAGGAGGAGAGAGGGTGAGGGGTGAGACAAGGGGGAGGAGGGAGTGAGGGTGAGAGAGAAGGGGAAGGGTGTGAAGGGAGAATAGAGAGCGAAGAAGACATCAAGGGGGAAGTAATGAATCGGAGAAAAGTTAAACGGAAGACGAAGAGGGGGAGAATGATTAAGAGGAAGATAATGATGAAATAAGGAGAGAGAAGACGAAGACAATTTGGAAAACGGATGATACGAGTGGATAGAGAGCAAAAAAAAAAGTATTAAAAAAAAACAAAAGATTTTCTCTATTCCCTCCAAAGGATATTCACCTCGTTGCAAAAACGTTAATGGAATCTTGGAGAATTATCATGCTTGAGATCTGACTTGCTATCATCACTATTAGTGTCATTTCCTTGAGGAGAGAAAGAGGGAAGAGGAAATGTTGGAGTAAGGGAGGAGGAGGGGATGGGAAGAGGTTAGGAAGGGGAAGGGAGAGGGAATGAGGAAAAGGGGAGGAGAGGGGAGAGAGGGAAGGGAAAGAGGGAGATAGAGGGGAAGTGAAAGAAGAAGGGAACGAGGGGAAGGGAGGAGAGAGAGTTGAACGAGGAGAAGAGGGAAGGGAGGAGAGTTGAACGAGAAGAGGGAAAGGAGGAGAGAGAGTTGAACGAAGAAGAGAAGGAAGGTAGTGGGTAACAAGGGAAAGAGATGGGGAGTGTCGAAGATGGAGAGGGGAAAGGAGACGTCGAGGCTTGGGGAGGGGTGAGGGAGGGCAGGGGTGGGGGAGAGGGCGTGGAGACGCGATGGGAGAGCTGTGCTGAAATCTCGCGTCTCCCTGGATTACTTTGGGGATTTCTTCCCTGCCGGCGTGTCGAAGGGAGAAGGAGGACTCTGCTCCTATCTCTGTTGCTGCCGTTCTTCCTTTCCCCTTTCTCCCCATCTGCTTCTTCCTCTGTGGTCGCTTTGCTTGTCTCGCGTTTTGCTTTTCCTTTTATTTATTTATTATTATTATTATTATTATTATAACTCTCCCCTTCTGTTCTTCCTGCCCCTTAAGCTTTCTCCCTCCTCCTCCTCCTCCTCTCCTCCTCCTCCTCCTCCTCCTCCTCCTCCTCCTCCTCCTCCTCCTCCTCCTCCTCCTCCTCCTCCTCCCCCCCCTTATTGTATGCCATTTTCCCTTCTCTCCCCTCTATTCGCAACCCAGCAGAACAAAAGTAGAGGAAATTGGCAACCACTGTAACGGGTCTGTTGCTGTCGCTGTTATCGGCGTCATCGCTGTCTGTCACCATAACCGTCGGCCGCCACCGCCGCCGCCGCCGCCGCCACAGGGAAAACCGCCACGGGTAACCGCCCCGGAGATCGCAATCGGACCGCGAACCGCAGAGCAGCCGCCGCCGCCGCCCGCCGCCCGAAGCCGTTGTCATTTCCGAACCGGGCGGTGACGCGGCGCGGAATGGGCGGCCGCGAGGGAAGCTCATTAAGGGCGAAGATTGTAAGGCTGTTGCAATCACAATGGCCTTTAGAGGGTATCGAGAAGAAGGCTGTGTGTGCGTGCGTGCGTTTATTGTATGCATGTGGCTGTGTATATGTATGTAGCATATATATATATATATATATATATATATATATATATATATATATATATATATATATATATATATATATATATATATATATACATACATACATATATATACACATACATACATATACATACATACATACATACATATATATATATATATATATATATATATATATATATATATATATATATATATATATGTATATATTACACACTGCGTATGTAGATAGATAAGGAGAGAAGTAGAGAGACACATGCAATCATACATAAAAAACATAGATACAAATATATTTAGAAAAAAAGAAAGATAGACGGAAATGAAAAAGAGAGAGAGGAGAGGGGGGGGACTGACAGACAAGACAAAAAAAAGACAAATAAATCTCTTTTTTTCTCTTTCTTTCTTTTACAAGGTTGATAAAAAGCACAGTCCACATCACGCATCATAAACGTGACCAAGGAAGCCAGTCTCTGAGAGTAAAAAAATGAATAAAAAACGGTCATTATTTTTCCAGCATCGCTTTGGTTAATTTATTATAGAAGTGGGAATACGAGAGAGAAAAGGGACGGGAAATATAAAGAAATAGAGAGAGAGGAAGAAGAAAAATGAGGGAGACAGCGAGAGGGAGATAAAAGTTGGTGGTTATTTTCCACGAGAATTATTGCTTGCGAGGCTTATTAAGTCACGGGAGTAATTAAAGACACTGATAAACAGAGAAGAGGGATAAAGGAGGAGAGAGAAAGAGAGGAGAGAAAATGGATTTTTGCTTAGGATAGAGCAAAGAGAGAAAGACAAGAATGGCAAGGGTGAGAGCAAGGAAAGAGGAAGGGGGATAAGGGCAAGGGAGACAGATAGAGAGAAAAGAGAGAGAGACACGGAGAGAGAGAGAGAGAAGAGAGAGAAAAACAGACTGGGAAAGGTTATAAAACGGACCCAAATCACAAAAAAATCTTCGGAGGAGGAGAGAGAAGAGAGGCGAAGGAGGAGAGCTCGAGAGGACAACGAAGCCAGTCTCCCCCCCCTCCTCCGCCCCCCCTGAATCAGCCCCCCTGACGCTTGCTTGCTATCACCCCCCCCCCCCCCCCCCCTGACGCTTGACTATACACCCCACCCCTCTCACCCACCCCCGCGCTTGCCACCCACCCCCACCCACCCGACGCTTGCTATCACCACCCCCCCCCCCACCCACGCCCCCCCCCCCTGACCGCCACCCTTTCTGCTATCCACCCCCCGACGCTTGCTAATTCCACCCCCCCCACCCCCCCCACCCCGACGCTTCCTATCACCCCACCCCCCACCCCCCGACGCTTGCTATCACCCCCCCCCCCCCTGACGCTTGCTATCCCCACCCCCACGAGCTTGCTATCACCCCACCCCCACCCACCCCCCACCCCGACGCTTCCTATCACCCCACCCCCCCCCCCCGACGCTTGCTATCACCCCCCTTGCACGCTTGCTATCCCCCACCCCACCCCCCGACGCTTGCTATCACCCCCCCACCCCCCGCTTGCTATCACCCCCCCCCCCCCGACGCTTCTATCACCCCCACCCCTCACCCCGACCTTGCTATCACCCCCCCCCCGACGCTTGCTATCACCCCACCCCCACCCCCGACGCTTACTATCACCCCCACCCCCCCCCCGACGCTTGCTTCACCCCCTCCACCCCCCTGACGCTTGCTATCACCACCCCCCCCCCGACGCTTCTATCACCCCCACCCCCCACCCCCGACGCTTGCTATCACCCCACCCCCGACGCTTGCTATCACCCCCACCCCCCCCCCCGACGCTTCCTATCACCCCCCACCCCCCGACGCTTGCATCACCTTCCCACCCCCCGACGCTTGCTATCACCCCACCCCTATCACCCCCCCCCGACGCTTGCTATCACCCCCACCCCCTGACGCTTTACTATCACCCCCCCCCCCACCCCGAACGCTTGCTATCACCCCCTCCCACCCCCCTGACGCTTGCTATCACCCCCCTACCCCCCGACGCTTCCTATCACCACCCCCCACCCCCGACGACTATCACCCACCCCCGACGCTTGCTATCACCCCCCTACTATCCCCCCCCCCGACGCTTGCTATCACCCCCACCCCCCGACGCTTGGCTATCACCCCCCCCCCGACGCTTGCTATCACCCGACGCTTGCTATCACCCCCACTCTTGCTATCACCACCCCCGACGCTTGCTATCAACCCCACCCCCGACGCTTGCTATCACCCCACCCCCCACCCCCCGACGCTTGCTATCACCCCAACCCCACCCCCCCGACGCTTTGCTATCACCCACCCCCCGACGCTTGCCTATACCCCCCACCCCCCCACCCCCCGACGCTTGCTATCGCCTCCTCGCAGCCTCCCGTTATCAGCCATCTCCCTCATCCGCGGCCAAGACACTCGCAGGATGACTCCAAGACTCCGCCGCCGCTTTATCCCGCGAGATGAGTTCCAGACGAAGCCTCTCCGATACGATCTGGCGGGGGCTCGGCTTCCGGTCTCTTGTTTAGAGGGGTTGCGAGGGCTCGGAGGGGGTAGGGGGGAAGGAGATGGGGTGGGGTTGGGAAGGGAAGGCAGGAGATGGGGTGGGATGGGGAAGGGGAGATGGGATGGGGATGGGCTGGGGGAGGGTAAGGGATAGGAAGGGGGAGGGGGGATGGGTTGGGGAGATGGGTGAGTGGAAGGGATAGGAGATGGGGTGGAGGTGGGGGAAGGGGTGGGTGGGGAAGGAGAAGGATAGGGGGGAATGGGGAGGAGGCGGTAGGGATGGAAGAGGGAGGAGGATGGGAGAGGGAGAGGGAGGGGTGGAATGGGGTATAGGGAGCGGGAAATGTGTGGAGGGAGGAGGGGGGGCGGAAAGAGGGATGGGTGTAGGGGAGAGGGTAGAAGGAGGGGGACAGGAATAAGTAGGGGTGGGGGAACGAGAAGTGGGAAGGGTAAGAGGAAGGGGCGGAGGAAGGTAGGAGGGAACGGGAAGTGGATAAAAGGGGGAAGAGGGGGGGTAGAGAGCATGAAGTAGGGGTGGAGGAGCTCAAAGGAGGGGGAGGAGGTAGGGAAGGCAGGGGGTGAAGAGGGAAGAAGCGCAGAGAAGGGGAAGCGAAAGGGAGATGGAGAGGGGAGGTTATGCAAGGACTTCTGTATGATGAAGTTGGAAGTGGTCTATTTTAGATAAAGGGGCGGAAGAGGGGGAGGGAGAGGAGGAGGGGAGGGGGAGGGGGGAAGACAGACTGGCACACTTCCATGTAAAGGGAGTCGAGGAGAGAAAACGGCTTAGAGAGAGATGCCAAAGAGTGATGAATGTGCGAATGAGAGAGAGAATTGGAGAATACCACAGAAAGAGATAGATAGAGAGAGAGAATTAGAGAATACAACAAGAAGAAGAGGAAGAGAGAGAGAGAGAGAAGAGAGAGAGAGAGAGAGAGAGAGAGAGAGAGAGAGAGAGAGAGAGAGAGAGGAGAGAGAGAGAGAAGGAGAGAACAGACAGAAGACAGAGAGAGAAAGAAAGAGTGAAAGAGAGATAGAGGGAATATAAAAATGCAAAGCGTAACAGCACCCTTTGTCCCGTGCTTAAAGTCCGGGTCTGTGGATTGAGGACGACAAAGGGTGTCACAGGGTACGAAAAAAAAGTTCAGGAAGACCAAAAATATATATATAGGTTAACAAACAGGGAAAAACAGACACACAAAGATAAAAATAGAAAGAAAAAAGCGCCAAAAGAAGAAGAGAGAGAAAAAAACGGAATAAATATATCAAGGGATAAAATAGAACAGGTTTTAGTATTTTTTTTCCGCCTGTCTCTTTCTTTACGGCCCTGTTTGTCCGGACATCATCTTATCGACCGGATAATGGATTTATCGATTCGTCTCCGCGCTCCGTATCCGGTCGCATATTTTCACGCTATTCATCCACTGTTGTTTGTTGTTTGTTTTGTTTTGATTTTTATCTCTTCCGGGGTGCCACTATGGCTTGGTTGGATATTTTTAACTATCTTGTCCTCGAAGAATTGGATTCTCTCTCTTCGCTCGCTCGCTCTCTCATCTCTCTCTCTCTCTCTTCTCTCTCTCCTCTCTCTCTCTCTCTCTCTCTCTCTCTCTCTCTTCTCTCTCTCTCTCTCTCTCTCTCTCTCTCTCTCTCTCTCCTCTCTCCGTCTCTCCTCTTCTCCGTCTCTCTCTCCGCCTCTCTCTCCTCTCCGCCTCTCTCTCTCTCTCTCTCTCTCTCTCTCTCTTCTCTCTCTCGTCTCTCTCAGTCTCTCTTCTCTCCTCTCTCTTTCTCTCTCTCTCGCTCCTCTCGTCTTCTCTCTAAGTTTCGGGTGGCTGCGTTGTATTTTTTTAAAGCTGTTTTTCCCGAAAGAATGGATTAATTATATATATTTGTCATTTCGTGGCTTTGCTGGGTATTTTTAACACATTACTTTAATCACAAAGGACCGGGTTTTACTCGTTTGTTATTTTGGTCGCGGTACTCTGTGGCGGCATTTCTGTAATCTATATGAAACTTCCCTATAACCCTTGAAATAATTTGCAGTTTTGAACGTGATTAATATTTACGTATTTGCATAATCCTTGGCATATTGTGCGTCGGCATCTTTCCCAATGGGGGAAAAACAGAAAAAAAAAAAAAAAAAAAAAAAAAAAAAAAAAAAAAAAAAAAAAAAAAAAAAAAAAAAAAAAAAAAAAAAAAAAAAAAAAAAATAAAAAAAAAAAAAAAAAAAAAAAAAAAAAAAAAAAAAAAAAAAAAAAAAAAAAAAAAAAAAAAAAAAAAAAAAAAAAAAAAAAAAAAAAAAAAAAAAAAAAAAAAAAAAAAAAAATAAAAAAAAAAAAAAAAAGAAAAAAAAAAAAAAAAAAAAAAAAAAAAAAAAAAAAAAAAAATAAAAAAAAAAAAAAAAACAAAACATTTTCTATTTAAGAATTTACCTATTATCTATGAATCATCGTCACAAAGTACTAAATACACTTATGT
>NW_020872758.1:7500-12500 GCF_003789085.1 Penaeus vannamei | reverse complement strand
TTATTATGAGGTCCTTCTTGGTGATGTATTGGATATTTCACCATCATTGGTAATTAATATGAAAAGGAAAAGAATAAATTGGGAAGAGTATGATTATGTATTAGTAAGCGCAACTAAACATAAGTGTAAAGATTAAAAGATGCCAAATTCAGAGCTAGTCATCAACATAACCAGGATACAGTTAAAATTCAACCACATAAGATTGTAATGTTATGGGTAGACACCAAAGAACACTCTGGCACTAAAGTGCTAGTTCATCGTAAATTTGCTGGTAAAAAAATTCCATTTATTTTGAAGTAACGGAAGGAAAATGAATTGTTCTTCCTTATGATAATAATAATAGAGGGAACAAAAAAGTTCAGAAATACACAATCTTAGCCAATTATGAATATGTAGATATGGCACAATATGTAGATGCACAGGCGCATTGTAGTGAACACTCAGTAAATAAATGGGAAAATAATGTAAATATTTGTAGGGTATAGAGTTAAAACAAATCCTGCACTAAATAATGATAATGATTTAGTCCTAAGACCACCTGAGAATTGTAAAAGTAAGGATTCAAGATTAGATAAGTTTAATAAAGTTACTGAAGATTTTGATTGGGATCATTAGTCGAAAAGGCAGCCGGACAAGAATGTTATTCATCATTAGATCTCAAAGAAGCTTACTTTTAAATTGAACGCAATGAAACATTCCGGGATTTAACTAAATTTTCAGATAATTGTTCACAATAAAGATTTGGCAGATTGCCATTCGGATTGAATTATGCTCCAGCCTTTATTATATAAAGAAGATACAGTAAATCTTATTCCTCATATCCGAGACGGTTATTTGGATGACGTGATTCTGTGGGGAGGCACTTTTGAGACATTATTGGACAGATTAAAGATAACATTCGATTTTTTTTTAAAGATAAGGGAATTAAATTACATTTAAGTAAACGTAAAGAGGGGTAAGGTCAGTAAAACTCTTACGACAAAGATTGCATACCAGGCCCTTTAATATAAAAGCTACTGAAGATATGAAACACTACAGAAAAATAAAATAAGTCAGCAGATTCCTCGGAATGTGTGGATTCTATAGGGAACACGTCCCTAATTTTGCCCAGATAGCAAAACCCCTCAAGGCGCTGACAAGGATAAATATATTTGGTCTTCAGATTAGTCCAGCGCGAGAGAATGAACCTTTAACCCTAAAAACTGACGTAAGCAAGGGATATATTACCACATATCCAGCCAGATGGAATACAAGGAGTGATTGGATATTTTAGTCGTAAGTTGAACCTGACAGAGTGCCGACATTCTGCCACTGATAAGGAGGCTCTTGCATTGGTCCTCTCATGCCCAAACGGCCCCAGTTCAGGGTGTGGCAGTTAAGATTATTCTGGTTACATCCTGGTTACTCTGGTTACTCTAAAAGGAATCACCTTAAATTCGCGCATTCGATATTTGTATTGATTAAAAGACATGCCGAAGGGAAACGATGCTTGCACTTTGCACGTTTTGTACTTTAGTGAATCAAACGTTCTTTAAGGGCACCTTATACAATACAAAATATACCTATAACTCTAACAGCTTTTCAAAATAACAGTCTAACTATTAAGCCCCTTGGCACGACTGCAATTTTTCATTTCATGTAAATTGTCTGTAATGGCCACTTTGCCACCCGGGCCAGACCAAGCCTCCTCATGCCGTAATTTTGGTCATTATATCTGGGGAAACAGATATAAAATTTATACAACTACTTAGCCTTGGTGAGTATTTTCCATAAGAAAACCAAAAACCCTCATATGAGCAGATAGATATTGCAGATGAGAGAATTCAATTTTGAAATAACTGTGCAAAATGCAAGGAGAATGTAGTGCCAGACCACCAGTCTTGAGAAGCCAACAATTTAAATGAAATTTTCTTAGGTCGCTCAAATGATGATTTTAACGTGAAATAATTGAACATTTAGAAGGGGGGCCATTAAGTGAAATTAAAATTGAGAAATAATTTGATCAGTTATCTATAGGGAGATAGACTACTATATTATACAGTTGTAAGTAAAGTTTAAGGAATTCATTTTAACCTAGTAGTACCAGATGAGTTTAAGAGTCAAAGCTTTAAATTTTGCTCATGAATCTATAGGACATCCGGGCACTACAAAAACAATTAACAAATTAAAGATAGATTTTTCTGGGAGAACCTGATAGCAGATGCTAAGAGATGTAACGTCTGTGCAATGACAAAGGGTACAACGGATATCGAGACCAAATTTGAAGAATTTCACAAGGCCACTAGAAAGAATTTCTGCAGATATCTAATACGATTGCTTGACAGGAAGGTGATAGGTATGTGTTGACAATCATTGACAACTATTCTCGTTTTGTTAAACTATATGAGCTGAAACCGAAAACTGCCTCTCGTATTTGTGAGAAAATTGAAAATTACTGTGAGGAGTTTGGTAGCTCGGAAATAATGATGGGGGATCAGAAAAAGACGAACTTGTGTGCCACCCATGGAATCGATCATAAGATAACCACTCCTTAAAATCCAAAACGAAACGGGAGTTGTAGAGCGAGTACAGCCATCAACAAAAGCGGTGTCGCCTCGCCAGACCTGGTTTGGAGAGATCATACCCATCTTGCCCTGAAAGGAGGCCCACATCCTAACAATTAGGACATAGGATGGTTCGAATGTGAGGAAATTACGGAAATCAGGCAAAGAAGTGCAGTGATGATTGTAAAATAAATATGGAGAGAGAAGGATCGCTGTTTTTCCTGTTTAGCTGTTAATTTGGATATATTGGAGACTCGCTTTGAGAAATGTTCATATCTATTAATATTCATATCATATATCTATTACAAATTGATTATAACTAAATCATATCACATCATTTCTTTTTTACTCTATTATATTTTCTATAAAACATTACTTATTGTTGTAACTCTTCATATTTACGTTCATGAGACGGAATGTTGATATACTGCATTATCCTAAGTACCTACTTTCTCTACCTCCTCTTTATATCACCTGAATGCACTATTTAGATAATTGTAAACCTTTGATGTGTTACTTCAAAATAGAGTACTACTCATTACAAGCATTTATATGTCATTATATTTTCAAAATATTTACAATTATTTCACTACCAAAAATAACAATGATTATGTTAAAGACGGATTAAACAAAAGATAAAGAAGTAATGGGTTTCTTAATAGATTGGAGGGGAAAACCGACACGGCGTTGGACACTGGCTGCTGAAACGACAAATAAAGGCTTAAGAATAGGTAGAGTCAATATTCCCTTAGCCTTGGGTAGCGTGAAGCTAGACTAACGGTAAATGAACACGCTTGAACAATCTGCCCAGGTCTAAAGACTGTCATCTAATAATTTGACTCTAAATGATAAGTTAATAGTATAACTTTCGCAGCACCTACATTCTTTATACCCACCATCAATATAACAATACACCGCTGCATACATTCAGCATTTCATTTCACATTTTTTAATTATTACCAACAGTTTTAGGAACAATTTATTAAATTAGGTTGGCTGATTTAAGAAATATAAATACTCCTTATGTATATATACATGATTGTGAGAGGCAGAGCCAAGTAGCCCACCACACTCAAGCTGACTCCAACCAAACGTGCATCGTGAATCATGGATGCGACTGGAGGTCGTGGTTCATAGGAGGCACCCAGACGAAAGAAAAGGAAAACAAGGGAATCAATACCTAAACCTTTACAACCCTATTACCTTCGAAATTTTGTGGTCAAAGCCATTTATTAGAGTTTAGTAGCTTAAGAGGCACTATTTGAGAGTACAATATTCACTCACAAATATTATACACTCAATATTCACACACACAATTATTACACACACTCGAATATTCACACACAAATATTACACACACTGTGTGTGAGAGAGAGAATGGGGAGGGAGAGTGCGGATGCTACCCTTGAAAGGTTGGACTGAAACATAACAGAACCCTCATTGCTTGCTTTGCCCAGCAAATCCAGATCACCATCCTCTCCCCTCCCCCCCGTTTATATCTGTGCCCAGATTGTTTGAACGTTGGCAAAGCAACATTGTTTTTATTGTTGGTTGTACATGGAACTATTAAGCAGATAATGAGGCCTGCTTAACTATGAGGAAAGGACAATCTCATAGTTGCTCGTGCACACTGAAAGGTGTTTGAATATGGCTACTCATGGAGTAAGTTTGTGGTGGGCAATGTTTGGGAAAACACCACTCAGTTTAGCAGGATGTAGTCACTCACTCTAAATTGAAGCCTAGTGATGATGAGACAAAGGTGCATGGAATTATTAAAGAAATGACAGAAGCTTGACTGAAAACTACCTAGCTTAGAAAAATTTAAGATGCCATGGTGTTAAACTTAAAGTGGGTACATTTGTGTTTGTAAAGTATGAAATGTTTGAGCAAGGTATCAGCAGAAATCAGTAGACAAAATGGAGAGGAGCATTTGAAGATAGAAGTGGTATGAGATTGGGGTGCTTCTCGGCTTAAAGACCCAGTAATGGAAAAATCAAGTAGACCTGCAGACAAAACCAAACCTGCTGTTAAGTTTACCATGGAGAACTTAATTCATATTGACGCTGTTAGTGATGGGTCGAGCACACAAATGCAGGATAGGGGTAATATTGACATAGTCGTTTAAGGAGACCCCAAAGAGGTAGAAAAGCACCAGTGCATTTTGGTTATTAAGGGAAACGGTTCTTGGGGGATGATCAAAGTAAAGGCAGAAGAGGGGCTGGAAGTTGGATAAAGGACAGAAGACTGAAGGACAGCAGAGTCGCAGGCTCAACATATATTGAATAGGATCAGGACCGGGACAACATGCAAACTCACTCTTAGGGAGGAACCAACATCAGTGATCAGAAGCCATGCCTATCTCAAACTTATTTATATTTTCATACAATGTGTGTAGTTTATACTTTTATACTATGTATATGACCTAGGTCAACGTACCAAATTGAAACTTATGTGATT
>NW_020872757.1:67775-72775 GCF_003789085.1 Penaeus vannamei | reverse complement strand
CGCGCTTTTCTCACTCCTCCGTTTCCACCTTTTCTATTTGATTTTCCTCGCCAGTTCTTCTTTCCCTTCCTCCCTTCCTCATTCGTTTCCCCTTTTATTTCCCCTCTTCCGCTCGCAGTGTGATTCCCTTTTCCCTTTCATCGTTATTTATATATATATATATATATATATATATATATATATATATATATATATATATATATATATATATATATATATATATGTGTGTGTGTGTGTGTGTGTGTGTGTGTGTGTGTGTGTGTGTTGTGTGTCTGTGTGTGTCTGTCTGTCTGTGTTTCTGTGTTTGTGTTTGTGTGTGTGTATTTGTGTATTTGTGTGTGTGTGTGCGTGTGTGTCTGTGTGTATTTATGCATATGCTTTTTTTTCAGATATTGTATGGCATCTCTATTTTCTGTCCATTTTCCAAATGCCTATTTTATCTATGATTTATTTTCCCTTCCTTTAATTTCCTAATTGTCGTTATGGCTGAATTAGGAAATTTCCCTTCTTTATTCTTCTCATTTCCCCTTCTTCCCCTCTCTTCTCCCCTCTTTTTTCTCATTATTCCCCTCTCACTCCCACCGTTTATTCTCCTCTTATTGTCTTTCGTCTTTCTCCTTTCCCCTTATTTGTTTCTTCGATTGCTTCTCTTTCTTCTTCCTGTCCCCCTTCCTCCACATGTTTCCTCTTCCCCTCTTTTCCTTTATCTTTTAACACCTTCTGAGCTTCCCCTTTCCCTCTCCTCTGTCTATCTTTATCTATCTGTCTATTCTCTTTCTCCCCTTCCCGTTCTCCTCCTCCCCTTTATCTATCATTCTGCAGACTCCCCCTCTATCTCTCTCCTCTCTATCTCCCCATATTTTTCTCTCCTCCCTCTTCTCTTCCTTCTGTCTGCCTGTCTACCTGTCTGTATATCCCTTCCTCTTCTCTCCCTCTTCCCTCTTCTTCTCTCTTCCTCTTCTCGGTCCCTCTCCCTTCCCTCTTTCTCTCCCTCTTTCCCTCTTCTTCCTCTCCTCCCCCCCCCCTCTTCTCGTCCCTCTCCCTTCCTCTTTCTCTCCCTTTCCCTCTTCTTCCTCTCCTCCCCCCCTCTCTTCCCTTCCCTTCCTCTTTCTCTCCCTCTTTTCCCTCTTCTTCCTCTCCTCCCCCCTCCCCTCTTCTCGGTCCCTCTGCCTTCCTCTTTCTCTCCCTCTTCTTCCTCTTCTCGGTCCCTCTCCCTTCCTCTTCTCTCCCTCTTTCCCTCTTCTTCCTCTCCTCACCCCCCCTCTTCTCGGTCCCTCTCCCTTCCTCTTTCCCTCTTTTTCCTCTCCTCCCCCCTTCCCCCTTCTCGGTCCCTCTCCCTTCCTCTTTCTCTCCCTCTTTCCCTCTTCTTCCTCTCCTCCCCCCCCCCTCTTCTCGGTCCCTCTCTTTTCCTCTTTCCCTCTTCCTCCTCTCCTCCCCCCTCCCCCCTCTTCTCGGTCCCTCTCCCTTCCTCCTCTCCCTCCCCCCTCTTTTCTCCTCTCCCTTCCTCTTTCTCTCCCTCTCTCCCTCTTCTTCCTCTCCTCCCGCCTCCCCCCCCCCCTCTTCTCGGTCCCTCTCCCCTCCTCATTCTCTCCCTCTTTCCCTCTTCTTCCTCTCCCTCCCCCCTCTTCTCGGTCCCTCTCCCTTCCCCTTCTCCTTCCTCCGCGTTCGTGTCTGCACTCGCTCCATAATTCATCATTAACAAAGAATAACGCTCCGTTCCCGTAGCGGAAGGAGACAAGGGAAGGAGGGGAAAAATTCCGATTCCAAGAAAGGAGAAGAGAGGGGGGAGGGGTGGGAGGGGCGAAGGGGGCGGGGGAGAAAAAAAAGGTTGAAAAAATAGAGTTAAAATCTTGGTGGGTGGAAAAAAAAAATTATGAAATTCCCCCTTGTTTATTTTTCCTCTTCTTCCCTTCACTCCCCTCTCTCCTTAGTCCCCTCTCCCCTCTTTCTCCCCTCTCCCCTCTCTTTCTCCCTCCTCCTTCTCTCTCCTTTACCCTTTCGCCATGTTGTTTCTCTAATCCCATTTCTTTGCTTTAGATTTTATTCATTAATGTCAACAAAGGGTTTTTGCAAACTCGGCTTTTTTTAATTTTGACGTTTTTATTATTCATTTTGTTGATGTTGTTTTTTGAATTCATGTTGGCATTAGTAGTCAGGAGTATTGTGAGTGTTCTTTCTCTTGCTGTTATTACTATAATTATCTTTATTATTACTGTTATTATTTATTATTGTAACTCTTATTATTTTATTGTTATTTTTGCCCTTAGCGGTGGTGGTTTTTGTTCTTATCATTATTATTTTTCACTCTATTTATGATTGCAGATTTTTGGTAGTAATATTGTTGCTCTTATATTGTTGATATCGCTATTGCCGTCATTATCATTGTTATTATTGTTGTTATTATTTCCATTGATATTTTTGTTATTGTTATCGTTCTTAATGTTTTTTTTATTTATTATTATAATCATCATCATCATCATTATTACCTTCATCATCATCATAATCATCACATTCATATTCATAACCATCATCTCTGTAATCATTATTATTATCATAATAATCACCATCACCATCATCATCATCATCATCATTATCGTCATTTATCTTTATCAAAATTCTTATTAATCGTTTTGGATTACGGATGTTCAGGCGAGATTAGCTCTTATGCCCCTGTCGATTAAGGAAGAAATTGCCGGATTAAGAAAGAGTGAGCCCGGATTAGACGAGTGTGTGTGCGTGTGTGTGTGTGTGTTTATGTGTTTGTGTGTAGGTGTAGGTATGAGTTCGCAGAGATTCGAGACGGATTAGGACGAGAGACAGAGAAAGAGAGAGAGAGACAGAGACAGAGACAGACAGAGCGAGAGAGAGAGAGACAGACAGACAGACAGACAGACAGACAGACAGACAGACAGACAGCGAGAGAGAGAGAGAGAGAGAGAGAGAGAGAGAGAGAGAGAGAGAGAGAGAGAGAGAGAGAGAGAGAGAGAGAGAGAGAGGCGGATTAGAAGAGATTCGGGATTAGGACGAGGGGATTAGCCGGTTTAGGAAGGGCGCAAAGGCTGCCTGAATAACACGGGTAATAGGGAGTGGAGTGGGATCAAAGTGACGTAATGCACAGGAGCTCTTATTAAATCACTGTCTCTGCTGCTGCAAATTGAGGGAAAAGAGATGAAAGAGGAGAGGGAAGGGGGGGAGGGGGAAAGGTGAAGAGGAGGAGGAGGAGGGGGGGAAAGGTGAAAGAGGAGGAGGAGGGGGGGGAAGGTGTAAGAGGAGAGGGGAGGGGGGGAAAAGGTGAAAGAGGAGAGGGGGAAAGGGATGGAAGGTGGTGAGGAGAGGAAGGGGTGAAAAAGGTGAAAGAGGAGAGGGAGGGGGGTAGGGAAGTTGAAAGAGGAGAGGGAGGGTGAAAGGGTGAAAGTAGGAGGGGAAGGAGAAGGGAAATGGAGAAGAAAAAAGTGTGTATTGATTTTGAATCCCGCAAACACGCATGTATGTTTATAAAAAAAAAACGAAAATTCTTGGAAACTTGTTGATCTGAGTTCAGTTCCCCTTCCCTTTCCCCTTCCCTTCTCCTCTCTCTCTCTCGCTCCTTCTCCTCTCTACTACTCCCCTTCCCTTCCCCTCTCCCACCTCCCCTCCCTTCCCCTCTCCCACCTCCCCTCCCTTCCCTCTCCCTTCCCTTCCCCTCTCCACCTCCCTTCCCTCTCCCTCCCCTTCCCTCTCCCCTTCCCTTCCCTCCCCTTCCCCTCTCTCCCCCTCCCACCTCCCTATCCTTCCTCTTCTAACCCTCTCTCCCTTCCCTCTCCCTCTCCCTCCCCTACCTCCCCATCCTTCCCCTCTCGGTCTAACCCCCTCCCCTCCCCCTCCCCCTCCCCTCCCCCACCTCGCTTCCCACACCCCCTTCGCGCGGACAACACATACAAGCACCGAGAGGAAATCCATTTTAAATATTTGCAATAAAAGAGTTCAAAAAGAATCTGGTGTGTGTCGCCGCTCGTGAGACATGGTGTGGAAAAAAATCTTTATTTTTTTCTTCTTCATCATCTTCTTCTTCTTCTTCTTTGTGTCGCCGCTCGTGAACATGTTGTGGAAAAAAAAATCTTTTTTTTCTTCTTTTTTTCTTCTTCTTCTTCTTTTTCTTTCTTCTTCTTCTTCTTCTTCTTCTTCTTCTTCTTCTTCTTCTTCTTCTTCTTTCTTCTTCTTCTCTTCTTCTTCTTCTTCTTCTTCTTCTTATTCTTTCTTCTTTGTCGTGCCGCTCCTGAGACATGTAGAAAGATTTTCTTCTTCTTCTTCTTGTTCTTTTTCTTGATCTTGTTCTTCTTCTTATTCTGGTTTCTATATGTGTGCGTTTGATTGGTTGTTGCAGTTGTACATTTGTTCGGTCATTTGCGTACGTGTTTGTGATTTTAGTTTCGTGACTTGTTTTCGCTTTCCGCTTCCGTCTCCTGTTTCAATCTTCCGCTCTCTCTTTTTCCCGGCGCTTCTGCATGAGTACTTTCACACCGCGCGACAATTATTGCACGAACGGTAACAAAATCGTCGGCAGCAGCATCACAACGCCGTCAGCAACATCAGCAACATCAGCAACGATATTCCCAGTATCCGCTACACCATCAGCAACAACTTCAGCGTTCGCAACAAGGACGGCATCGGGGAGAACAACACTAACGTTTTGAGGAATAACAACTTCGGCAGCAGCGACAACAGGACGAACGTTTGGAGCAACAACAACAAGATGAACGTTTGGAACAACATCAACAACAACGTTTGCATCAAGAGAAGAGCAACAACACCAACGTTTGCGTCAAGAGAACAGCAACAACAACAACAACGTTTGCATCAAGAGAAGAGCAACAACATCAACAACACCAACGTTTGCATCAAGAGAACAGCAATAACAACAACAACGTTTGCATCAGACAACAGCAACAACAACAATAACAACGTTTGCATCAAGAGAGCAGCATCAGCAACAGCACCAACGTTTGCATCAGGAGAATAGC
>NW_020872757.1:45275-57775 GCF_003789085.1 Penaeus vannamei | reverse complement strand
GAGAAAGAGAGAGAGAGAGAGAGGACCGGCGGGGGGGAGGAAGAGAGAAAGAGAGAGAGAGAGAGGAGAGGAGAGAGGCCAGAGGCAGAGAGACCGAGAGAGGTAGTTTAGGCGAGGGCCAGAGAGAGACGAGAGAGAGAGGAGAGGGGAGATGAGAGGAGAAGACGAGAGAGACGAGAGAGAGGAGAGAGAGAGAGAGAAGAGAGAGAGAGAGAGAAGAGAGACGAGGCCCGAGACGGAGATCAGAGAGAGAGAAAGAGGACTTGAGAGAGAGAGAGAGATAGAAGAGAGAGAGACGGGCACAGAGGCAAGAAAAAGACCGAGAGAGGTAGGAGTTAGGCGAGGAGCCAGAGAGAGAAGAGCAGAGCGAGAGCGGTGAGCGAGAGGCGAGGAAGCGAGAGCGAGAGCGAGAGCGAGGCGAGAGCGAGAGCGAGAGACGAGAGGAGAGAGAGGAGAGACGAGACGAAGAGAGAGAGAGAGAGAGAGAGAGAGAGAGAGAGGAGAGAGGAGGAGAGAGGAGAGGCAGGGGAGGCGAGAGAGAGAAAGAAAAGGAGAGCACGACCATAGAGAGAGACACAGACGAGAGACTGAGAGGCACAGAGGCCAAGAAAGAGGCCAGGCAGAGAGCCTAAGTTTAGGGCCGAGGGCCAAGAGAGAGAGAGAGAGAGAGAGACGAGAAAGCCCGAGAGCGACCGGCACACCGAAGAAGGAGAGAGCCGAGAGAGAGAGAGAGAGGAGCAGAGACGCACCGAGACGACCGCAAGACCGAGAGAGAAGGAGGAGCCCGAGGCCCCAGAGAGCGAGAGAGAGCCAGAAGAGGAGAGCGAGAGCGAGAGCCGAGAGCCGAGACCGACGAGCGAGAGAGACCAGAAGAGAGAAGAGAAGACGAGAGATGCGAAGCAGAGAGAGCGAGAGAGAGGAGATCGAGGAGCCGAGAGATCCGAGACCGAGACAGGAGAGCGACGAACGAGAGGAGACGGAGCGGACGGATGAGAGAGAGAGAGAGAGGAGAGATGAGCCCGAGAGCCGAGAGCCGAGAGCGAGAGCGAGAGCGAGAGCCGAGAGCGAGAGCGAGAGCGAGAGCGAGAGCGAGAGCGAGAGCGAGAGCGAGAGCGAGAGCGAGAGAGAGAGAGCGAGAGAGAGAGAGCAGAGAGAGAGAGAGAGAGAGAGAGAGAGAGAGAGAGAGAGAGAGAGAGAGAGAGAGAGAGAAGAGAGAGAGAGAGAGAGAGAGAGAGAGAGAGAGACGAGCAGGCCTGCGTGGCCGCCTCCGGGTCGTCGACTGGACAAAGACTCCTCGCAGACGTTTGATCTGAAGCTCACAAAGGACTGACGTGATTTCTGACAAGAGAACCCCAGGACGGTCCGCTGGAGGAGCCGAAGTATTCCAACCGCTCGTCCGTGTGTGTGTGCGTGTGCGTGTGTACGTGTGTGTGTGTGTGTGTGTGTGTGTGTGTGTGTGTGTGTGTGTGTGTGTGTGTGTGTGTGTGTGTGTGTGTGTGTGTGTGTGTGTGTGTGTGTGTGTGTGTGTGTGTGTGTGTGTGTGTGTGTGTGTGTGTGTGTGTGTGTGGTTTACACGTGCGCGTGTGTGTGTGTGTTTGTTTATACGTGTGTGTTGGTGTGTGTGTGTGTGTGTGTATTTATACGTGTGTGTGTCTTTGTGTGTGTGTGTGTCTGTGTGTGTTTGCATGTTTATGCGTGTATGTGTGCGTGTTTGTGTGTACTCGTATCTCACGTTTTCATTCGTGCACATCAAAGGATAAAGCTATTTCTTCCCGTATTTACAGTGTGTAGATAAGTATGTATGCTCACAGTGCGTTAACTGTGAATATATATGTATTTCTCTTTTCGTTTGTAGTTCTTCTGCAGAGAGATGTAGAGAAAGGCTGTTGGTCAAGTGTTTTTGACGTTAGTGATAGTAGTAGCAGGAACTGTATCTGTTTATCCACGTTTCCCTCTCTCTCTCTCTCTCTCTCTCTCTCCTCCCTTTCTCTCTCTCTCTCTCTCTCTCTCTCTCTCTCTCTCTCTCTCTCTCTCTCTCTCTCTCCTCTCTCTCTCTCTCTCTCTCTCTCTCTCTCTCTCTCTCTCTCTCTCTCTCTCTCTCTCTCTTGTTTATTTGGCTGCGTATTTTTTTATTAATGCTATTATTGTTATTAGTATGATTATAATTTCCGTCGTCACCATTGTCATCAATATTGTTATTTTTGTTATTTGGACATCGGTGTTATTATATTATTTTTTCATTATCTAATCTTTTTAAACACCTTTACGCTACAATGCAAGAATTTAGCAACGCATCTACGTTCCAAAAACAAAGATGGCGACCGAGCCAAACAGACCGTGGCGGGACCCCTTTTCTTCAACTAATTTTCCCGCCAATAGGTCTCAACGACCGCGGGGACATTTTGCCACAACTTAACAACCGTCATTAGTCCCGATTTATTGTTAAAGGCAGCTGTCAGCCTCAGTGGATGGATTATTAAGCGACGATAAACAAACTGCGGAAGGCGGGGTATTTTTCTCTGGTGACTGATAACGTCCCGGCTCGAGTTTTATTGTTATTGCTGTTGTTATTGTTGCTATAATTGTGATTGTTGTTATTGTTGTTATTATTATTATTGTTATTATTATTATTATTATTTATTATTAGTATTATATTATATTATTATTGCTATTATTATATTATTATTTATTATTATATTATTTATTATTATTATCGTTAGTATCATCATCATTGTTATTTTCGTTATTATTATTGCTTTTCTTATCATTGCAATAATAATACTGGTGATATTATTATTATTATTATTATTATTATTATTATTATTATTATTATTATTATTATTATTATTATCATCATCATCATCAGCATTATCATTATTAAAATGTTTATAATTATTTTATAATCAATCATCATCATCATTCGTAATATTATAATCATTATTGTTATAATTATTTTCATATCGTTTTTTTATTACTCTTATTAATATAATGAGGACTGCTATCAACATTTAATGATCATATATATATATTTCATCACTCATTTTTTTCTTTTATTCTCGTGTTTTCGAGGCACATTCGTCCCCACTGTATCGGAAATTTAACTTTTAGCGCCAGAGAATGTTTATAAACTGAAAATTGGGAATAAAACGCAGTTAACAAATTAGATTCATTATCGTGACACAGCTTTTTTTTCTCTCTCTCTCCCTCCCTCCTCTCCTTTCTTTCTCTCTCTCTCTCTCCCTTCTCTCTCTCTTTTATTCATTCGAAATAGAGAACGTAAGCAAAGGCCGGAGTTTCGCTAAATTACCGTCGCATCGGTTGAAGCAATTCCGTTTTATTTTCGGTTCTCTGTGTCGGGGAATGTAGGGTAGGGGGAGGGAGAGGGGTGAGAGGGAGAGGGGAGGGCGAGAGGGGGAGGGAGAGGGGTGAGAGGGTAGGGCGAGAGGGAGAGGGTGAGAGGGGAGAGGGCAGGGAGAGAGGAAAGGGAAACATTTAAGTGAGAGGGGAGGGGGAGGGTAGGGCGAGGGAGAGGGCAGGGAGAGAGGAAAGGGGAAACATTTAAGTGAGAGGAGAGGGGAGGGGAGAGGGGTGAGAGGGAAGGTGAGAGGGGAGAGGGCAGGGAGAGAGGAAGGGGAAAACATTTAAGTGAGAGGGGGAGAGGGTGAGAGGGGGGGGGAGGGGGGAAAGGGAGAGGAGGGGAAAGGGAGAGTGAGAGGGAGAGGGGGGACGGGAGAAGGGAAGCAGAGACGGCGAGAGGGGAAGGAGGGAAGGGAGAGGGGAAAAGGGGAAACATTTAAACGAGAAGGTAGGGGGGAAGGGAGAGGGGAGAGGAGTCGAGAAGGGGGAGGAGGAAGGGGAAGGGGAGGGAGAGGGGCGAGAGGAGGAGGGGAAGGGGGGAGGGATAGAGGGGGAGGGGGGGAAAGGGGTGGGGGGTTGATAGGATGAAGCAGTGCATTCGAAATGATCCAGTTTGCCTTTCGTATTCATTTTCCCGTATTCCGTATTTTGCTCGTGCGTTTTTATTTTCCTGTACTCTTGCATTCTCATCTTTTTTTGTCTCTCTCCCTCTTTTCGTTTCCTCTCTCCCTCCTGCCTGGCCGTCCCTTCTCCTTTTTATCTTTCATCCTTTTTCCCCCGTCTGTTCACTTCTACTATCTACTGGGGCCTTTATATATATTATATCATATAATATATTATATGGTAATATTTAATAATAAGGGTGGAGGTATTATAGGATATACTTATAACATAAAGTATCGCTCACTGATACAGTCTGTGTTAGTTACGATCAGGATAGTTTGGAGTGCATATATATCTTATACATACTATGTAGTAAGGTGGTGTGTGTGCGTTTGTGAGCATGATATATACTAGTACTATATAATAATATGGATGGACTGGGCACTAGTCGGAGCTTCGGGTATATTAGGCTATACGATATATGATCAGGTTATTAAACGCTGAGTCTATAGTATATATATAGTCTCGTGTGAGATGAAATATATACTGGAGGAGATATGCACCGGTTAGGTGAGTAGTGTGAGTGTTCGTTATGCTCATATAGAAGCATGGATATCTCGTAGAGGTACTAGAGACCCACGACTGGAAGTAGTGTGAGCCTGCAGACAGAGCGTGTGCCTACCATATACTCTCTCTCATTCACATTCTTCACTCTCTCAGTGCAGCCTCCAGCTATATCCTGTGTGTGCATCCCTCGTAGTAAAGTCACAAAGCTGGACCCTCCCCATCGTCACCTTTTAACCAAACACAATGTTTCCCGGCCTCATATAAACACTCATTCGGTATCAGGACCCTCCACCGCGTTTCCCCCCGAGGTGTGTGACTCATGTGACGCAATTCTCACCATGAGAGCCCAAATTGCACGGGGGTGTAATATTCGCGGTTCGGGTCGCCGATTCACCATTTGTATTGGCGGCGAGCGAGGTCCGGTTTCCAGCCAATATGCGGCGCCGATTTTTCTCTCGAGACCGCCTAGGCCTCGCTGGTGTCCATTCCCGGCGAGTGATAGAGGAGGAGGAGGAGGAGGAGGAGGGAAAGAGGGAGAGAGAGGAGGAGAGAGAGGAGGAGGAGGAAGAGGGAGAGAGAGGAGGTTAGGACGAGAGGAGGAAAGAGCGGGGAGAAGGGGAGGAAAGAGGGGAGGGAAGGAGGTTAGGAGGACGAGGAGGAGAAGGGACGGAGGAAGGGTGGGAAAGGGGGGAAGAGAGGAAGGGAGAAGAGCGTGAATTTGGAGAGGATGAGGAGAGAGGGGAAAGGTGGAAGAGAGCGAAGAGGAGAAGGGTGTGGGAGAGAGAGAGAGAAAGTGAGAGAGCGGTAGGATGAGAGAAAGAGATAGAATTTGGGAGAGTGAGAGAATGAAAGATAAAGGGCTAGATAAAAGAAAGAGAAGATAAAAAAGAGAGAGAAAGAAAAAGTTAAAGAGAGAAAGAGAAAGAGAAAGGACGACAAAGAGACGGAGGAAGAAAGAGAAAGAGAGAGAGCAAACAAGCAGGGACGCACAAACTACCCGTTACAAGCTAGACCTCCTATAGCACGTGATCCTTCCATGAATTCACGTAATAACTATCCTTTAACGAATAGCGTATTGCAAGTCACTGACTCATAATCCGACTTAATTAGCGCTCTATTACGCCAGGAAATTAATAATCACGTATATGATCTGTGTACAAAGTTGCCGAACAAGAGTTTAGAGTTTAGAGTTCGTACAAGTGGTTATCACGGCGGTGGGAGGGGCTCGTCTACGGCTGAATGTAGATTGATGGGAACTTTCGGGTGATTTTGGTTTTGGTTTTGATGGGCCTTGTTTCCTGGTGGGGATTTTTTTTTTTTAGGCGATTGTTATGTTTGTTGGATCAAATCAAGAAGAATAAGAAGTAGAAAAAGAAGAAGAAAAAAACAGGTGCTCATATGTTTGTTGGATCAAATCAAGAAATGAAGAAAAAATAGGTGCTCATATGTTTGTTGGATCAAATCAAGAAATGAAAATTAAAAAACAGGGGCTCATATGTTTGTTGGATCAAATCAAGAAATGAAAATTAAAAAACAGGGGCTCATATGTTTGTTGGATCAAATCAAGAAATCAAAGAAAGAAAGAAAGAAAAAAAAACAGGTGCTCACTAAGGTCGCCTTTTCGAGCTGCTTGACAGATCCCCTCCCTTCTGCCCTTCCTCTCCTCCCTCCCTTCTCCCCCTTCCTCTCATCTCTCCTCCCTCCCTTCTGCCCCTCCTCTCCTCTCTCCCTCCTCTCCCTTCTCCCCTCCCCCCTTCCTCTGTGCCTCTCACAAGGCTGCAATTGCAAGTTGGTCGAAGTAGAAGAGGCTTGAAGAGGCCCTTAAGGAACATTTCAGGAATAGGGCCAACTACCCTGAACTCTCCTCCTCCCCTGCCAGCTCCCCTTCTCCCTCCCTTCTCCTTCCCTTCTCCTTCCCTTCTCCCTAGCCTTCTTCCCTCCCTCTAACCTTCTCCCTCCCCTTCTTCCATTCCTCCTTCCCTTCTCCCTCCCTTCCCCTCCCCCTCCCTTCCCTTCCCCTCCCTTCTCCTTCTTCTCCCTAGCCTTCTTCCCTCCCCCTAAACCTTCTCCCTCCCTTTCTCCTTCCTATCTCGCTCCCCTTGCCCCACCCCTTCTCTTTCCTTCTCCCTTCTCCCTCACACTTTCCCCCTCCCTTCCCCTTCCCCTCCCCTTCTGCTTCCTTTCCCCCTCCCCTTTTCCCTCCTCTCCCTCCTTTCCTCCTCCCCCTTTCCCCTCTTTCCTGTAACTCCATAGAGGCTTTAAAAGGGGAAAGGTATGAATGTTTGTGATTGTGTGTGTGCAGCTGCGTGTGTGTGATTGCGTAATGGTGTGTGTGTGTTTTATTCGGTGTGTATGTGGGTGAAGCATTTCAGGTTCGTTCTTTTGTTCAACAGGCCTTGGGAATGAACAAGAGGCTGACGTCAACGGCGTTTTTTTTTTTTTTTTTTTTTTTTGTGTGTGTGTGTTTGTTCTTTTATTGAAGCATTCCTGCGTGATTCGGCCCTTTCTTTCTCCCTCCTATCCCATTCTCTCTCTCTATCTATCTATCTATCTATCTATCTATCTCTCTCTCTCTCTCTCTCTGTCTCTCTCTCTCTCTCTCTCTCTCTCCTCTCTCATCCCTCTCTCTCGTCTCTCTCTCTCTCTCTCTCTCTCTTCTCTCTCTCTCTCCTGGTTAGCGAGAGAGCAGGGAGAGAGAAATCATGGGAAGAAGGGAATCGAAAATACGTTGGGAGAGAAAGAAGGGGAATGAAAATAGAAGGGAAAAGGGATAAAGAAAGAGAGGGGAAAACAAGAGGAGAAGGAGATGGTGGACGAGGAGGAGGAAATGGAGAAGGAGGAGGAAGAGAAGGAGGTGGAGATGAAGGAGGAGGAGGTTATGGAGGAAGAGGAGGAGGTGATGGAGATGGAGATGGAGGAGGAGGAAGAGATGGAGATGGAGGTAGAGGAGGAGGAGGTTATGGAGGAAGAAGGAGGAGGAGATGGAGAGGTAGGAGGACCAGGGGAAAGGAGGGGGGGTAGGGAGGATGAAGGTGGGGGGGGATAGCGAATGGGAGAATGTTTAGGGGAATAGGGAAAGGGGACACTAATCGAAGTTAGTCGAGCGGAAAACTCGGGCAGAGGAAAAATCGTCCCTTTCTTTGTTTCGGAAGACTTGTTTTTTACCGCTTCATTCTCCTCATTTTTATTATTCTTTTTTTCTTCTGTCTCCTTTTTTTTTAAGAAGTCATTTCCATTCGATGTTTGTTTGTTTTTCTGTCTCGTCTATTCACGTTTTTTTTTTTATCATTATTATTATTGTTTGTCGGCCTCATCATCTGCTTTCCTTGTCCTTCTTTTTCTGCTTCTTCTTCTCCTTCCTCATCTTCAGCATCTTTTTTTTCCTTCCTCTTCTTCTTTTCTTTCTTCTTTTCTCCTTTTCCTTCCTCTTCTTCTTCTTCTCCTCTCCTCTTCTTCTTCTTCATCCCTCCTCCTCCTTTTCCTCTTCCTCCTCCTCCTTCTTCTCCGTCTCCTTCACCTTTTTCTTCTTCTTCTTCTTCTTCTTCTTCTTCTTCTTTTTTCTAATTCTTTAACCTCGCCCCTTTTGCCAATTCCCTTCTTCTCTTCTCGTGCCTTTGGAATTTCAAATCCTTCATTTCAAAGTCGTTTGTCACCGTCATTTCAACCCTTTGCCCTCTCCCCCCCCCCTCCTTTTTACTTCTCTCTTCTCTTTCTTTACCTCTTTCCTTTTGGATATACTTCTCCCTTCTTCCTATTTCTTTCTTTTCCTCTTTCTTCTTCTTTTCTTTCTCTCTCTCCTTCTCTTTCTCTTTTGCCTCTTTCTCTCTCTTCTTCTCTTTCTCTTTTTTTCTTTTTTCTTTTTCTTTTCTTTTCTTGTCTTTCTTTCTCTTCTTCTCCCTCCGTTCTCTCTCTCTCCCTCTCTCACTCGAGTCTCCACGCGGCTCATCCTCCTTCACCCATCGTCTCTCGTCCCTCTCTCTCTCCTCTCGTCTTCTCCCCATCTCCTTACTTCTCTCTCTCCCTCTCTCCTCGTTCTCTCTCTCTCTCTTTGGTGTGTGTATGTATGTATGTGTGTTGTGTGCCGTGCTCAGCTCTTTCCCCTTTTATCTTTCCTTTCTCCTCTCTCCCTCTTCACTTATTTATTAGAAAAATTGATGAGTTTAGTTTTAAATAACACTGCCGTCCCATATTCTGGGCCCTTTTCTTCCCCCTCAGCATTCATCGCTTAGGGAGGATATTTTCGGGTCTTCCCCCGCTCTATCTCTCAAATTGCGCTCTCCCCTTTTAATAGAAGTCACTACCCCCTCTCCCCTCCCCCGCTCCTGTCTCACCTACCGGGCTTATGCCTACTTCCCCTGGCTCCTGCATCTTATTTTTTGTCTTTCTCTCTCTTTTGTCTGTTTCTCTCTCTCTCGTCTTTCTCTTTCCTCTCTTCTATCTCCTCTTCTCTCTCTCTCCTTTCTCTTCTCTCCTCCTCTCTCTTCTCTGTCTCTCATCTCGTCCCTCTTCTCCGTCTCTCTCTTCGTCCTCCTCTCTCTCTCCTCTCCTCTCTGCTCCTTCTTTCTTTTCGGTGNTCCGCAGGGTAACAGGTTGGAAGAATATTTGAGTTTGTATTTCGAGCTCACGTGAGTTGGTAGTGTAGTGTAGTGTAGTGTAGTGTGTGTGTGTGTGTGGTGCTGTGTGTGTGTGTGTGTGTGTGTGTGTGTTGTGTGTGTGTGTGAGAGAGAGAGAGAGAGAGAGAGAAGAGAGAGAGAGAGAGAGAGAGAGAGAGAGAGAGAGAGAGAGAGAGAGAGAGAGAGAGAGAGAAGAGAGAGAGAGGAGAGAGCAGAGAGAGAGAGAGAGAGAGAGTGAGTGAGTGAGTCAGTGGGAGGAGGGAGGGAGGGAGGGGAGGAGAGGGAGGGAGGGAGGGAGAGAGAGAGGAGAGAGAGAGAGAGAGAGAGAGAGAGAGAGAGAGAGAGAGAGAGAGAGAGAGGAGAGAGAGAGAGAGAGGAAAAAGAAAGAGAGAGAAAGAGAAAAGAAAGAGAGAGAGATTTCTTTGAAGTTAATCACATTTTCAAGTTATTTACCGTTAATCATATATTTTTTACCTTATATATTTTTTTTTCAAAGATTCCATACCCGTGTGTTGAGATAGTACTGATATCAATATTTATAGAATTTTTTATTTTTTCACATATTTTATCACAGGAAGGTAAAAAGAGTGCTATTTTCAACCAATTTATAATATATTTCATCTCACAGGTATAAGAAATATATTAATTCTCATAATTCAACATCTATCGTTTCAAAAAGCTGAACAAATTATAAGAATGACCATTCTTTTTATACTCACATATACTTACATACTACACTAACAACAATTCATCAAAAAATAAATTAACATACCCGTGTGAAGAAAATCAGCACATGTCGTGTCCTCGACTAAAAAAAGTGATTTCAAGGTGGTTAAAACGAGTATTATACCGTCAGTCTCGTTGTTGATGGCGGGTGAGGGCGCATAGTCTCTGGAACGGAGGCGACAATGGGTGCAGTCACGTGGATGCAATGCTGTTGTGTTGTGTCTCTGGGTCGCGGAGGTCGAGATGTAAAATAGCTTCGAAGTGTGTAAGAGGAGAGGGGGGAGGGGGGGGGGAGGGACAGTACTAATAATGTCCTTCTGTGAATGTATTGGGAGTGTTGTATTCCTGAAGAGCGTCGGGAAAATAACGTACTTGAGTAACCCGAATTTCCTTCATTGTGGATGTTTTGTGTTTTCTGTTTCTTCTCTCGAAAGAAAAACTACCTTTTTTTCGATGGAATTTCGACACGCATGAGATGTAAACAAACTATGACGTCACCAAATCCGGGAGCGCGCTGGGTCATTCACTTTTTCCGCGGTTACGGAGAAATTCCTTCAATGTTGATGTATTGTATTTTCTATTTCTTCTTTCGAGAGTATCAGTTTATAAAAAAAACTAATTCTTTTCTCTAAAATAGGGTGCAGATGAACTACGCAGATGGCATTTCAGTGACTTCGTATACGCAGTTAGCGACATGTTCTGTTGTGAACGAAACTTTCGGGAAATCCATTGGAAGATCAGTCTAAAGGGAGAGACAATAGACGGCCTAACTAGAGGAGCCATCTGGTTGTGACAAGAGAGTTAGCTGAGCTGATTAAGCCATTTCTTCACTTAAAAGGGATCCAAACCCGCACGTTTCCCCGTCGTCTATACTTGTTTTCGAATCGGCTCTAAAGGAAGCGAAAGGGATCGCGATGACACGGCAACTTGGCGGGAATTGGGTTTGAAACTCATGCCACAACATGCTGGTGATGCGATTTTGTTTTATCTGATTAATTTTTTTTATAGATGATTTGGATGAGTGTAGTGTTGCCAGATATGTAGTGTTGCCAGTCATGCTGTTGAAGACATTTTGTAACAGATAAGGAAATGCTTTTATATGCCGGTTAGAATTTTAAGGGACACGCACGCACGCAAGCAGCAGCACACACACCCACGCACACACACACACACACACACACACACACACACACACACACACACACACACACACACACACACACACACACACACACACATGTATATATGTATATATAGATTGATAGATGTAGATAAAGGTATAGATATGTATGTATGTATGTATTATACGATAGGTAGATAGATGGATAGACAGGTAGGTAGATAGATAGACAGATATCGATAGAGTTGTAGTTGTAGTTATTTTTTTTTTCCTAACTGTTCCCTTTAATCTCATCAATTTCTTTGTAAACATAACAACAAATGGATAGTTGTATCAGCGAACCGTATTCATGTTGACAAATGTAGAAAAAAAAGCTATGAATGAGAATGAATATACAAGAGATGTATTTAATCGGTTTCGAATATGTATGATGAAGGATATATTCGAAACCGGTTAAATGCATCTCTTGTATTGTGAAGATATTCAATTTTCATTCATATCTTTTTCTGGAGTGGATAACTTGACAGCGAAAAAAAAAAAGTAGATTATTCCGGAAATCATTATTATATGATATATCCTTTGGCGGTATTTAGTGATAAGAAATATGCTTATAACTGTGTCGTGTTGAGAAACAATTTCATGATATACTTTACTTTCATAGAGGTGAACTTCCGTTGAAGAAGCGTAGTGTTCTAGTCCTTAGTGACATCTGCGTCGAATGAAAAAATAAAAAATAAATAAATGAATAAAACCGCATTTTGTGATTTTGCAATCCTTGATGTGAGTAGTTTATGCAATCCTTGATATCAAAATTACTCAGATTAATAAACCTAAGTTATACATTCTTAAGGAAAAGGTTTATAACGCATAAAACCTACACATGAGTCATAAACCCTTTCGTTAATGATAATTTTCATTATCACAATCACCGTTTTCATCATTACCCCCCCCCTCCCCCCCCCAAAAAAAAAAAAAATTAGAAACAAAACCAGTAGCAATAAATGAGTCACACAGAGCAATAAAGATAAAAAGATAAAGGAAATGCAGACAAAGACAAAGATTAAGCACAATAAAGAGAAGGTTAGCCAAGGGCATTAATTTTTCAATATAGCAAGGTCACGAAGGATGCTGAGCGTACAAGGTCAAGATGGTAGCATTAGGAATGGTCATTGTGTTTGCGGGTGTGTTTGTTTGTGTGCGTGTTTGTGCGTGTGTGTTTGTGTTGCGTGTGTTTGTTTTGTGTTGTTTTGTTTGTTTGTTTGTGCGTGTGTTTGTTTGTGTGTGTGTATGTGTTTGTGCGTGTGCGTGTGTTTGTTTGTTTGTGCGTGTTCGCGTGTGTTGTTTTGTGTGCGTGCGTGTATGCGTTTTGCTTGTTTTGTGTGCGTGCGTGTGTGTGTCTTTTTGTTTGTTTCTGTTTGCATGTTTGTGTGTGTTTATTAAGCATATACGAAAATAAAAGAATTGAACACATACGCACGCACACACACACACACACACATCACACTCAAACACAA
>NW_020872757.1:32775-37775 GCF_003789085.1 Penaeus vannamei | reverse complement strand
CTACCCCTCCCCTTCCAAAAGCCCCCCCCCCCAACCACTACCACAACCCGTTCCTTAAACATTATTTGAGAGGACGCCAGTGCACCTGTTTTTTTTTTTTTTTTTTTTTTCCTGCTTCCTCTCTCTTAGCAACTCGGTTTGGCTTGAAGGAGGAAACTTGTTAAAATTACTATTGGTGCCGACAGTGCTTGCGAGACAAGCGTGTCCTAGGTCTTCTAAATATGTTTTATTTTTTTTTTTTTTATTTATTTATTTATTAAGTGTGTGTGTTCTTTGATTACCGATTTTTTAATGTTTGTTTTTTTACTTTTTTTTTTATTATTCTTTTTATGTATTGATTTCTTAGTGTTTGTGTGGTGTTATTAGGGGGATATTTTTTTTTCGAAATCGTAAGAACTTGTGTTGGACTGTCTTTCCTATTTTGTGTGAAATATAGGCCTACGAGTATATACATGCTATTATATGAAATGCTACAAGTACATCAAAGAATCTAACTTACAAGCACATCAAGGGATCGAATTAACAAGCACACCAAAAAGAATTTAATTCATAAGAACACCAAGCAATTTTACAGACATCACCAAAACGCAAACTGGATCTACCGCCTGACTCAACCCTCCACTAGAACCCCCCTCCCTCCCCTGCCCCTCGTTAATACACGCTTGAAACATCACAAACTCCCTTTATGACCTCATGTACTGGCATACAGAACTTGCTTTGAGTTGGTCTGACTTGATTTATGCCCTGATTTGTCTTGATCACTGGCCGGCTGGGAGATTAATTCCGGGTCGCGTAACAAGGAAAGGAGGCGGGGCGTGTGGGCGAAGGGTAATGTAAAATGGCTATTATCGGGTCGTGAAGTGTAATTCTGGGGTCATTAAATTGTCTAGGCGTTGCTTTAACTTACACTTTTAAGCTACTGTTTTCGTTGTTTATTGGTGTCTGTTGGTTTTGGCGTGGAGGTTATTCGATGAAATGTGTATGAAGAGTAATTTTGTTGTTGTTTGTTGGTTTTGATTGAGGCTGAAATAGTATCCGTCGCATTTTAAGTAAGCTTCACTAACCGATCAGCTTGTTTTCCCTCAACTGTAATCTTTGTCTCGCTATGAAATATATAAAATAAGATAAAATGAGAACGGGTGTAATATAAAGTTTCCGAAAATATGAATAGATACGGAATGAATCTTGTGATAATGGAAGTCTTGTTATGATATAGCTGATCTCAAAGAACAATTGATAAAATAAAACATAAAAAGACACTTAAAAAGCAGAAAATGATGAATACAAAGAAGCAAAATGACTCGGGTGTCGAGCGAGAGGAAGAGGAAGGCAGAGGCAGTGAGGTCTTGCAGGGAACGGACAGCCAGGTGTCGAGTGGAACGTCTCTTTTCTCTTTTTTCGACAGTCTGTCTGGTTTCGTATGTCGTCATTACTTGATGGAACTCTATTTTTACACAGCTGTCCCACACCCTCAGAACAAACACGCCCCCCCTCCCCCCCTCTCTCCCGCTACAACTTGCAATTAGTGGAGGAGATAGCAATAGATTCTTCCTAACGTGCATTGAAAAGGGAGGGGGGGACGTCCTCCCTAGTTTACTAATAAGTCCATCGCTCCACCATGGGCCTCTCTCCCTCTCTACCGCAGCCATGGAACAAAAGGACGTCCCGCAGCCAAGCGTAGTTTAATTAAGCTCGGTCAGACGGCCACTAGCGACCTTGGTAGATCGACGGGCCGGGCACACGTATTGTACACAAGCCTCGGGGGACCTTCTAACGGCTTGTGGCATGGACCCTCTGCGCTGTGCCCCGTGATTCAAGCCTTCTAAAACTCCTTATACACGTTTGGAGAGTGCTTTGAGGGTAGACAGCGTGCTAAAGGCAAGAATTGAGGTATTGTAGAACGATAGACGATGATTAGCAAAGTCCTCTCCGACACTACCGCGCGTTGACCGTTCCTGTACAGATATATGACCATGCTAAGTACCGTAATAGTAAACAGCGTGCTAAAGGCAAGAATTGAGGTATTGTAGAACGATAGACGATGATTAGCAAAGTCCTCTCCGACATTACCGCGCGCTGTCCGTCCCTGTACAGATATATGACCATGCTAAGTACCGTAATAAGGGAGGTAGCACTTCCTACCCTTCGTAAAAGTGTGTGATATTTACATCTAACGCGATAAGAAGGAGAGACAAGCATAGTAACGCGGAGGAGCGGGCCGAGGTGCTGCAACTCCCAGATCAATATATCGGGGAAGGGGGGAGAGGGAGAGGGGGGAGGGAAGGGGTGGAAGATGGTCGTCAGTTTTATGTATGTTGTGCTGGGCGAGGAACCTGAAGTGGGCGGGGGGGTGGGGGAGAGAGAGGGGGAGGGTGGGTGGAGAGAGGGGGGAAATATTGCTAAGTGGTATAGGGTGGGGAGGGGTCCAGGTGGGGTGTAGTGAGGGGGGGGCGAACGAGAGTTTATCGCTCTCCTTAATTCCACTACGGCAATCAGTGCCATAATAGCAGGTATTTTTATTGGGCCGCCGCTAATCTGAAATATGAAATACTCGACTTTCGAGAAGTTAAGAGTCTTAAACGCTATTGGCTTGATATATTATACTCCTAAAAAGAAAGAAGCAATGAAAATAAAAGAAAACCAGGAAAAAAATAAAAAAACGAAATGACACACACACACACACAAACAAACAGACACACACACACACACAAACACACAAATTCACACACACACACGCGCATATATATATTTACACAAAAACACATCACATGAGTAAAGTAAAGCTAATTAACTCCATAGCTTCGCACAGACGATATGCAAATACCATTAGAAAGAGAGAGAGGAAGAGAAAAGAGAGAGAGAGAGAGAGAGAGAGAGAGAGAGAGAGAGAGAGAGAGAGAGAGAGAAAGAGAAAGAGAAAGAGAAAGAGAGAGAGAGAGAGAGAGAGAGAGAGAGAGAGAGAGAGAGAGAGAGAGAGAGAGAGAGAGAGAGAGAGAGAGAAGAGAGAGAGAGAGAGAGAGAGAAGAGGAAGAGAAAGAGAGAGAGAGAAAAGAGAGAGAGAGAGAAAGAGAAAGAGAAAGAGAAAGAGAGAGAAAGAGAAGAGGAAGAGAAAGAAAGAGAGAGAGAGAGAGGAAGAGAAATAGGCAGACCTTAGATTAAGAGATATCCGAGGACCCAGAGCGAACAGGTAAATAAAGACACGCGTTTGCCAAAGGACAGGTAAAGTGACTGTCAACGACCAGTCACGACAAGCAAATATGAGCTTTCTGGAATGACTTAAGACATTTCCTTCCCTGTCCATATGCTGTGTACGAGTTTTGTTTGTGTTTAAATGAAGTGGGCGTGGTTTAAATGGGTGATTAAGGGGTTTTATTTATAGACAAATAAACAGACAAGGCAGACAGACAAATAGATAGCCAGACTGGCAAACAAACAGACGGAAAGACAGACTAAGAATAGAAGTGAGAAGGAAACGATTTTTTTTTTTCTTTGCGTGTGATGAGTTTGTCGTGTCGTTGGCGGGTTTTGGAAGAAGATGGATTGGGAAGCGAAGAAGAAGACGAATGGGTGAATAGAGTAATAGATGAATAAACTTATATATGCAAGTATATGTATGTATGTGTATATACATATATATATATATATGAATGTGTGAGTGTGTGTGTGTGTGTGTGTTTACATATATACATCAAACATCTGTGTATGTGTGTGTGTGTATGTATGTATATTACATATATACATAACACATATATGTGTGTAGATATTACATTTATGAATCACACACGCACATACACACACTCGCACATTTTTTTTTTTTTTTGTGTGTGTGTGTATGTATGTGGTATGTAATTAGAGAACCCAAAACCACCGCATCGGAAACCACCTGTTCACGTGATAATCCATTTCCTTACCTGCGATATCAAAAAAAAAAAAAAAAAAAAAAAAAAAAAAAAAAAAAAAAAAAAAAAAAAAAAAAAAGGTGTGTTTAGGGAGGGCGAAGGGGGGGGGGAGGGGTAATGGGGGCTAAGAGGCTGCAAAAACGTTAGTGAAAAAAAACGAGGAAAAAAAAGAAAAAAATAAATAAACAAAGAAAAAAAAACAAAAAAAAAAGAAGAAGAAATAAAAATATATAATATATATATATATATATATATATATATATATATATATATATATATATATATATAGTGCGCCCAATCCGGCCTGTTTGAGCTTTCATAAAAGATAAGATTAACCGGCGGAAGATAAGATAAGGCTGTGCTGTTAAGGCCTTTGCTGACATTCCTTCAAATGAGGGGGGGGGGAAGAAGACGAAGAAGAAGAGGAAGAAAAATAATGATAATGATAAGAAGAGAAAGTATATGAGGAGGAAGAAAAATAATGATAATGATAAGAAGAGAAAGTCTAAGTGGAAGAAGAAAAATAATGTTAATGATAATAATACGAAGAGAAAGAACGATAAGAAGATGAAGACGAAGATTAAAAAAGTAGATGTTAATGGAAGTGAAGAGGAAACAGGAGAAACAGGAGGGTGGGGAGGTCAAAAGAAGACGAAAGAAGAAGAAAGAAGAGGAAGAAAATAATGATAATGATAATAATACGAAGAGAAAGAACGATAAGAAGATGAAGACGAAGATTAAAAAAGTAGATGCTAATGGAAGTGAAGAGGAAACAGGAGAAAGAATACGGGTGGAGAGAAAGAGTTGGATAGGAGGAAGATACGATTGATAAGAAAAGATAGAATGAAAAAGAAAAACAAAAATCAATTTTTTTTAAATAAGTACAACCGATGAATAATACAAAGAAAACGGGAAACGAACCCAATACAAAGAAAACAGAAAACAAATCTATTACAAAGAAAACGGGAAATGAACCTAATACAAAAAACGGGAAACGAATCTAATGCAAAGAAAACGGGAAACAAAATCGATTACATACAGAAAACGGGAAACGAACCTAATCACAAATACGGAAACAAATCTATTCAAGAAAACGAGAAA
>NW_020872757.1:27500-31770 GCF_003789085.1 Penaeus vannamei | reverse complement strand
AGAGAGAGAGAGAGTGAGAGCGATGGAGAGAGAGAGAGAGAGGAGAGAGAGCCCGAGAGAGAGAGAGAGAGAGAGAGAGAGAGAGAGATGAGAGAGAGAGCAGAGAGACAGACAGACAGACAGACAGACATGACAGACAAAACAGAACAGACAGAGAGACACATACAGAAGAAAAAGGAGAGAGAGAACATACAGTGAGACAGGACAGACACAGACAGAGAGAGAAAACAGACAAGGAGGAAGAGAGAAAACAAGAGAGAAGAAACAGAGGAGAGAAACAGAGAAGAGAAAAAAGAGACCAGAGAGAGAAACAGAGAGAGAAATAGAGAGAGAAAACCAGAGAGAGAAACAGAGAGAGAAACAGAGAGAAGAACAGAAGAGAAACAGAGAGAAAACAGAGAGAAAACAGAGAGAGAAACAGAGAGAGAGCAGCAAGACAGCCCCAGAAGACCGCGACAACTTCTGCAAGAACTATCAACCCAGCTCGTTGCCACCTGCCTGCCGCCCCCCCCCTCCCCCACTCCCCATACCCCCATCACCCTCCTCCCAACCCCTACCTCCCTACCTCCCCTACCTTCCATAGAACCCCACCCCTCACCCCCCCACCACCCCATTCATCATCCCCCCCTCCCTCCCCCATCACCCCCTCTCCTACCCCTCCCTCCCCTTCCCCTCTCCTCTCCCATTCCATCACTCCCCCTCCCCTACCCATCTCCCCTCTCCTACCCATCTTCCCCTCCCCTTCCCCTTCCCCTGCTCCCCTCCCCCCATCACTCCCTCTCCCCGTCTTCCCCTCCTCCCCCTTCCTCCCCCCCCCCCTTCCCTCCCCCTTCCCCTCCACCTTCCCATCCACCTCTCCTAACCCCTCCCCCCCCTTCCTGCTCCCCCCCTCCCCCCCTCCACCCCCTTCCCCTCCCCCTCCCCTCCTCCCCTCCTACCCATCCCCCTCTCCTAACCCTCCCTCCCCTCCCTACCCCCCACCTCCCTACCTCCCCTACCCCCCATCTCCCCCCTGGTCCTCCCCTCCTCCCCTGTCTGACGACCAGCTAATGGCCTGGGGCTTCGGCAGCAGACCGCCAGGGACCGCTCACGCACGGGATAGGGCCGATGTGATGACTTATGGTGGTGATGGTGATGTTGATGTGAAATGATGGTGATGATGGTGAATGTTGGTGATGGTGATGGTTGATGATGATGTTGGTGATGGTGATGATGGTGAATTTGGTGATGGTGATGACTTTGGTGATGGTGTGATGATAATGATGATGGTGATGACTTTGGTGATGATGATGGTGAGGGGATGATGTGTTGATAATGATGGATGTGATTGATTGTTGGATGATGATGGTGATGATGATGATTGGTGAATGCGATGATGATAAATGATGATGGTGATGACTTTTGATGATTTTGGTGATGATGATAATGATGATGATGGTGATGGTGGTTGATGAATTGATGATGGTGATGATATTGGTGGTGATGGTGATAATGATAGTCATCATTATTGTTGTTATTATTACCATCTATATCATTGTTATCAATGCAATGGTTATTATCATTATCATTAATATTAAAGTTATAATTATCATAATTATTGTTATTTCAAACCATTATCGTTATGCGGTGTTTTTGCTGCTTACTTCTGAACGTTATATTATAATCACATCATTATTATCCTTATTATTATCATTATTATTATCATTATCATTGATGTTGTTGCTATTATTATTGTTATAGTTAGTATTGTTATTATCTTTATTGTTATCATTAGTATCATTATTATATTATCACTGTTTATCATTATCATATTATTACTATCATTATCATAATTCACCATCAATGATCTCATAATCATATTACTGTTATTATTATTGTATATTTCTATTATTATTATCATTATCATCATTAACAAGGCTGATAATAATAACAATGAATGTATTACATATTATGGTTATATCATTATTTTTCAATTATCATTATTATTATTTCATTATCATTATCTTTGTTGTCATCATCATAATAATCATCATCAATATTGCTATATTGGGGGGTTATCATCATTATTAATATTATCATTGTTATTATCATTATCATTATTATCATTACTATTGTTTTTATTTTCATTATTGGTATCATTATCATTATCGATGTGATTATTCTGCTGTTCTGTTATCACTATTATCATTATTATCATTAATTGTGTTATCTTCACATTTTGTTATCATTTCAATAATTAAGGTTTTTCTTGTTATAATCATTATCATGAATATTATAATGACGGTAATGAAAATAGTGAGCAATAAAAAACAGCTAACAGTGATGATAATGATAATTATTTAGAGATGCAATAATAGTTAAGAAAACAGTAATTGTAAATGATGAAATTAAACGATAAATATATTTGTATTGATGCTTATTATCATAACATTATTTATTTCCTATCGATATCACCAGTTTCATCACCAATCATCATCATCATCAATCAATCACTAATATCATCACCATCATCATTATCATCACTATTTTGTTTTATCTTTTTTATGTGTATTTCTGTCAGCTTATTTCCCTATCTATCTGTTTACTCTAATTCGTATGACTGTGTGTTTGTCTGTCTCTCCGTCTCTTTTGCTAAATCTCTCTTTATCTATCTATTTGTCTGTCTGTGTCTCTCTCTCTGTCTCTTTCTCTCTCTCTCCCTCCCTTCCTCCCTCCCTCTCCTCTCTCTCTCTCTCTCTCTCCCCTCTCTCTCTCTCTCTCTCTCCTCTCTCTCTCTCTCTCTCTCTCTCTCTCTCTCTCTTCTCTCTCTCTCTCTCTCTCTCTTCTCTCTCTCTCTCTCTCTCTCTCTCTCTTTCTTTCTCTCTTCTCTCTCTCTCTCTCCTCCTCTCTCTCTCTCTCTCTCTCTTCTCTCTCTCTCTCTCTCTCTCTCTCCCTCCTCTCTCTCTCTCTCTCTCTCTCTCTCTCTCTCCTCTCTCTCTCTCTCTCTCCTCTCTCCTCCCTCCCATTCCTCTCTCTCTCTCTCTCTCTCTCTCTCTCTCTCTCTTCTCTCTCTCTCTCTCTCTCTCTCTCTCTCTCTCTCTCTCTCCTCTCTCTCTCTCCTCTCTCTCTCTCCTCTCTCTCTCTCCCTCCTCTCTCCCTCGTTATCCTCCATCGTATTCATTACACTTTTGCCATTAATTTCATCTTAATCACTTTCACCACTTACATTTTCCAGCAATCGAAGCCCATGTTAAGATGAAAATTGCATTTTACTGGTCACTGTGCAATTGCAATTATTAATACGTGCAATGATGGTCTGATCACATACGTCGTAGCAATGCTTATTCTTTCTTTTTTTTCTTTTTTTTCTTTTTTTTTTGGTCAGTTTAATTGTCATTTAATTTTCATGGTCCATTTTTTTTTTGGTCTAATATCTTTGTTATCATTGTAGCCATTATCGTAATTCTTATATGTTCCTTAGTTATTCTTGCCATTATTGTTTTCTTTGTTCTTCTTGTCATTGTTGTTATCATTACTATCATCAGTATCACTAAAACTTTATCATCTTCTTTTTCTTCTTCTTTTTTCTTGTTTCTTTTTCTTCTTCTTCTTCTTCTTTTCTTCTTTCTTTTTCTTCTTCTTTCTTCTTCTTCTTCTTCTCCGTTTTTCTTTTTCTTCTCTTCTTCTTCTTCTTCGTCTTCTTCTCTTCATCTTTTCTCTTCATTTTCTTCTTCTTCTTCTTCTTCTTCGTCGTCGTCGTCGTCGTCTTCGTCTTCTTCCTCTTCCTCCTCTTCTCTTCTTCTTCTTCTTCCAATTTATCTTCTTCTTTTCTTCTTCTTCATCTTTCTTCTTTCTTCTTCTTTCCTTTTCTTCCTCCTTCCTCCTCCTCCTCCTGCACATCCAAAAATGTTAATGGTGTTCAGATTGACTGTTAATCATAACAAAATCTGGGATGTTGTTATTCTCTAATCAAAGCTTATCTTTTATCACAATTCAGAATCTGGAATCATAATTCAGAATCTGGTATTACAACTGGGAATCCTGAATCACATCAACAAAATCGATACTGAATAAAAACCCACACACACAACACACAACACACACACACACACACACACATACACATATATATATATATATATATATATATATATATATAATATATATATATATATATATCAATAGCATTTTTAAAAGAGACAACACCGTCAATAAAAACCCTCCCCAACCGGCAACACTCACGAACAAATTAATAAAAAGGAAAAAAAGGATAAAAAAGAAGGAAGAAAAG
>NW_020872757.1:0-20000 GCF_003789085.1 Penaeus vannamei | reverse complement strand
GAAATACTGCTCGTCCATTGGACAGGAATACCTAGAATTATGAATTTTTGTTAGCATTGCAAAAGGTTGGGATTTTTTACGGCGCGCATAGCAAATGTGGTTTTATGTTTTTTCGCAATTTATGTCAAAACTTAGTACCTCATTTATTTAATGTCTTCTCTCTCTTATCTATTTATCTATAAACTTATATGTATGTATGCATATATATGCACACACACACACACACACACACACACACACACACACACACACACACACACACACACACACACACACACACACACACACACATATAGTATATATATATATATATATATATATATATATAATATATATATATATATATATTAAATCGTTCTATCTATCTATCGATCTGTGTCTCTTTATTTGGTTCTCTATGTCTGTCTATCTTCTTCCTTATCCCTTCCCCTCCCTTCCTTGCCTTTCCTCCCAACTCCCCTCTCCCTTAACCCTATCCCACTCTCTCCTTCTCGTATTCCCTTCCCCTCCCCCTTTCCTTCCCCTTCCCCCCCCCTCCCTCCCCCCTCCCTTCCCTTCCCCTCCCTTTCCGCTAAAAAGGTGAGAGTTTTGTTGACATTTTAGCGCCCATTAACAAAAGACGATCGCCTCCTTAGCGCGGACGCGGTGGGTTGCCAGCGACGCCTTTCTACCGGGAGGATTCAATTCCTGGACGTATCTTATCAACTAGATAAATATTTTCGGATGGAATAATTACGATCTCGAGGAAGGGATGTTTACATAGACAATTCTTAAAAGTTGATGCGGAAGTAGGTATTTCTTCACGAGACTCGGGTACTAAATTGAGAGACCCTCATCTGGCATCGGGAGGTATCACCGTTTTTTTTTCCACACGAATTCGGAAATGTCTAAGGGTCAAATGGCGGCATTGTAGGGGAATTGCGATGAAAGGAGGGCGAAATGGGGATAAAAAAGGCAAATCGCGGAAGGAGGAAATAATAGGCGAGGGGCACAAAGGGGACCCATCGCGGGATATCGAGACGTAAATTGGTCGTCGACGAAATGGCGGCAAAAGGGCAAAAATTGACACGATCTTGCCGTCACACCGTCCCCCACTTTTAATCTTCATTATCATCATTATTTTTACTATATTCCACCTCAAGAAAATACTCATCAAATCCATCTACCACTACCCGACCTCTTTTCAAAACACAACCTTCGCCATGAAATCAGAAAATAACTTAATAGTCCCCCAAAATGAACCACGTTTACCGAGAGAGAGAAAAAAATCTTTGGCAACTTTATCCGGTCAGTTTCCCGCATAAAAGAGAGTGATCACACGGTCAGCGGTCCATTTGACACATGCACCCTGTAATCGGTGGCAAGGGAGATAAAGAGAGAGGGAGAGAAAGAAAGAGACGAAAAGAAAAGAGAAATGAGATAGATATTAGGGAGGAGAAACTGATAGATATTGAGGGAAAAGAATGGGGAATAAATCTGAAGGTGAGACAAAGAAAGAAAGATTAGAGGAAAAAAGGAATGAGAAAGATAGAAAGAGAGAAAGAAAAGAAAAATGAATAGATATTAGGGAGGAGAAACTGATAGATATTGAGGGAAAAGAATGAGGAATAAGTCTTAAGGTGAAACAGAGAAAGAAAGATTAAGTAAAAAAGGAATGAGAAAGAGAAATAGAAGAAAATAAAGAGAATAAATAGATATTAGGGAGGAGAAACTGATAGATATTGAGGGAAAAGAATGGGGAATAAATCTGAAGGTGAGACAAAGAAAGAAAGATTAGAGGAAAAAAAGGAATGAGAAAGAGAAATAGAAGAAAATAAAGAGAATAAATAGATATTAGGGAGGAGAAACTGATAGATATTGAGGGAAAAGAATGACGAATAAATCTTAAGGTGAAACAAAGAAAGAAAGATTAGAGGAAAAAAAGGAATGAGAAAGAGATAAACAGAAGATAATAAAGAGAATAGATAGATATTAGCGACAAGGAACTGATAGATAGTGAAGAGAAATTAAGGAATTAGATGCAGAGGGAGTAAGAGAGAAAGAAACAAATGAAAACAAAAGATAGATAAACAGACTTTAAGTAGAAGGAGAAACTGATAGATATTTAGAGAAAAATTAAGTAGATTTTAAGGAAAGAAAAGGGTAGACATAGAAGGAGAGAGAGAGAGAAAGAAAGAGAGAGAGAGAGAGAAAGAGAGAGAAAGAAGAAAAAGGAGAATATATATATATATAATATATAATATATATATATATATATATATATATTATATATATATATTAGGAGGAAAAGAAAAGGATAAAATTAAGGATAGATTTTAAGATTAAGATAAAGAGAGATAGAAGAAGGAATAAGAAGAAATGGATAAGAAGAGACTAGAAGATGTTGAAGAAGAAGAGGGAAATAAATAGGAAATGGAAGAAGAAATAAGAAGAAGAAATGGGAAAGGAAAAAAAATAGAAAGATGTTGGGGAGAAGAAGAAGAAGAAAAAAAAAGAAAGTATAGACATCAAGAAAATAATGATCATTTATAAAAAAAAAGACGAAAGGAAGGAGGAAAGAATGAATAGAGAGAAAAGCGAAAGTAATAGATATTCAAGTGATAAAAATAGACGAAGAAAAAGAAAAAGAAAACAGACCGATACTAGGGAATAATAGAAAGAAAGAATAAGTTAAAAAGGATAAAGAGATATTAAAGAGAACAAGAATAATAGGAGAGAGGGAGGAAGTGGAAGCCAAAGAAGGAATAGATAGATAGATGATAAGGAAAAAATAAAGAAAAAGCGAAATATATTAAAGGGAGAAAGAAGAGAGGTGCTAATGAGAAAATAATTCAATGTATGTTCGTATGTGTATGTGTGTTCGTGTATGCGTTGTGTGGTGTGTGTGTGCGTGTGTGTTGTGTATGTGTGTTCGTGTGTGTGTTGTGTGTTGTGTGTGTGTGTGTGTGTGTGTGTGTGCATGTTCGTGTATGTTGTGTATGTGTGTGTGTGTGTGTGCGTGTGTGTGGTGTGTTCCTGTATGTGTGTGTTCGTTGCACGTAAAGGTGTGTAATCATGTGTGCTTTTGCTCGAACATGTGCGTGTGTATACTAAACCACTAACACCCGGTCCCTCATTTTGGACAGAATGAATGAAAATAATAAAATAAAAATAATAAATAAAAAAAAAATAAAAAAGGAAGAATATAAAAAAAACGCTTATACAAGACGAAAATAAACGAATTTACAAGCCATTATGCTTCTTTTTTTTCTCCTTCCTTCTCTTCCTCCTTCTTCTCTCTCTCCTTTCTCTTTCATTTCATTTTCCATCTGCTTCTCCTTCTCTTCGCTCTCTTACTCCTATCCTCCTTTTTCTTTTCTTTTCTTTTTTTTTTTCTTCTTCTCTTCCTCATCCTCATCCTTTTCCTCCTTTCCCTTCCTCCTTCTCCTCCTCCTCTTCCTCCCCTTCCTGTCCTCCTCTTCCTCCCTCTTCTCCCCCTCTCTTCCCTGTCCCTCCTCTTTCCTCTCCTCTTTCCTCCTCCTTCCCTGTCCCCTTCCTCCTCCCTGCTCCTCCTCCATTTCCCTCTCCCCTTCCTCATCTTTTCCTCCTCCTCCCCTACTTCCTCCTTCCTCTTCCTCCTCCTCCTCCCCTTGCTCCCCTTCTTTCCCCTCCCCTCCTCCCTCCTCCTCCTCTTCTCCTCCTCCTCCTCCTCCCCCTTCCATCCTCCTCTCCTCCCACTACACCCTACCCCCTCCCATCCTCCTTCTCATCCATCATTCCCTCCTCCTCCACTTAATACACAACTACACAACTACCATCAATTCACCACAATACAAGAATAATATACAACAATAACACAACACAACACAAGCACACAAACAGAAGAAAAACAAAAAACAAAAAAACAAAAATAACAAAACAAATAATACGCAAGAAAGAATAAAAAAAAAACAGAGATAAAAATCCACACTTAATATATTCTAAAAAACACCAAAGAAAGAAAAGTGAGAACAATAAAAATGAAGAGACAGCGTTNGGGGGAGGTAGGTAGGGAGGGGAGGGGGTGGGAGAGGGGCAGGGGGGATGGGAGGGATGAGAGGGGGAGGGAGGGATGGGTGGAAGGAGGGAGGGATGGAAGGAGAGAGGGGAGAGGGAGAAAGGGGTGAGAGGGGGAGAGGGAGAAGGAGAAAGGGATAGGAGGAGGATAGAAGAAGGAAAGGGGAGAGGGAGAAAGGGATGGGAGGGATAGAAGGATGGAGGGGAAGAGGAGGAGAGGGATGGGAGGGATAGAAAGGGGTGGAAGGATAGAAGAAGGGATGGAAGCAGGGGTGGAAGGAGGGAGGGATAGAAGGAGGATGGGAGGGTGGAAGGAGGGAGGGGGAGAGAGGGAGAGGGAGGAGAAGGGATGGGAGAGTGGAAGGAGGGGGAGAGAGCGATAGAAGGAGGGGTGGAGGATAGAAGGAGGGAGGGGGGAGGGGATGGGATGGTGGAAGGGAAGGGAGGGATAGAAGGAGGAGGTGGAGAGGGATGGGAGGGTGGAAGGAAGGAGGGAGGGATGGAAGGGATAGAAGGAGGGAGGAGGAGAGGGAGAAAGGATGGGAGAGAGGATGGGATGGAAGGGATAGAAGGAGGGAGGGGGGCGAGGGCGGGAGGGAGGGGGAGAGGGAGAAAGGGATGGGAGGGTGCAAGGAGGGAGGGGGAGAGAGGGAGAGGGATGGGAGGGTGCAAGGAGGGAAAGAGGGGCGGAAGGAGGGAATGAGGGGGAGAGGGGAGAGGAGAGAGAGGAAGGAGGAAGGAGGAAGGGGAGAGAAATGGGGGGCAAGGGAGGGGAGAGAGGAAAGAAGGGAGAGAGAGGGAGCAAAGGAGACGGGGAGGGGAGGGAGGGAAGGATGGCAAAGGTAAGGGAGTTAAAAGAAAATGATTATGGAGGAGGAAGGGAAAGAGGAGAGAAGGAAATTGGATAAAGCAAAAGAAGGAAATAAGTGGGTTTTAAAAAAAAAAAAAAATATATATATATATACATATATTATGGAAGCAGGCGGCAAGGGTGAAGAGGGAGCAGGAAGAAGAAAAGAAAAAAAGAAAAGAAAAGAAGGAGAAGAAAGAAAATGAGGTAGGGAGGAGAAAAACAATATGAAGAAGAAGAAGAAGAAGGAGTAAAGAAAAGAAGGAAAGTGAAAGGAAAGAGTAGATGATAATGAGGAGGAAGAGGAGGAAGAAGACGAGTAGGAGGAGGATGAAGAGGAAGAGTAGGAGGAGGAGGAGGAAGAAGAAGAGGAGGAGGAGGAAGAAGAAGAAGAAGAGGAAGAAAAAGAAGAGAAGAGGAATGAGTATAAAAAAATGACTTATATCCTTCCTCTCTTATTGCTCGTAAATCAGTTTGTCGCAGTTTCTCTCCTTCTTCCTCACCTCCTCCTCATTTCTCTCATTTCTTCTTTATAACAGTTTGTCGCAGTTTCTCTCATTCTTCCTCACCTTCTCCTCATTTCTCTCATTTTTTTTCTCAATTCTCTCAATTTTCCTTACCTCTGCCCCAATTCTCTCATTTCTTCTTTACTTCCTCATCATTTCTCTCATTCTCCCTCACCTCCTCCTCAATTCTCTCATTCTCCCTCATTTCCTCCTCATTTCTCTCGTTCCTTCATCACCTCGTCCTCAATTCTCTCATTCTTCCTCATTTCCTCCTCATTTCTCTAATTTTTCCTCACCTCTTCCTCATTTCTCTCATTTCTTCCTCACTTCCTCCTCATTTCTCTCATTTCTTCCTCACCTCCTCCTCAATTCTCTCATTCTTCCTCACTTCCTCCTCAGTTCTCACATATCTCCCTGACCTCCTCCTCAATTCTCTCATTTCTTCCTCACTTCCTAATCAATTCTCTCATTTTTCCTCACTTTCTCAATTCCTCCTTTCCTTTCTCAGTCTCTAATTTCTCTCGTTCCTCCCCTCCTCCTCATTTCTCTCATTCTTCCTCACTTCCTCCTCAGTTCTCCCATATCTCCCTGACCTCCTCCTCAATTCTCTGATTTCTTCCTCACTCAATGCAATTCTTCTTCTTCCTCAAAATTTCTGCTTACTCTTCACTCTCGTTCCGTCCTCAACACCTCAATTCTCTCATTTCTTTCTCATTTCCTCATTTCTCTCATTTCTTCTGTCTTCTCCGTGCACAGGGTATACCACGTGATGTCCATTGCAATAAGTTAGAAAGTATTTTGTTTACAGTCTGTGCACATATTGAAGATATATTGATAGATGCATAGATAGGTACACAGATAGATAGGGATAGAAAAGGTGGTGGTGGTGTGTGTGTGTGTGTGTGTGTGTGTGTGTGTGTGTGTGTGTGTGTGTGGTGTGTGTGTGTGTGTGTGTGTGTGTGTGTGTGTGTGTGTGTGTGTGTGTGGTGTGTGTGTGTGTGTGTGTGTGTGTGTGTGTGTGTGTGTGTATGCGTTGTGTGTGAGTATGTGTGTGGTGTTTTCTTTCTTTTTTCATGTGTTTCTCTGTTTTCTTTTTTTCTCCTCACTTTCATTCTCTCTCTCTCTCTCTCTCTCTCTCTCTCTCTCTCTCTCTCTCTCTCTTCTCTCTCTCTCTCTCTCTCTCTCTCTCTCTCTCTCACACACACACACACACACACCAGCCATACATGGGTGTGTATAAATGTGTGTGTGTGTTTTTGTGTGCGTGTTTGCATAAGTGTGGGTGTGTTTCATGCATGTTAGCGTACGTATGTGTGTGATTCTATGTATACATAAGCATTATGTATACACACACACACACATTTTAGCAAAAAGAAGACAACCTAAACCTGTCCTGTCCAACGCAACAGAAAATCTCAAATTGCATGAAAAAAAGAAATAAAAGGAAAACAAAATGAAAAACATGAAAGGAAAAAAAAAGATATAAAAGGGAAAAAATAAAAAAAAAACATTGAAAGGGAAAAAAAAGAAATAAAAGGGAAAAATGATGAAAAACATGAAAGGAGAAAAAAAGAAATAAAAGAAAAAAAAGGAAAAAAAAACATACGTCCTCAAGTTCAGCGGATGTGGCGACTCCGTGATCATGGATGAATTGGTGGATTTGTGGGCGTGGGGGGGGGGGGAGGGGGTGATCAGGTTTTGGGTACAATATACTTATAAAAAAAAACTTTTTCCCTAATACGATCAATATTTTTCATTAATTTTCTAATCCGAACAATATTTTCCAATTTATAAATACCAAGACATTTCGAGATCAAAATGGACAGAGAGTGACATTCTGAGGAACGGACAGAGAGAGAGAGAGAGAGAGAAGAGAAGAGAGAGGAGAGAGAGAGAGAGAGAGAGAGAGAGAGAGAGAGAGAGAGAGAGAGAGAGAGAGAAAAGAGAAAGAGAAAGAGCACATACCTATAAAGGTAGATAGATAATTAAAGAAAGATAAAAAATGGATAGAGAAAAAGATAGATAGAGAGAAAAAAAGAAAAAAATAGATTGAGATAGATAGAGAGAGAAAGAGCAAAAAAGATAGACAGATAGAAATATATAGATTGAGAGAGAGAGAGAGAGAGCAAACAAAGATGGATAGAGAGAAAAAGATAGATCGAGAGAGAGAGAGAAAGAGAGAGCAAAAAAGAGATAGATAGATAGAGAGAGAAAAAAATAGATAGATAGAGAGAGAGAACAAACAAAAAATAGATAGAGAGAGAAAAAGATAGATTGAGAGAGAGATCCCGAGAAAAAAGAGGTCCGGTGACCAAAAGACCGAAAAAGGAGACCAAAAACGGAAATCGTTGACCACCGATGCTATTACGTCTCCTGTCGCGTTCCATCACGCCTCCGAACGCCCTTGGGCAGATAGCCTCAGTGTAGTCTGTGTAGTCTCTGTGTAACTTCAGTGTAGAGTCTGTGTAGTCTAAGTGTAGTCTCTGTGTAACTTCAGTGTAATTTCAGTGTAGTCTCAGTGTAGCTTCGGTTTAGTCTCAGTGTAACCTCAGTGTAGTCTCAGTATATTTTTGGTGTAGTCTCACTGTAGCTTCGGTGTAGTCTCAGTGTAAATTCAGTGTAGTCTCAGTATATTCTTGGTGTAGTCTCAGTGTAGTCTAAGTGTAGTCTCAGTGTAGTCTTGGTGTAGTCTCAGTGTAGTCAGTCTCAGTGTATTTTCAGTGTAGTCTCAGTGTAGTCGGTGTATCAGTCTCAGTGTTATTTCAGTGTAGTCTCAGTGTAATTCCAGTGTAGAGTCTGTGTAGCCTAAGTGTAGTCTCTGTGTAACCTCAGTGTAATTTCAGTGTAGTCTCAGTGTAATTCCAGTGCAGTCTCGGTGTAATTTCAGTGTAGTCTCAGTGTAATTCCAGTGCAGTCTCGGTGTAATTTCAGTGTAGTCTCTGTGTTGTCTTAGTATAGTATAAATTAGTCTCAGTGTAATTTCAGTCTAGTCTCTGTGCTTTAGTATAGTCTAAGTGTAGTCTGTGTTATCTTAGTGTAGTCTCTGTGTTGTCTTCACATAGTCTAAGTGTAGTCTCAGTGTAGTTTGTGTTGTCTTAGTATAGTCTAAATGTAGTCTTTGTTGTCTTAGTATAATCTCAGTGTATGTACAGTGTCTTCTTCGTAGTCTCAATGTAATTTCAGTGTAGTCTCGATGCATTCCTCAGTATAATCTCAGTGTAACCTCAGTTTAGTCTCGGTCTAGCTTGCATTAAGGTGTAGTCAGACTTCAGTATAGTTTTAGGTGTAATTTTAAGGCAGTTCATCTGTTTTCACCGTGTAGTGTCGGCCTATTAAGGTGTTGTCTCACTGTATTCTTGCTGAAGTCTAGGTTTAGTCAGTGTAGTCTCAGTGTATCAAGGTGTAGGTGTTGATGTAGTCTCGATGTATAAAATGGGGTCCAGTCACAGGTATGAAGAAACTGGCAACTCATTATTTCAGTCTTTGTTCTGGTCTAATCAGCTGATACTTAAAACCGATGTTCAGATAGGTTTATATATTCTGGAAAATGATACGCAGATTTTATTATTATTATTATTATTATTATTATTATTAATTATTGAAATTAATTGCTTTTAACAACACCCTCTTGAACTTAGGAAAAATATACTTGAGTACACTCTTGATACACGTGGCGGAATGCAGATATAACCTCGATCATTTTACCAGAAATTCCCGTGCGAAAATATTCAGTCTAATTATGAGGGTGTTGAGCGATGAAGACAAAGTAGTGGAAAAGAAAGAAAGAAAAGACGTGATTTGTTTTTGTGAATAGATTATAGAGATCGCGGGAGGAGCAAAAAAACAAAAACAAAATGGCGGCAAAAGCGGGAAAAGAAAACGAAAAAAATGGCGGGAAAAAAGAGCGGGAAAGGAAAGACGGTGATGAACTACAACAGCGGATGGGAAGATAAAACTCATATTTATTTTATTTAGACTTAGTACGACTTGAAAAGGATAGAAAAATTAGATAATGAGGAATAGAATAACGAACACATCAGAGAGCTCGAAAAAAACAAAGTGATAACAAGCAAATATTGACTTAGTGTTCGCTTGATTGGCGAATGAGATCCTAAAATTACACAAATAGAGAAGAAAGTCCACCCTCTTATTAAGACCGGCCTTATCCCTCTCGCCTATCGGAAAATAAACACACAAGGTTCTTATATTTCTCTTTGGACGAGGGGGAGGGGGGGGAGGGAGAGCGGAGGTGGTCCTTGAGCGAGGCTGAGGTCCTTCGAGGTTAAATCCGGTAATCCTTCGCTACTCGAGCCAAGGACTCTAAAAGTCACTCTCTGATTTCTGGAGGATTACACAGGATCGTGTCCTTGTCGCTCGCTCTCCCTGTCTCTTGATTCTGTCTCTGCTCCGTCTCTGTCTGTCTCTATCTCTCCTTTCTTTTCTTCTCTCTTCTCTCTTCTCTCTTCTCTCTTCTCTCTTCCTTCTTCTTCCTCTCCCCCTCTCTCTCTCTCTCTCTCCTCTCTCCTTTCCCTCTTCCTGTCTCTCTCCTCTCTCCTCTCTCTCTCTCCTCTCTCTTCTCTCTCTCTCTCTCTCTCTCTCTCTCGTCTCTTCTCTCTCTCTCTCTCTCTCTCTCTCTCTCCCTCTCTCCCTCTCTCCCTCTCTCCTCTCTCCCTCTCTCCCTCTCTCTTTCTGAGAATATGTTCTAGAACATTTATTTAACAATCAGTAAACGCACTCGTGATGTAAACATCTTTAGACAGTGTCAGCTTACTGTACGTGTCAAAACAGAAAGATAAAAAAAAATCTGATTCTATTCAAAAGAGACGAGCATTCATGAAGCTTCGAAACATGGTCTCGAGACGATTCGAAATGTTACGAAGATTTTTGAAAGCTGAATCACTTTTTTTTTTCTTAATTACAAGTCAATTTCGTTGGACTCCTTTCTTATCTTTTATTGTAAGCTATTATCCTCCTCCACTTACATAGTAAATGCGTTTGTTTCCATTTAATTCGAAACGAACATGGATGGATGATTCGAAAAAATCAAGCCTGGAGAATTTGAAGTGCGAATTAAGTCTCGAAATTTCGTTCAGTTGTTCGGACTTCGAGACAAAAGCTTCGAACATCACAATCGAACTCTCGCAAAAACGAAGATAAATGGACTTGTCTATGAATTACAACACGCACTACGATAAAACAAACAATAATAAAGAGATAATGACAATGTTGCGATCAGAACAGACTTGTGTTTTAATTCAAGTTATCATCGGAAGGGAGCTCACGGGCGAGTGTTTACGCTGATAAATCCGAAGCAAAATTGTTGGTTCGAACCGCGCGTTTATGTTCCCCGAAAGCTCCGAGTCGATACATCACATTCATTAAAACCTCCCCAGGAATAGTGATTAAGTAAATTATGGCGCAAGAGCAGGCGGATACGATCACCGCCAGATACACACACACGAGCGACCCAGGATTAACGAGCGACGGCGAGAACAAGCAACTCGGCCAGAATTATTTAGAAACAGCATTAATCAGCGGCGCCATTACCACCTGACAACGGCGGCCGCAAATGCTCACTTCGGGAGGCGGGGAACGCACCGCCGGTTTGGGGGGGCGGGGGGGGGGGGCTAAAATTCGCGGATTTCCGTTGATAAGAAGCAAAAGAAGGGATGAAATTGCTGTGTATGTATGTGTGTAAATGTGTGGTTTGTGTGTGTGTGTTTTGTGTGTGTGTGTGTGTGTGTGTGTGTGCATATATATACATATATAGATAATACAATGGAAATACATATATATATATATAGATATACAAACACGTATAAATAAGCAGTACATAGTGTATACATAAAAATATACAAACGCATCCAAAATACAAGTAAATCTCCACGAAAAAAAAAGAATCAGATAAAGCCACAAAACAACAAACCGACAACAACAGAATCGCACACACTCCCCCCAACCCCTTCATTTAACCACTTCATCAGATTTGACTCTCGATGCCATAGTCTGGTCTCCTATCGCTACGATGACGTTCTGTATGTTAATGAGGAACATATCCACACCACCCCCTCACCCTCTCCCCTCCCCCCCCTCACCCCTCTCCCCCTCACTCCTCTCCCCTCCCCCTCACCCCTCTCCCCTCACTCCTCTCCCTCCCCCATCACCCTCACCCCTCACCCCTCTCCCCTCCCCTCCACCCCTCTCCCCTCCCTTCCTCACCCCTCTCCTCCCCGCCCCCACTCCCCCCCTCCCCTCACCCCTCACCCTTCTCCCCTCTCCCCTCCCCCCTCACCCTTCTCCCCTCACCACCCCTCACCCCTCTCCCCCCTCTCCCTTTCCCCTCCCTTCCTCAACCCCTCTCCCTCCCCCTCCCCCCCTCCCCCCACTCAGTCCGTTTTTTTGCATATCTGTCGAGTTTACTTTGAGGTTAAATGTAGTTTCGTTGTCGAGTTGAGTAGCAGGGGAGTCGGGGAGGTTAGAGTTGGTGGGGTGGAAGAGTGGGGTGAGGGGGGTTGGGCGGGGGTAAGGTTGTTGGTGGTTTCGGGGGGGGCGAGGGTGGGAGTAGGTTGTGTAATTATAGGGATTGTTGGGTTTGGGGGGGAGGTTGTGGTATTATTGGTTGTTGGGGTTTTGGGGGTAAGGTTGTGGTAATTGGTTGTTTGGGGTTTGGGGGGGGTAGGTTGTGGGGTTGTTGGGGTTTTGGGGGGGTAGGTTTGTGGTATTATTGGGTTTGTTGAGTTGTGTATTATTGGGTTGTTGGCGTTTTGTTGTTTGTTGTTTTTTTGATGTTTTGGGAGTGGTTAGGGTGGGATGGGTGAATTGGCGGTGTGTGGTGTTTGGGAGTGGTATGGTGTTGTGTAGAGTATTTTTTTCGGTGCTGGGCGGATGGCGGTTTGTGGATGGTATCGTTAGAGGTGTTAACTAGGGATGTGTTAAGAGAGAGAACACATATACTTCTGACTCGTCTCGTCTTGCTCTCTTCTCTTCTGCTCTCTCTCTCCTTGTCCTCTTCTCTCTCTCTCCTCTCACTCTCTCTTCTCTCTCTCTCTACCAACTGGTATCTTTCGCTTTCTTCTATCTTCATCCTCGCTTTCCTCTTTCTCTTTCTCTCTCTCTCTCTCTCTCTCTCTCTCTTCTCTCTTCTCTCTCTTCTCTCTCTCTCTCTCTCTCTCGCTCCTCTCTCTCTCTCTCTCTCTTCTCTCCTCCTTCCATCTCCCTCTCTCTCTTCTCTCTACATATATTTATTTATTTGTTATTCATTTATTGTATATATGTATGTATAGAGTCTTTGTACGTACATGTGTATCACGTAGAGAGAGGGAGATAGTACCAGTTATGTTTCATTTTATCTTTCACTTTTCACTTACTTTTATTACCATTTCCCCCTCCTTTTTTTATTTCACTCTTCCTCCCTCTGCCGTCAGAATATTCACCACAACCCTGTAAAATATTCATACCAGCACCTGCACCTTGGGAGAGCGAGAGAGAGAAGACGGATAAGTATGAGAGAGAGAGAGAGAGAGAGAGAGAGAGAGAGAGAGAGAGAGAGAGAGAGAGAGAGAGAGAGAGAGAGAGAGAGATGAGAGAGAGAAAGAAACGGAGATAAGTATGGAGAGAGAGAGAGAGAGAGAAAGAGTTGATGTGTGAGAGACAAGAGAGAGCGATTGCGTATGTGATATGCGCGCGTGCCTGATGCACTGTGTGTGCGTGTATGTATATGTGCGTGTGTGTGTGTGTGTATTGTGTGTTGTGTTGTGGTATGTTGTGTGTGTGTGTGTGTGACAGACAGACAGAGAAGAGGGAAAGAGAGAGAAGGGGGGGGGTGGGGAGGAGGGCGGGGGTAACAGGCCGCCACGTGGTCAGACCGACACCTGGGTTGTTACCATAATAACATCCCAGTCGTTATGATTTATTGTCGTTCCTGAGTGATAATTCATTTTTGTTCAGCTCTGTCGGTTCGCGGGTGTGATGATGGGCTGATATGGCGCAAGTGACGGGTTCATATTGTCAGTGATTTGTGGGGAATGGCCGTCAATGTTATATATATATATATATATATATATATATATATATATATATATATATATATATATGTTATATATATATATATTTAGGGTGTGTGTTGGTGTGTGTTGTGTGTTGTGTGTGGTTGTTGTGTGTGTGTGTTGTGGTTGTGTTGTCGTGTGTGGTGTGTATATAAAGTATATATATATATATATATATATATATATATATATTATAGTATGTATAGTGTATGTAATTATATATATGATATATATATATATACTACTAAACATAGTTATAAAAACAATATATATATATAATATATGTATAAATAATATACATATACATCATATATATAAGTAAATATATATACTATATATATATATACATATATTGTTACATATTTATGTTAGTGGTTTTAAAGAATGTTTAAGAAATGAGCTCATTTACTTTTTCAACAGACATCGCGCGCCGCTGTGCATGCGTGTGGTGTGGTGGTGTGTATACCATCATACATATATACAATAAATCTAACATAAACATATAATGTTATCACGGACTCCCAGGGATATACTAATATGTGTATATATAAGTAATACCTCGTATATATGTAATATATACCTCCTCCCTCATTTCCCCCCATTCCATCCCCTCCAATTTTCCCCTCCCCTATCTTCCACTCTTACTCCTTCTCCCTCCTTCCTTCCCTTCCCTCCTCACCTCTCCTCCTCTCCTCCCTCCCACCCTCACCTCCCATCCCTCCTTCTCCTCTCTCCCTCCTGCTTCTTCACCTCCCTCCCTTCCCCCCTTACCTCCCCCCTTCCTCCCATCACTCCTCCCTCCACCCTCCCCCCTCCCTCCTTCCCCCCCCTCCCTTCCCTCACCCTTTCCTTCCTCCCCTTCCCTTCCCTCCCTCTTCCTCCCTTCCCTCCCCTTCCCCTCCTCCCTCCTCCCTCCCCTTCCTCCCCTTCACCTCCCCTACCCCCCTCCCTCCCCTTCCCTCCCTTCCTCCCCTCCCCCTCCCTCCCCCCTCCCCCCTCCCTCTACTCCGCCCGCGTGCATAATGGAATCCACCTAAGATACTTAGAAAGTAAAAACTCGCCCCCCCCCCCAAAAAAAAAAAAAAAAAAAAAAAAAAAAAAAAAGATTAAGCAATGAAGTGGCTCTCGTGTTAATTAGATATTACATCAGCGAAGTGGGACGAAGAGAGCGTGGGAGAACTGGCACACTTGGGGGAATTAAGTGCTTGCTAGTGGATATTTTTTTTTTTTTTTTTTTTTTGGAAGATGGGGCTAATTCTGATGTTTTTTTTTTTTTTTCTTGGAGATGGGGATAATTCTGATTTTTTTTTTTGTTTTGTTTGTTTTGGAGAAATTTGGTAATTTGATTTGTCGTTTTTTTTATATAGGGGTTTGTTTTCGATTTTTTGGGGAGAATTTTAATTAAAGGCTTTTGATGATTTTTAGGAATTATTTAAAGGGTTTAGGTAATGTTGGAGAATTTCTTGAGGTTCAATGCTGATGTTTTTATTTATTTGCTGGATGGCTTTTTTATGTTTGGTATTTATGTTTAATGGGGTTTAGCTATTTTGGAGAATTTATTTAATAGTTTTTTTTAATGTTTTGGAGATTTTTTTTTTTTTTGAGAGGGTTAATGCTGATGTTTGGAGAATTTATTTATAGGGTTAATGCTGATGTTTTTTTCTTTTACAGAATTTATTTATAGGGTTAATGCTGATGTTTGGAGAATTTTGCTGATAGGTTAATGCTAATTTTGGGAGAAATTATTTTTATAGGTCGATGTTTGTAGAATTTATTATAGGATTTTATCTAATGTTTGGAGAATTTGATGGGGCTAATTGAATGTTTGGAGAATTGTTAATAGGGTTTATGCTGATGCTTGGAGAATTTATTTATAGGGCTTATGCTAATGTTTTTTTTTTTTCTTCTTCTTCTTCTTCCTTCTCTTCTTTCAGAATTTAATTAATAGGGTTAATGCTGATGTTTGAAGAATTTGTTGATGGGGTTTTCTTGTGTTCTGGAGAATTATTAATAGTTTATTCTGATGTTGGAGGAATTTGTTAATGGAATTTATTCCGATGCTAGAGAATATATTAATGATTTATCTGGAGCTTAAAAATGATGATAGTAATATAAGATGATAGTTATGATAATATATAATAGATTATAGTTATAACGTTATAAAATAGCTTATTATTTAATAGGTAGAAGGTGGTGGTTATGATGATACAAATCATAACTATTATCAGTTACATTTATTAGTAATAAAAGTTATTCTTTGTTATAATTAACGCTTACAGACTTAGGGAAAAACAAATATTGATAATAATTTTTTTTTAAAATGTTTAAAGCTGTTTTTATTTTCTCTAAAATATAAACAGGGCATTTTCTTCTCCCTCCTCCATCTATACCGTTAACATAATTGACTTCCCGATCGACGATCATAATGTACTTAGACTCAAAAGCGAACATAAGGTCAGTGAGGATGTGATAGACAGGGTGGCTGGCAAGAGCTGACGGTTCTCGAGACAAGGAGATGCTGACAAGGAGGATGCTGACGAAGGGGGCTGATTGATGGCAGTCGGCTGACGTCAAGGTTGGGCTGAGGGAGGGGAGGGGGGGAGAGGGGAGGGTGGAGGGGGAGGATGGATTGGATTGAACATGTGTTAACATTATGTGATGTTTTATATTGTGCACCAGCGCGCACACACACAATACACACACATACATAACACAAACTAAAACACACATACAAAACACACACAAAAAAAACACATACACAAGCAAAAAAAAAGACAAACAAATGCTTGTATGTGTATATATAATATATATATATATATATATATATATATATATATATATATATATATATATATATATATTTATAATAATATATATGCTATAGTTATGGTGGCCAGGGTGCAAATTTTTTAATCAATAATAAAATGAACTAACCCTCCTCTTAATTAGACTCCCAAGCCAGGAACAGATAAAAAAGATATAGAGAAAGGTAAATTGATACTAAAGATAAACGTTTAAAAAAGAGGATTAATAGATTTTTAAGAATATACTGCATAGAGAATTGGTGAACGGACTTAACAAAAGACAACATGTAAAAAATAACTAAGATAGGCAAGAATTTTATAGACTTAAATATGGATTTTATGAACAGAAGAATGCACGTGAATAGAGTTTAATAAAAGACAAAAATAGTTTCCCCTGAAAAGGAGATTTCTTCGGGTTTTTCAATGACTGGCTTCGGTTTAAAGTACTTTTAATTGCAGATAATCACTGACCGATTGAACATTTCCTAAGATCTGGTAAAGAATTATCGGTTTGTTGATCATTATTGCATATTTCTCTAAGGTTAAATACCAATATGAATTCCACTGATCCTAGGATTCAGAATTCTTTTTTTTTAGAATTCGTTAAAAATACTAAAATCGGAATTTTCAAAGGAATACTGCTTTATAGCAAGAAAATGGATATGATGCATTGTTAGAATTCATTGAAAATACCAAAATATAATACTGAATAATGTTTTTTTATCAAGAGAAATTTAATATATAGTAGAATTCATTGAAAATACCAAAATCTAAATAATGAATAATGCTTTATATCAAGAGAAATTATAATACATTGTTAAAATTCACTAAAAATACTAAAATCTAAATTCCTAAATAAATAATACTTTATAACAAGAGATATAAATAAATAATTAAAATTATAAAATTATAAAATTATAAATTATTTATAAAATTATAAATCATAAATTATAAATGATATAATATAAAAAATGATATAATATAATATAAAATAAAATATAAAATTATATAATTCCTTAAGTAGATTCCTTATATGGCAGCTTCGTCTTAAGGTAAATACATTATCCAAGAGAGAGGGAACTCAAATTAACTCTTTTTAATTGGCCAAAGTTAAGGAAATACAATTAAGTTGCTCAAAAGTTGAGGACATCGAGTGCTCTGTATTTTTTCATTTTTTTCAAATTGCTTTGTATGTTCAGAGTTTTAATAATCAGTTGATTTACCGTGAATAGGAAATAAAATTTATAAAGGTATGCTTTTATTATCAGATTATCATTAGCAAAATTGAACTGAGATTCTAACAAAACAATAAAGATTAAATAACAAGAATTTACGTTTGATATAGGGTTGTAGTGAGTATAAATAGTGCTATAGAGGTTTTATTATGCATTATTTGAGTTTTAAATTTTTAATATCATGACGCTAATGTGAAAAAATGACTGGCAGTAATATTTAAACAAACAAGCATTTACAAGTTTTTAGCCATGATAAGAGAGAGAGAAAATGTAATATATATAATATATATATATATATATATATATATATATAATATATATATATTTATTTATTTATATATATATATTTATATATATTATATATATATATATATATATATATATATATATATATATATATATATATATATATATATATATATATATATATATATATATATATATATATATATATATATATATATGTGTTGTGTGTGTGTGTGTGTGTGTGTGTGTGTGTGTGTGTGTGTGTGTGTGTGTGTGTATGTGTATGTATATACACATATATATCATATTTATCTATGTGTGTGCGCCGTTATGTGAGTGCGTGTGTGTGTATAATCTGAATCTCTGCGAGCACGCGCGTGAGCAAGGGCGTCCTCGTGCCTGATCCCGCGGCCCGCATGCCTCTATCCCTCTATCCCTGATCAGGCACGGCGCAAACGACCGGGTTCTTGCAACAGCTCTCCTTGCACTCGCGGGAGTAACTCACAGATCCGTATCATTAAACAGGCTTCAATTGCATCCTCGCATCCCATTTTCTCTTCTCGGTCCGGCTAATCGAGGGGTTTCAACGAGGGTTTCAACGAGGGTTCTCTGGGTTCTGCACTTGGGCGTCTTTGCTGTGATTTACTCGGGTTTTTGCGGTTCGGGTTTTGGGGAGAAAAAGGTAATTTTTTTCTTTTTTATTATTTATTTTATTATATTTTTTTTTTATTATTTTTTTGGGAGGTGATATTTCACGTTTTGGGTTGAATATGTGCATGTTTTTTTTTTTTCTTTCTGTTTCTCTTTCCTTTCGTTCTTTTCATGTATTTATTATTTAATATTCATTCTTATTTATGTATTTTATTTATTCATTTTTTAAATTTTTATTTTTTCTATTCGCCGTTTTTATTAGCAGAAATATTTCATTCTTCCTTACCGTTCATTTTTATGTATTTTAGGGCTTGTATTTTTGTATCATGAATGTTCACACTATTGATACAGAAAATATTATACACAACGTAATAAAAGGGAAAAAATGAAAGAAAAACAGTTAAATCAATTCCTCGAATTTTCTGTTCTTTTGTCCTTCTTACTCTCTTTTATGTTATGGTTCTTGTGGTTTGCTGTTCGCCTCTTGCCAACCTTGGCACTCTGGGCTTGTTTTTCTTGCAACTCTTGCGTTCTCCGTCTTTCTTTGCTTTCTTTCCTTTCTCTTTCTCTTTTCTGTCTGTCCTCTCTCTCTCCTCTCCTCTCTTCTCTCTCCCCTCTCCCTTCTCCTCTCCTCTCACCCTCCACCTTCCTCTTCCCTCTCACCTCTCGCTCTCTCTCTCTCTCATTATCTTTTCTACTCCTCTTCGACTCTTCTCTCTCTCCCTCTCCCTCTCTCTCTCCTCTCCTCTCACCTCCCTCCTCTTCTCCCTCTCTCCTACTCTCACCTCTCCTCTCTCTCCTCTCTCACCTTTGCCTCTCTTTCTCTCCCCCCCACCTCCCTCCCTCCTCCCTCCCCCTTACGCCCTCTCTTGCTCTACGCTTCTCTTATTTCTCTATATCCCCCCTCTGTCTTACTATCACCTCTTGTCTTCTCTTTCCTCCATCTCCCTCCCTATCCCCTCATTCTCTACTATATTCGCCGTCCTTCCAGTCAACCGAAAATCACAACTCACATGCCTTCATTAATGAAAAACTGACAACGATTTAGAAGATTCCTTTTAAACATGATTATAGTATGAAACGTATCGTACAAATATGCTCGAGGTGCAAACGCGCGACGTTTCTAAGCACGGCACACACCGGATAAACTATATGAGGTAACGACTTGAATGCCTCGCATTTTTTACCTCTGTTTTCTTAATCTTTCTTGGTTTAATTTTTTTCCTTTCCCTTTACTGCCTCTAAAAGCGCTTTGAAACGGATGGTGACGTGCTTTAAATCTTTAGAAAAGGATGATGAAACAGATTTAACAATCGTGTAATTGCCAGATTGATGAATAGGGAAAAGAAGGTGAGTTTTGTGCTCCTTTTCTCTCTTTTTTCTTAATTTTCTATTTGTTTCTGTCCTGTTTTAAGTGTTCTGTCCTCCTCTCCTCCTCCACTCTCTTCATTTCTTTTTCCATTCCTCTCTCCTTTCTTTCCTTTAACTCAACGTCACTTTTCTCTTTCTTTCCTTTCATTTCCTTCTCATCTCTTCGCTCAAATCTCATCTCCGTCTCCTCTCTCTCTTCTTCTCTTCTCTCTCTCTCTCATCTCTCTCCTCATCCTCTCTCTCTCCTCCTCTCTTTA
>NW_020872755.1:260199-270199 GCF_003789085.1 Penaeus vannamei | reverse complement strand
TGCCTTTTTAGTCTCTCTCTCTCTTTTATCTTTCTTATTGTGGTTTTGGGTTTTCTGTTGGCCGTATGCAGGTTTAGGGTGGGTTTTCGTTCGGTTTTGGGGTTGGGTTCATGGGGTTGTCAGAACGTGACAGGGTTTCTTTTGGGGGAAAATCTTGGGGTTCTGTCAGCTGCTCCTCCAAGGGAACTGCTCCGTTATTTTCCACTTCGGTTTCTGGGAAGATTCTTTCGCTCGCTCTTCGCTCCGTGCCGTGGGGATTCTGGCAAAGGCCAACAGGGCTCCAGCAGATATAATCGTGCGAAGTGGAGCTTGAATACAGTTCCACAGGTAATGTTTCCAAGAGCGACACTCACAGATGGAGGGAAATAGACACTGGCTTCTTATAGAATTTATGAAATATTGTCATTAACAAGACAGGTACAGCTGCAACGGCCTCATATTCACCTGTTAATGACAAAAATAACTGCTGCATATAACTGCTCAGAGACACTCACACAGCCAGAGCTCTTAATGTCCGTTTTCTATAAGTTGACACGAATTGCCAATAAAAGGTGGGGGTTACACAAGGGATTGCCCAACTGGTTAGGGAAAAGAAGATACGAAAGTTAAGGTTCGGTGTTTGGATTCGCATGATACCCTGGTTTTGGGACTTACTCTGGAGTGTGCATTGCTCTTGGTATCAAATACGTTCCATGTTTGAAAAGTTTGATGAAGTATATACGGAAATGGATAAGGTTGGCCTTTGTCAGAGCGCTGTGGGTGTATAGGCTAAGCTGACTGCTATGGTCACAGCTGCCATGTCATTGGTGAGCAGTTAAGGGCTCGCAGAATTATTATCATAAACAACTATATTATTCCATGTGTCACATGTGGGCTCTGCCTTCGTTTTTTTCCTGCCTGGTGCTGTGTGGTCCAAATGTGAATATTTTCCTGACACATTAGTGTTTTTTTTATTATATTTCTACAAAAATTGGAAAATACTACATTGTTGCTTGTTTAACATGCAGTGGGATCTGTGTTTACTTTTTGTCAGTAATTTATTCATTATTATAGGTAAGCAACAAAAAAGACAAAGATAATAGTAAAAAAATATATATATATAAGGTAAGAATATAAGTCATTCATCATCAGATTTCAAAGAGTGAAGATGTTTTGTATTTATAGCAAGCAAAGAGTAACAGTAATTTAGCAAATAGTAAATGATAAAAGGGGAGAGGTAGGAGAGGAGAGAGGGAGAGGAGGGAGAAAATTATTTTCATAATCTTTTGTTCACTGCATTCAGCCATTGATATGTACTCCTTAATGTACCAAGTATTCATTTTGTAATCAATTATTTATTGGGGTTATGGCTTGTTACTCAGTCTTGTCGAGTTGTCAGGCATCTCAGTCTGTACGTGAATGTGTCAGCTTGTGTCTGTTTGTGTCAGTCTGCCTGTGGCTTGGAACATTTTTCTTGTGTGTATCATTGCTTATTTTCTATTTTTTTCATTCTTTCGTCTTTTCCCATCATTCTACCATTCCTTCTCTCCTTTCTTTTCTCATCTCCCACCTCTCTTCTTTTTCCTTTTTTCCTTTCCTCTCCCCTCTCTCCTTTTTCTCTTTTCTCCTCTTTCTTGTCTCTTCCTTTCTCTCCTCTCTCCACTTTCTTCTTCTCTCCTCTCCCCCCACCATCTCCCTTTTCCCTTTTCTTTTTTTCCTTTCTCCCTTCTGTCTGCTCTTCCTTCTTTCCTTTCTCTTTTCTTCTCTCATCTTTTTCTTCTCATCTCTGCCTTCTCTCTTTTCTCTTCTCCACTCTCCTCTCTCACTATTTTTCTTTTCTCTTTTCTCTTTTCTCTCTCCTCTATCATCAATCCTTCCTCCTCCTTTCTCTTTCCTCTTTTTCCCTCTCCTCTCCTCTTTTTTCTTTTTTCTCTTTTCTCCATTTTTATTCTTTCTTTTCACTCCATTTTCCCCCTATCCTCTCTTTCTCCTCCTCACAAATTCTCTATGTTAGGCTGTTTATGTCATCTGGATATTTTTAAAGGTACTGTCCCTTGAGCAGTATTCATGTTGACAAATGTTGAAAAGATATGAATGAGAATGAATATCTTCACAATTCAAGACATGTATTTGACCGGTTTCGAATATATCTTCGTCAGAGATACGTATATCTGACGAAGATATAGACGAATCTGAAAAGATATAGAGAATGGTCAATCTCTACGTTTTGAGATGTTCATTCTCATTCATACCTTTCAACAACAATGTCTCGTCCTTAGGCTATCAAGAGAAAATTGAAGGTGATTTTTTTGTGCCATTTCATCGAAGTTATTTAGTGTGCGACCCTAGGCTATGTTAGGAGTGTTGAAAAATCCATCTGGCTGTAGTGCTTTGAGATCATATGCTTCACTAACAACGTTATATAAACCAGCCGGTGGTTTTAACACCCCATAGCTTCAGCCTTTTTTTTAAAGCCTTGGAAGTTGATGCAGCTGCCATCTCTCTTGCACTCTGCAAACGCATAACAATTTGTTTGCTGCATTCTCTATATATAACAAGAGAGAGAGAGGGTTGGTGGGGGGGAGCCTAGAAGTTGAGAAAGGGAGGGAGAAGGAGAGAAGGAGGGAGAAGAGACTGAGGGAGAGAGAGAAGGAGAGGTCAGATAGAAAGAGAGAGGGGAAGGGGGGAAGGAAAAGAAGAAAGAAGAAAAGAAAGAGAGAGAGAGGAAGAGTAGTGAGGAGAGGGAGCGAATGAGGGAGGGTGAGAGAATGAGAGATGAGAGAAAGAGGGAGGGAGAAGAGGAGAGGGAAAGGCAAGGAGGGAGGAAGGGAAGAGAAAGAGGAGAGAGAGGGGGTGGAAGTGAGACAGAGAGTGGGGGGAAGAGAGAAGAGAGGGAGAGGAAAGGAGAGGAGGGAGAGAAAGAAAAGAAAAAAGAAAAGAGAAAGAGAGAGTAGGGAGTGAGGGAGAGAGAGAGAGGGGGAGAGGGTTATTGAAAGAGAGAGAGAGAGAGAGAGAGAGAGAGAGAGAGAGAGAAGAGAGAGAGAGAGAGAGAGAGAGAGAGAGAGAGAGAGAGAGAGAGAGAGAAGAGAGAAGAGAGATTCATTCACTCACTCACTCACTCTTTTCTCCTTTCTCAGAGAGGGTGAGAGAGAGAGGGGGGGAGAAGGAGAGAGGGAGGGAGAGAAATAAATATAAAAAGAAAGAGGAAGAGAGTGAGAGAGATTCATTCACTCACTCTTTTCTCTTTGTTCTTTTCTTCTTACTTCATGCCTTCCCCTTCTCCCCTCTTATAAGTGCATGTCAAAATATTATTAAAGTGACACTTAAAAAAAACACCACAGATTAAACTAAACTTTTTCTCCTTCTTCTTATTATATTATTATTATTATTATTGTTATTATTATTATTATTATCATTATCATCATCTTTTTTAACCATTGAGGTTATAATTAGAGAGAGAGAGAGAGAGAGAGAGTTTATGATATTTATGTCTTAAACTCTGATAGGAACACCAATGGACTGCCAGCCCAAGAGTAGAGTAGCATCATAGTATTGCACTTGCGCTGTTGCCTCATTTGCTGTACATGCCTTTATGGGAACAAAGAGACACTCCCTCTTTCCTTTTTTCCGGGTAGTGTCGTAGAGTGCCTTGGCGTAGTGATAAACGATATCTCTTACTTTGTTCTGCAGAAGCTTTGCCTACCTGACCATAAAGGACCGTCTGCCAGTCATCCTCACCAAAGTCATTGATTTTCTCTGCCGTGAGAAAGTGTCCATAGGAAAGCAGTATGGAGAGGTAAGACTGTTTGTAGAGGGTGAGGCGATTGAATCGGATAAGTGAGAAATACAATAGGGATTTGTCCGGTAGTCGGCTTGGAGTGTTTTGCTCAAGGCAGTGAAATTTATCCCGTTCATGGTATGAACTTGCAGCTCTTAACTTCCCCGTATCTTTCCAGGCAGCTCAGGAAGGATGCAAGGAGGTTATTGGTAGACTCTCGCAACTCAAGAACGAGATGCAGACCAACAAGCCTTTCCGGATACTGCAGGCGGATCCCTCAGCATCTCCCCATGGTATTCAAGATGCTTAGGTTTTCTTGATGGTAACCATTAATCTTGTAGTTACAGTGTGCTGAGACTCATCAGCTCTTTGCAGTCTTAGTGCCTTGTTTCATTAGTGTATTTGTTAATAATCATTGAAAGTTTTTAAACAACATGTGAATTCCTAGCATTCATATCTTGCCATGAGATGGAGTTTATAAAGGGTAGATTGTAGTTATTATATTTATGTGTATTTAGTCCAGATCTTCATTCAGAAGGAGTTAAATTAATAATGGAAGTTGCAGCGGCCAGTAAGAATCATCTGAAAAAAATTTAATGTGATGACAGATAATGGAGAGCCTTCAGAGCCTTCTCTCTCTCTCTCGATCTCTCTCTCTCTCTCTCTCTCTCTCTCTCTCTCTCTCTCTCTCCTCTCTCTCCTCTCTCTCCCTCTCTCTCTCTCTCTCTCTCTCTTTCTCTCTCTCTCTCCTCCCTCTCTCCTCCCTCTCTCCTCTCTCTCTCTCTCTCTCTCTCTCTCTCTCTCTCTCTCTCTCTCTCTCTCTCTCTCTCTCTCTCTCTTCTCTCTCTCTCTCTCTCTCTCTCTCTCTCTCTCTCTCTCTCTCTCTCTCTCTCTCTCTCCTCTCTTCCTCTCTCTCCTCTCTCTCTCTCTCTCTCTCCTCCTCTTCCCTCCCCTCTCTCTCCCTCCTCTCTCCCCCTCTCCTCTCTCTCTCTCTCTCTCTCTCTCTCTCTCTCTCTCTCTCTCTCTCTCTCCTCTCTCTCTCTCTCTCTCTCTCTCTCTCTCTCTCTCTCTCTCTCTCTCTCTCTCTCTCTTTCTCTTTTTCTTTCTTCTTCTTTCTTTTTCTCTCTTTTTCTCTTGCATTTATTGTGTTTATTTTTAGCAGTATCAGTAAAAATGTTTTTATATGAAAGTTTGGATGCCTAAAACTCCTAAACTTCCTCCTCAGATGATTCCGATGAATACAACCGGGAGCTGGAGAAATTTACCATTGAGAACGAGGACCAGCCCAAGTGGTTTACTGCCCCCTGGCTCTACGCAGAGTGCTACATGTATGCCAGAATTCACGAGGCCTTCTATTTGTGGTGGGTATTGCCCAGGGATTGTTGATTACACTTGCCAAGATAGACATGGAAAAGAGAGGTTGGTTTAGAGCAGTAATCAACTTTTTAAATTTTAATACAGTAATCTACATAGCCCTGTTCAGTGACTGTCAGATATAGTTATTTCTAGTTATGAATGGTGTAATGGTATCTGTAGCTACAGGACAAGAACGCTTTATGAGAAGATTCCAATTTATTGATATGTGAGAGACAATTATGTGTAGGTACTGAAGGGGAGATAAAATTCAGTTTAATTGGATAATTTTCATGTTGCTCCATAGCCCCCAGGTTGAAAAAGAAGAAAAAAATTATCAACCCTTATCAATTTATTTGCTACTTTCATTATATTTTTTGACATTATGGGCTAGTGCCTGTATAGCTCATTCAGGTGTAATTTTGTGAAGTTAATATGTTAGATATAATGGTAAGAATATGTATTTTTTTCTTTCTTTCTTTCTTTCTTTCTTTCTTTCCATTAAAACCTTTTCTATGATGGAAAGAATTTTCTGTTGCTTCATTATTGCTACAAGTCATAATTTCTAGATATTGCAAGATTTTGTTAAATTTGCTGGGCATCGAAGAATGACCCCACAGAATATAATCAGTGAACTGAAAACAAAGAGAAGAGCCTCCTAGATTGTTATCAGTAGAAGTGTTAAAAGCACTTGATTAATATCATATTCATTCTGTATGATTACAGTTGCAGCTCATGTGAATTAGACTAATCTGACTCTCCCCATGGCAGTGATCCGTTGAGGGGATTCGACCCGTTCCTGGTGCAGAAGCAGAAGGCTCTCGTTGACTCTAAGACGGCTGTGGACTGCCTGACTAAACGGGTCGTGACAGCGTGCAACTCTGTCAGTAATTTTACACAACAGTTACTTAAGCAGTATGTCATTCAGCTCCTGGAGGTAAGGGCCATGCCAATGGAAAAGAAGAAAAAAGAAAGAAAATGTGTATAGAAGAAGTAGTTTTTGTTTTTGTTATTGTGTGTATATAGACACTTGTTTATATTTCATTGATAACCTTCAGTTGCTGAGAAAGGAAATTATAAGTAGCCATTAACCCCTTACACTTAGGGGGTGTCAACCACAGAGTCAGCCAAGGTACAGGCTTGCTGCACTTGAGTGGCTGTGTGTGAGATCACAATGTACCAGTTTAGTATATTCAGTCAGTATGCAATCTGGTTTCTATGTGCCTTATTTACTGAAATGTGAAAAAGTAAAAGAGTTATCAGACTACTTTGGAAAGCTTTGCTTGAAGATGCACTGCATTTGATTTTTCTTTACTCTTTAATATGCCTTGAAGAATGTAATCAAAGCCATGCAAATTGACAAGACCGTCTTGATGTCCAGACTTGGACCAAAAACTTTGCTGCAAGTACACTTTTGATGCTTGAGTGTAGTGAGATGAAGTTGAGTGTCATCCTTTTTGTCTAACAAATGTTTTATCATAATTTGTATATCTTCTGCCAGAGCTATACACAGTCAGAAACCTGAGTGATTCTCTCTACCTTATGAATTCATTATTAACTCTGTAATTATAGCCTTATTTTTTCTCATCAAGTTTGATTTACGAAAAGCAGCCAGCATTTGACTTTTTCAGGAAAAGTAAGTATGCTTTGAGATGCAGAGAAAAACTCGGAGCTAAACTTGCGATCATTTCCCAGAGAAGACTCGCCTGGGAAAATTTACATTATTCAAAAGAAGTAAATTTTATGACAAAAGCATAAAGTCATTGAAACATAATATGAAAATGTATAATGTTTATAAAATGTTTCCCCATTTTATATATAGGATCTGAGAATAATCCACAACCACTGACTCCTGCCATTACCCTCATACCCAGTCCATCAAGAGGTTGATAGTACCACATTTGACTTGCTGAGGTCGACTCGTGTGACCGACCTTCCCTTATCTAGGCATTCCCTCTGCTCCAGTGGTTCTTAACCTTTTTCCAACCACATCCTCTTTAGGAATTTGTCCTTCCCTCCATGCCCCCTTTGCATCTGGGAATAAAAGTCCCTCCCAGATTTTAAAGAAAAGGATTAATTGGTTCTGAGACTTTTTATTGAGTATGAGTTAGGCACATTATTGATAAATCTCTCTTTATTTAACTATGCTCTCGATAAGAGAATAACAAATATGATTGGAGAAATTCCTGTTTTTTCCCTAGGGCTTGTTCCCCCTTTGGAAATTACTGATGCACCCAAGGTTAAGAACCAACTGCTCTACACAATACACTTACTCAGAACTCATTGGCAAAAGCACCTTATTAGTTGTAAAGACAGAAAACAGCTGCATCCTTGGTTAATGTCTGCTCTTACAGCTTTAATATTTGTGTTAAATAGTTTGTCTTAAATTATCAATAACTTCTGCATCACTGATATTGGCATTTCTCCTGCAAGGTCTGTCTATGGGGTAACAGGTGCGACCTTAGTATATCTGGTGGTGCGGACAGAGCGCAAGAGTCTGATATCTTCAGTTCACTAGACAAATTGCGACCGCAGATCCTCGACAACAATGCTGACTTGCTTTGGCAGCTCTTAGTTTCCCTTCCTGAGGACCAGAGAGATCTAGGTTTGTGTTCACTTATCGTGCTTTGATTGCTCGATTTAAGTAGCTGCAGTTTTGGGATTAATTGTAGTATTATTATTTCATTTGATTTATCTTTTCTGAAAACCTTTCATGGCTCATAATAAGTAATGAGGATCTTAACAACCTAATTTTACATATTTAGACTGTTATACAAAAGTTAATCTTTCAGTAACATAATGATATGGTGATTTGGGCTTCAGGATATTACTGATGCAAGTCACAATAATGATTAAGAATGCTGGACGTATATTGAAGTAGTTTACTGTCCCAAAGTTTAAGCTCTTGGCAGTTCTGAGTCTAAAAAGATGAAATATGCTTCCTGTACTCAGTTGTAACTATAACTCTTTACTTAGAGATTTTACTGAATGACATTTTATGTAGTGCAAACCCAGTGGGTGCAGTTTTATGTGTTTTTCATTGGGTTAATATGTGCTCAGACCTGATCGTCATTCCCCTAGTTGAAGAAGCTGAATAACTAGTTTTTCTAGTGCAGTAAATTTTCCCCAAATTTTGCTGCTATTTTCCTTTGTAGATATTTATTGTTTTCCTCTAGAGTAATTGTCCAATTCTCTTTTATTTGTTGGTTGCTGAAGAGGCATTTACAGCTGATATAAATTAATGCATTTTTTATTCTTGGAAGTATAGCTGTTATGAGGTTGCCTTGAGGTCATGTTAGGATGTACAGCTGGTTTGGACAATTGAAATATTCTGATGGAATATACTGGCAGAATTATTCTGCTTATTTCACCTGCTTTTTTTTTTCTTTTCTTTTCTTTTCTTTTCTTTTTTTCTTTTTTTCTTTTTTCTTTCTTTTCTTTTCTTTCTTTTTTTCTTTTCTTTTCTTTTTTTTTTTTTTAATTCTTTTCTCATGTTTAAGGAAAAATTAATGGGATTTATTTATATGATTACGTCCCAAATGGCCTTCTTCTTTCCCTCCAGTGTTAGTGTTAGACAATGCCGGGTTTGAGCTGGTGAGTGACCTTTGCTTCCTGACCTTCCTGATGGAGTCGGCGCTGGCCACGTCCGTCACCATACACACCAAGACGCGGCCATGGTTTGTGTCGGACACCTTGCACTCGGATCTGATGTGGACCATCGAGAAACTCAGGTGCGGAGCCAGAGGAAGCGCAAGAGTTTTTGCTCTGGTTATTTGTTTTTTATTTAAGGTTTTCAGTTTTTGTTATTGTTTTCTTGTTTTTGGATTTGTAAATAAAAAAGAAGGACTTAAAAACAAACAAACAAAAAATGTAATCATCCTTTTTTCCTCATTTTATTGAATAATTTATTTCATTTCTTACTCTTGCGGCAGAGAGTTTGGAGACTCCAATGCCGAAATGGCCAACAAGTGGGCGAATTACCTCTCCTCCGGCCAGTGGAAGATTAGCGAGAACAAATTCTGGACACAGCATCATGACTTTGCCTCCATGAACGAGGTTGACCCACGGCTCTATTCGGAGCTCTGCAAAGCGTCCTTAGTTATATTTAAGGTATGAGATCAGCGGGGCTGTAGGGTTTTGTGTCAAGAGAATGAAAGTTGTGTTACGACTGTTTTTGATTATCTATGTGTATAGAATATTGCCCATGAAAATATTAGGGCCTGCTAAAGGAAATTAGATGCCATTAGGGTTTAATCCCCCCCATCAGTGAATCATTTACTGAATAAAAGGATGAAGTTGCCATAAAGATTATCTCCTCTTACCTCATCTTACAGATTTTCTCTTCTTTGTAGGTTTCATATGATTGAAAAGGCAATAAGATTATTCACAAGTAGAAATTAAGCCTGTTTTTTTTATCTCAGTGTTTTGTGAGTTGTAACAGTGCTGCCTATGCCAAAGGAAATAGTAGTGTGATAGGTTCTATTGATTGATAACAGTGAAGACTATTTCATGGATGGCTTTCATCAAGAGAAGGTGACTAAAGTCCCTGTAACACATGAAATATTAGAGCATAAGAGAACACTGACTCATTCTCTTCTTCTCAGGGGGATCTCAATTATCGCAAGCTCACGGGAGACTTGGACTGGCCAACGAACACAAGCTTTCAGCGTGCCCTTCGAGGTTTCTCTCCAGCCCCAATCCTAGTCCTTAGAGTGTGGTGGGCCTATGCAGAGAGAACGGCTGCAGCTGCGATGGAACATCAGTCTATGGCTGATCCAGCTGTGACCGCTCCTGCTCACCTGGTGTTTTTTCATGTCCGTTTTCATACGTTTCTTTTATTTTCTCTTTTTTTTTCTTTTCTTTTTCTTCTTTTTCTTTTTCTTTTTGGAC
>NW_020872755.1:242699-257699 GCF_003789085.1 Penaeus vannamei | reverse complement strand
TGGGGCATGTTGCTGAAACCCCAAGATACTGGTACTGGGTAATTGGGGAGATGGAGAACTAGAAGACGGGAAAAAATAAGAAACATTGATTTATAAGGAATGTTTTATTTACCCCCTTTTAGCATCGTAATTTATTTTCCCTTTTTACCTGGTCTTTTATTTTTTTATAATCAATTTTTTTTAATAGAGCTACTAAGTTTATGATTACGTAGTGAAATGAAAGAAGAGGTTAAAAAGAGGATTATTAGTGTTATATTAGAATAAGTAAATCTGCCTTTAAAGAAAAAAAAAAAATATTAAGAGAAGAAAAGTAAACCGTGTCCTTGATTAACAACAGCAAAAAAATTCTTTGGCCCTTTAAAAATGATTTTTCAAAATCACTCTTGATATGGTTTGTATTTCGTGCAGAGCTTTCAACATGGCAGATTTTGAGTAATAAGCATAATCTTTTAAATCTTGACCAGTACATAATCTGCCTTTCACCAATCTACTTATATATTAAAATATATTTACAGACGAATATTTCTGTTTTAGTATTGTAATTTCAAAACGATACATGTTTAGTGCATTGGTATATTAAGAAGGAAATTTGAAGAAATTAATAATAGTACCCTACTGATTCCATGTAATTTTTAGTCTACTGTGCTCTTATTTTATTGTTGTTTACACACTTCAGTCACTAAAGTCATTTAAAGTTATCTGTTTACCATTTTTTGGAGATAAGAAATCCATTATTATTATAATCATTATTAATGATATTATGATAATTTTATATCATTATTATCATTTTATTAACAGTAGTAATACCAATAAAAACAGAAACCTTTTTTCACAAATTTAAAGGTAGAAGGCAAGTACACCTAGCAATAGACTTCCAAGGTGACTAAAGGTCTTGTGAAACCATCTGCGTGTAAACAAAATAGACTTCTAGTGACACGACCATCACCGGAAAGAAGGATCTGTGAGCTGGGTAATGTGACTTTGCCATCTTGGAAAATTTGGGCTGAGGGCTCTGTGACAGGAATGACTTGCCTTGAGTGGACAGAGCAAATGGAGGAAGATTAGACTTGGTGAGCATTTAGGAAGAGGCTCTGGAATTATTTTTCACAATGAAGGTGGAATGTTGAGATTGTAAGGAAAGACTAGCTCTTGTAAGCTTCCTTTACTGCGGAAGACAAAGACCTGGGCAGCAACATAGCATTTGAAGTGACATGCAACTGTCATCTCACTGCTTCTGGTACTAGCTTGTCTTTCCAAAGATAACGGGGTGCGAGGTAAAATATGAAATACACAAAACAAAGAAGATAATGTATAATATAATTGATAATAATAACGATGACAGTAATGATAATAACAATAATTATAATAATAACAAGAACAATGAAGATAATGCATAATATAATTAATAATAATAATGATGTCAGTAATGATAACAACATTAATAGTAATAATAATAGCAAAAACAATAATATTAACAAAACTATGATAACGATAATAATAATAATAATTATGATAATATTAATAATGACTGACAAGATTAATAATCATAATAGTAATAATAATAATTATGATAGTAATAATAATAATAATAATAATAATAATCATAGTAGTAATGATAATGACAACAAGAAAAAAATAACACAATAAAAACATTCACATCTGAAAAATTACATCAAAATAACCTCTTTCTCAAGTGCACATGTGAAGTCTGTGTTTCTCGCAATGCTAATGAATCCTTTAAATAAAATCTTGGATCCGGATCACCATCAATATTTAAATGGCTTCGACGATGGACTAAGACACTCCTCTGGTAAAAAAAAAAAAAAAAAAAAAAAAAAAAAAAAAAAATCATTAAAATCTGTTCATAACTCTGAGTAATCCTGCTAACCAACGAACAAACAAACTAACCAACTAACCAGTGCTACCAAAAAACACAGCCTCCTTAGCAGAGGTAATAATAATAATGATGATAATGACATTAATAATGATAATAATAACAAAAGTAGTAATAATAACAATAATAATAAGTCCCTTCCCAGCTGTCCGTCTGACCCCTTCCATGACCTGGGACGGGAAAAGGACCACCGTGTCGACCTTTGCTCCTCGATCTTCCTTTGACCCAAAAAGAATGAACTGATTTTATGTCTGACAGTAGGTCGTGGCCACCTGTCACTTCATTTTTCAATATTATATACCTTCCCCTCCTTCCTAGTTTATGATTTATAGATTTATAGATTTAGTTTCAAGTCCATTTGTCACAATGGATATTCTTTGCTGTGCCATGCTGTTTGTTTTATTTTGCCTTCTAAATCTCCCCCTGTGTGCAAGGAATGGCCGGGGTTGCCATCCACTGGTAGCGTGCAGAATCGAACGCAGATCAGCAAGATTGCAAGACCAGCACGTTACCGCTGCACTATACAGTCTTCTTTCTGCTCTCCAGTCTTCCTCCTTTCTGACTTTCTTCCTGGCGCTTCACCTCCTTCCCCTGGTCGTTTGAATCAGTCGCTGGGGTCTTCTCCTACTTCGACACCCATTTCTACGCTCGTTACCCGTTGATTACTTCATAAAGGTTCCTCTTTTTGTCCCTCGCGTTGTGTTGTCTTATTCCCTCTCTGCTGCATCTTTGTTTTTCCTCCCTTGTCCTATATTCCTTGATTTCCCCCCAGCCTGTTGGATATCCTCACGGACCCCCTCCCCCCGTCCTCTCACAAACATACTTTTCCTTTGACAGTTTCTTCTTCAGATCCATAGATACCCTCCATTTGACCTTAATTGCCCTTCGTCCTTGACCCATCTTCCCCCTTTTACTAATTCTCGCCTTTTCACTTTAACGTTCTACAGCCTTTGACATCTAGCACATTTTCTTGTAATAACTGATTTTTGTCCTTTTCGACACGATTTTTTGCCAGTGTTCTGTAACCTATGATGTCTAGTACATCAATTTGTTATAAACCATTAACCATTCGCCGTAAATTCAGCGGAAATACTGTAATACGTGTTTAAGATTACGTTTTGGATAGAGTGTTGTAATGTGTGGGTCAAGAAGAGGTGCATTCAGTACGCTGCATAAAAACTTTCTAGTATTTCATGGATGTGGGGTTCAGTGAAGGCAAAACAGTCTGCCTCGCGTCTTCTTGCAGGTTGGTGGTGCCCTGTAGATCACATAATCAAGATTTTTTTTTTTTCGTGCTTTTTTCATTATATTGATCACAGAGATTCTCGACAATACATTCATAAAATTGGCTGTTTTAGTTAGTTCGCGTCACCTCTCAAGCAACTCTGAAAGTGTCCTGAAGTTCGAAATATTTGTCATGGGAGGGAGAACCATAATTCTTTGTTTGAACGAACGGTGCGTAGAAGACGACCCCGTGTTATATCTTCCAAATGCCATGAATTTTGTTAATCAACTTTTTTTTCCTTAATATAATTTTGTGTCATCAGGCCGGGGAACAGAATGGCGTTTGGAGTGCAAGGAGCATGCACCGTGCCCGACGAAATGCCTCTTCCCGTCGCCACAGACATCTTCCTCGTCATCCCCCTTCATCATTTGTGTTCGTATGAGCCAGCGTGTCTGGATCTACAAAGTGTGATAGACGGCCAGGTGCTCTCGTCTATCTCGATGATCCTTCCTTGGGCCCCAATCACGCCTGCTGATCCAGGTCCCAGTGAACCATCACCAGCTCGCGCAGCATGAGCCGGGACGTGAAACACTCCCGAAGTAATGCACGAAGATCAGCAGGGTCTCCGTATGAAGGTGGGCGCCCAAAGAAGGAACCCATGAACACCGAGGCGGTCCAGTCACGCCGCCGCCTCTCCTGCCTCCTAACCGCCACAACCTAAAGCACCTGAGCCTCCTTGTCGTGAGGCCCAGGTATGCCAGCTGCCTGCACCTTCCGCAGCCTTTAAGAAGGCCGTGGTGGTTAAACACGTTGAACAGGGCGTCACGGTCTCACGGCGCATGACCTCGCAGATTGACATCAAGCCCCCCCCCCCCCACACACACACCACACTCGGCCATCGCGGCGGCTGAGGATGCTGCCACACCGGGTACCTTCCTATACCCGTGTGATTCGCTTGTGATTCCTGCCAAGCATACGTGGTGGCTTTTATCTTCCAGGGGAGAAGGTTGGGTTGTAGTCGGCATTAGATAATACTGTGATTAATTCAATGTGTACTGTTATTGTTAGAAGAGTGATGTATTATTGTATCTTATTCATATTCTATTTCCCTGGTACCTTCCGTGCCCTCCTATGCAATCGGGTCCAGGAATGTGGGGGGTTGGGGGTTTCCTCGGCATATTTTCTGTATACATGTTGGTAGTTGAGGGTGAGAGGATCCATCAATACCGCTATCGTCGTCATTGGCCATATGAAGGTATTCCGAATATTTACGTGATTTTTCCAACACTGAAAGTAAACAAACAGATTGCAGAGAAATTACACTTCAGAGAGAGAGAGAGAGAGAGAGAGAGAGAGAGAGAGAGAGAGAGAGAGAGAGAGAGAGAGAGAGAGAGAGGAGAGAGAGAGAGAGAGAGAGAGAGAAGAGAGAGGAGAAGAGAGAGAGAGAGAGAGAGAGAGAGAGAGAGAGAGAGAGAGAGAGAGAGAGAGAGAGAGAGAGAGAGAGAGAGAGAGAGAGAAAGAGAAGAGAGGAGAGAGAGAGGAGAGAGAGAGAGAGAGAGTGAGAGTGAGTGTGTGTGTGTGTGTGCGTGCGTGTGTGTGTGTGTGTGTGTGTGTGTGTGTGTGTGTGTGTGTGTGTGTGTGTGTGTGTGTGTGTGTGTGTGTGTGTGTGTGTGTGTGTGTGTGTGTGTGTGTGTGTGTGTGTGTGTGTGTGCAGGAACAACAAAGGGAAAAGAAAAGCACGAATATGCCGAAGCCTTTTCGCTATTGCTTCATCAGAGTGTACATGACAACAGGTACATAGAGTAGTATATATACTAGTACTAGGAGGTCAGGTCGGTATCTACAACGGTCACCTCCCAAAGTGGTCCCAGGCCTCCAAAATAAAACAAGACCTACCCTCACGACGACGGAAGATGGTCGAAGCGGCGTTCATTCATACAACGAACAGCTTCAACGCCGCAACGGGGAGCCACGAATTATCCAAGGTCGTCGCTCACCTGATTACCGACGTGACCTGACCTCCTATTACTAGTATATATACTCCTCTTTGTACCTCTTGTCGTGTTCGACATGAATTCCACATGTGTGTATGTGTGTGTGAAAGAGAGAAACTTACATTCTTTTATTTCAGTTAATTACTCATATTTTCCATACTAATCCGTTTGGGAACAGTGATACCCACAGCTATAACAGTACTTTCTTTATTGTCATCAAAGCAAATTAACATGGTAAATAATAGACCATCATGATAACAGATATGACTAGGAATGCATAGCACATACCTTTCCTGAGACATGTTGCAGAGGCATTTCTTATGAACTAATATCACATTTTTGAGAACAAACACATTATTTTCATTTTCCACCTTCGAAAAGAAGAAAAATAACAATAAAATGAATTATCCGCTTTTGGTGATTTCCACGGTGCCTGAGAGAGGGCAGATCCTGGGCTCTTCCTTCGTGTGTTCGGCCGAGTGCTTCCGGAGCTTCTTGGCCGTGGGGAAGACGAGCGAGCACTTGGGGCAGGCGAAGTCCTTGTGGTCCTCGTGAACCAGCTTGTGGGAGACTAGGCGGTACGGGTGGGCAAAGCAGCGGCCGCAGATGTCACAGCGGTGTGGCTTGGGGTTACCGTGCTTCAGGGAGTGTGTCTCCAGACGCTTCTTGGAGGCAAAGCGCATGCCACACACCTCGCACTGTGGCCTTGTTGTCGAGTGGGTCTTCATGTGGGCTGCTAGGCCGCTACTCCACACGAAGGCCTCGCTGCACACAGAGCACACGTGTTTGTACTCATTTGAGTGCACTTGCATGTGGTGCTTGAGCAGGCTCTGGAAGTGGTATGACTTGGGGCAGTGTGGGCACGGGAACCGCTGCGAGCTGTGGTAGTGGGAAGCCTTGTGCACCGCCAAAGACCGGTGCCGCTCAAACGTCTTGCCGCAGTCTGAGCAGGTGAACAGGCCCGTCAGATGGAGCTTCAGGTGCTGCTGCAGCACGAGCTTTGTCTTGAAGGCCTTGGCACATACAGAGCACTTGTGGGGACGCTCCGTGCTGTGCTTGCTTCTGTGGCGGTGGAGGCCTGACTGTGTCCGGAATGCTGTGTCGCATATGCTGCACACAAAGGGCATCTCCCCGCTGTGGATGCGCAGGTGAGCGACCAGGATGCTGCGGCTTGTGAAGCTCTTGGGGCAGTAGGCACACGAGTGAGGCTGGATGCTGCGGTGGCTGTTCAGGTGTGACCGCAGGCTGCTGCGCCCCTTCAGCATCTTCCCGCACACCTGTGGGCAGAATTAGGATGACATCTGATGCCAGAAAGTCTATTTGGGATTTTGAAAATATTTTGTCATCTTGTCTTTTGAAAATTAGGTAAACTATTACACCTCTTTATTCTTGTTAAATGAAAAGTTTCAACGTTGTGACATGGACAGTTAATTGTGGCAGATGCATTGAAGGTATGAATATTATTATTTATTTCAGAGGCCAAGAAATGTGTCTGATATGATTTGATTAAATATCTATCAGAAATACATGTGAAGTCATTCAGTCTCATTTATATGACAGTTTGTGACACACACACACACACACACACACACACACACACACACACACACACACACACACACACACACACACACACACAAAACAATAATAATATAATAATATATAAATAATAATAAATAATAATAATAATAATAATGAAATCAATAATAGCAATAATAATAATAATAATAATAATAATAATAATAATAATAATAATAATAATTAATTAATTAATTAATTAATTAATTATAACAACAATAAATAACAACCAAATTTACAAAAATGAAAACATATAACTAAAAAAAATTATACTTATTTTATTGAAAATTCCCTTTCCCTTCTCCATGCTTCCCACCCCTTCCCCGACGTACCTGGCACAGCAGCTCCCTGTTGCGCTTCTTCTTGCCCTTGCCATCCTGAGCCTGCATATGTCCTGCTCTGAGCATCAAGGCATTCGTACTGGTGGATGCCATGGCCTCGTCCCTGAGGTCCTTCCCATCCCTTAGGTCTCTGGAGTCCTTCGGGTCCTTGGCGTTTGGCTCCTGGCTTGGGTTTGTGCCGGAAGAAGCAGACGAGGAGGTGGCGGACAAGACTATTTCCTGGGCGATGGGTTCGTCCTCCTCAATCCAGAACTTCTCCTTCAAAAGTGCATCACGTCTTGACTGCAGCTCTGGGGGCCAAGGTGGGCAGGATGGAGAGATGATAATCATCATTATATTGAATAATCTATATCAATTAATTTGTTTTGTTACAGTGTTGCTGAAGGAAGGGAAAAATATTTGTTTTGTTTTTATTTTTCTTTCACTTGGTGTTATTATTGACCAAAATTGGTAGAAAATTTTGTTATTTATGTCTCCAAAAAATAAACTTGAAGAAACGAGAGAAAAGCAGAAATCCATCCTATACGATGATGCCTAAAGAAATACAAAGGAGGAGGACGGCCAAATGATCAAAATAAGCTTGAGCTTCAGATAAACAACTCTTACCAGAGGAATTCAAGAAGTCTTTGGCCAGCTCCTTCCTCTTGATGTAGGCTCTGTTCTGTTCCTGGTGGGGGATGAACCAAAGCCTCTCTGCCCGCTCAATGATGTTGTGAACCTGGGAGGAATCAGCCCCTGGAGCCCCGTTTCTCTTGCTGCCCTTTGCCTCCAGGCTGGTGGAAGACTCCTGACTGTACTGTTTGTGCATGGCTGGCTGGTTGTCTGTTGGCCTAATGTTGCGACTCTGGGGTTTTAAGAGAGACTCCTGATCCTCAAAATCCTCTAACGAGTCTCCCGGAAGGTATAAGGCACTTGGGAATGAGGAAGAAGGCAAGGCATTGGAACAACTCGAGAAGCCATCAGAATCCGAGTGACTGGTCTGTGAGAGGCATGGCTGGCTGTCCATGGGCGGGTGGGCGGCAGTGGATGGGGGCATAACAGGCGGGGTGTTAGGAAAGAAGGTGCTGGCTGAATCCAAAGCATTGTACTCATTCATGGCATTACTTAATCCTGATGCTAAGGGGTACTGGGAATTTTGTGTGGATGTGGCAGGGTAGGGGGAACCTTGTACAGATGTTGAAGGATAAGGGGAACTGTGCACTGGAGGGATTATGTGTGGGTTGGATGTATAACTTGGAGGAGGAGGAGGTGGGGGCAAAGAAGGCAAAGAAGGATATGCCGGAGGAGACCTTACGCATGATCCTGGATCCACCTGCATGTCTGCCAGGTCTTGCTCAAGGAATCTTGGGCTGTGACAACCCATAGGATAGCTGGAAAGGTCTGGGTCTAATGCTGACATTGCCATTTGTTGTGACAGAGCGGCATCAGGTTGGTTTGGACGGGCATAGGCGGTGTTGTTCTGGAAGTGCGCCTCATAGGAAGGAGGATTATGGGATCTTTCTACACCTGTGCAGTCAACCCTATCATTAGTATAGGTTACATTAGTTGGGATTCCCTTGGTGTCTTCACACACCTGGGGGTTTGGGGTAAGGCTTGTATGGTGAGTATTATACATGCTAGAGCTGATAGGACTGGATGAACTTAAATAATTAGAGGGCGTGTGCTCTGAGAAGGAATACGAGGGCAGGAGAGGTGGGATGGAACTTCCTAGGCTGTTGGCTGCAGAACTCTGTACTGCAGTTGGCGTGCTCTGAGGGGAGTTGCAATATGCTGTTGGCTGCGGAGAATCAGAAAATGAATTAATGCGTCCAGCAGAGAACGAAGCTGGCTGTGGTGATTGGTGGCCATTAGTAATGGGAGACTGATGGGATGCTATGGTATTTGTAAAAGGCTGGGGGGACTGTGCAAAAGTATCATCATTTTCTGACCTTAGAAAGAACTTTGACTGATCATATGCCACTGAATGGGGAGGCTCATTGTAAATGTTTGACTGTGGAGCTTCACTGTACAATACTGAGTGTGGCGGTGGGGTATAAGGAGACTGAGTATAAGTAACGGCATGTGTAGTGTGACTAAATGTTTCTGGTTGTGGTGACTGAAGATATGAAGCTTGATGTGGGGACTGGATGTAATGCTCTGACTGTAGAACCTGCTGAGAATCACCATAGAAAGGAGATGTTAAGGCTTGTGAAAAGGGCTGCGGTGATTCCCGGAAAGCAGTTGAAGACTTTGACGAATATGAATAAACACTCTGATTTGGTGTCTGGTTACACATTGGCCCCACTGCTGAAGAAGTAATGGAAGGTAGAGGGGACTCTTGCCCTGTCTGGCTGGCCTGTGACAAGTCCCCATACGCTGAGTGGAAAGAGAAACAAGCTGTTGATGATGGCACCCCTTTCTGAATGCCCAAAGAAGACGAAGTTTCTGGAAGAGGTGATGAAATGTCTGAGTAGTGAGAGGAGGAATGATTCAGAGATGTGTTCATCTGAGAAATGCTTGTCGACAAGGAATGCGAAGTATTCAGCTGTGGAACGCAAGAAGATGAAGAGTAAGAAGGAGGCTGAGGCTGACATGAGGCTGAGATTCTACTATCCTCGACTTGGCTTGATGATGATGCCTGATGAGACCTGACAGGCGATGAGTATGCTGGAGACATCTGATTGGCCAATGACTCATGCTGCATCATGCTGAATGTCACTTTTGGCTGTGAAGTGACTGGTGCAACGTAGACTGGAGATGTGGGAGGAGAAAAGCAAAGATTGGGTTTTGGGGAAGAACTTGAGAACAGCTGAGAAGACACCGGCGTAGGGCAAATTTTAAGTTCATTATTAGCGTTAGTGGAGTATAATGGCGAAGCACATGAACCCTTCATTGATGCAGAGGAATCCATGGTATTAAACTGTGCTGCATAAGAGGTCTGGAAGCCCTCCTCGTGCCCCTTAGTGATGCCCTGGGATGGGTTCGGAGATTCTAGCTCTGAGCACCAGTCTTGCACTCGTGACTCTACTTCCTGGAGGACTAAGTCAATGCTTCGGTTTCTGGATGACTTTGGGTAAGGAGGCGGAGGGATGTCCACGAGATTCTGCTTTGGGAAGCACAAGTCTGGTTGGCTGGAAACGATATAGTCCGCTGCTGCTGCGGGACGAGCTGTGGTACATCCCTTTGACTTCAGATCATCTAGCATCATAAAACTCTTTGATACTACATTGCTGCTTGAAGGGAATGTCTTAGTGCTAGCTTTCTTCTCAACAACTTTGCTCTGACTTTCTCTCCTGGCAGTGAGTTTCTCTTCCAACGCGGCTCCAGTTTTCCCTATGCTAGCTACGCCCTTCTCTTGCTGCGGCGTTGGCAGGACTGGCTTCTTTTTCCTCTCTTTCCTCTTCTTGCCTCCCTTCTGTCCTCCTTCCTGAGGGCTGGTCTGAGTTTGGGAGGATAAATTCATTCCCAATGTAATTTTTGAAGGCACGACTGCAGAGAATGTTGACGGCAGGAGCTCTGGCGTCCGTGCAGACACCAGGATGAGAGTGTGGGCATCTCCTGGCATGACCTTGGGCAGGATGGACTTGACGTTGGATCCTCTTGGCACCTCGCCCACACCCCCTTCCTTTCCCTGCCGCATCTCCTCTCCTTGTATTGTCTTTTTGGGTGTTTTTGCCTGAAGGATTGGTCTCACTGGTTCCTGGTGGAGAAAACATCTTTTTTAGCCTCACTTTGCTGGGAAAATATAGTTTATTGTACTTAAAAAAAAAAAAAAAAAAAAAAAAATTCTCTGCACATCTATGGCGTCAAAACCGCACAGCCTAAAAGAGTCAGTCAGCAGACCTTTCTGACCTCACTTTTCCTTGAGCTTTTGTGAAAAATGTATTTTGTTTCCCAATAATGCTGTCAATACTGATAGTTATTATTGTAACAGACATCATAATTATCATAATGTTATTGACATGACAACAATATAAGACACAAGAAAATATTTCCGAAAATAAGAAGTAAATATGTGAGATAGATTGTACCAATAGCAGGATGATTGGTGAATTAGCATTTGTGGAGACATCTAAGTATAAAGATAATCCATAAACCAAACTCGGCATCAGATTAAGTATTGGTTCCTTTAGCACTTTCTAATTCATCACAAATGGTTATAAAATCATGGCAATATCCATGCTATATTGCAATTGGTATTGAATTAAATCACATAACTCTTCAATTAATTTCATGCACAAACAAAGCAAATGGGCAATGTAATTTTTATAACATAAAGCAGAGAATAGTAATCATAATAATATAATATAATAATCATATCATAATCATAATCATATTAATAATAATCATAATAATAAAATGACACAATAATATTATAGACATAACAATATGATGATGATGATGATGATTATGATGATGATGATGATGATGATGATGATGATGATGATGATGATGATGATGATGATGATGATGATGATGATGATGATGATGATGATGATGATGATGATGATGATGATGAAGATGATGATGATGAAGATGAAGATGAAGATGAAGATGAAGATGAAGATGAAGATGAAATGAAAGAAGGGAAAAGATGAATAGAAAGAAAGAAAGAAAAAAACTAAACAGAAGCACTCACAACTTTGGGCAAGACAGACTTCGGTGCCAACAGGGGTGGATGGTGTCTGCCAGTTGCCGGAGCCAGTCCCACCTTGCTTGGCGATTTCAAGGGCACGATTAAGGAGGCTGGCTGCTGCCCGACTGGACCGCTGAGCATGATGGCAGAGGTGGAAGGCAACAGGACAGACGTGTTGGGTTGGGGGACATTGTGCGAGCCTGGGAGTGATGCAAGGATGATGGTCGTGCCTGGCTGGGTGAGAACATTTCGGACCGGCGGCAGGCCGATACATGCGCCAGAGGTTTTTGGAAGAATCTGAAAAGGGGAGGAAATCATATTAGTGTCCTTTCTTGGAAGTATTTTCTTAATGTATTCATAGATGTGTTGATATGGGTCCTTTTATGTGTTCTAATTTTTTTTTGGATTTAGGGAAGATTCCAAAGAAATGTGCATGCTTTTATCAACCAAAGCAAGTTGACACATTTACATAATAACCTTTTCTGACCACAAGGCAAAGAGATTGGCAATATCAGGATCAGTTTCAGTTTCAAAAACAATAGACTCATCTTATTACAAAAATCACACACGGCAGGGCAAAACTTTAAGTAAATCTCATATATTCAGGTTTTTAAAACAAAAAATCTAAATCAACTTTCATATGAAGCAGAGAATCCAGCTGCTATAAAGAGGGAAAACCAGGAATATTTAATATATGAAAATGATTCCTACATATATACTTTATATATCTCTTAAAAATAAATATAATAATATCAATAATTATAATTTAGTTTAATTCCATCTGTTACAATGGATATTCTTTGATGTGATATTCTGCCTGTTTATTTGCTTCTAAATCACCCCCTGTGTGCAAGGAATGGCCAGGATTACCATCCACAGGCAGTGCGCAGGAAATGAACAGAGGTCAGCAAGGCTAATAAGTGAGAGTGCTACTACTGCAATACACAGCATAACAATCATAATGGAGGGGACACTTCTGAGAACTCCCATATATATCTAACTGCACTAGTGTATTGGGAGATGGGAACATAGGAAAATAAATTACTGATACTGAAGGTGAGTACTTTACCGGTTTCATGTTCATGATCACTGTTACATCTTAGTGATTGATGTCCAGTTGGAAGCCTGAAAAGAAGAACATCATATGCTTAAATAATACCAAAATTACATACAGGATGCTACTGGCTGAGAGAGAGGGAGAAGAAGGGGAAGAAAGAGGGATAAGGGAGAGTGGGAGGGAGGGGGGGGGGAGGGAGGGGAGGAGGGGAGGGGGGGAAGGGGAGGGGAGGGGAGGGGAGGGGAGAGAAGAGGGAGGGGAGGGAGAGAAGAGGGGGGAGGGGAAGGAAGAGGGAGGGGGGGAGGAGAGAGAGAGGGAGGGGAGGGGAGAAGAGAGAAGAGGGAGGGGAGGGGAGAAGGGGAGAGAGGGAGAGGGAGAGAGGGAGGGGAGGGGAGAGAGAGGGAGGGGAGGGGAGAGAGGAAGAGGGAGGGGAGGGGAGAAGAGAGAGAGGGAGGGGAGGGGAGGAGAGAGAGAGAGAGAAGAGGGGAGAGAGAGAAGAGGGGAGAGAGAGAAGAGGGGAGAGAGAGAGAGAGAGAGAGAGAGGAGAGAGAGAGAGAGAGAGAGAGAGAGAGAGAGAGAGAGAGAGAGAGAGAGAGAGAGAGAGAGAGAGAGAGAGAGAGAGAGAGAGAGAGAGAGAGAGAGAGAGAGAGAGAGAATTAGTCAAATAAATAAATACAAATATCAACATCAATCTTTAACTAACTAACTAACTACCTAACTGTCTATCTATTGTCATAATTCTATTTGGATAATTTTATTTATCAAACACACATATCACATGAAATACCACAAGGATAACTATATATGGTAACAAATGATTATCACTGCCATATGTTACACAATGGGTAAGGATTAATACCATTTGCAGGGCTTAATTGAGATAAATAACATTAGAAAACATGAAATGGCTAAATTAGTTTACCCATGTTTCAGTTCCACAAAGAAAGCTACTTACTAAATACTGTATTGCAATAAGTAACTAACATCTGGTTCAATAAGCTCTCATAAATGACAATTCTCTCTGGAAGACAAAGTTAATTCTCTACAAAGAGTGAGGAATAAAAAAAACAAACTAAACACTTAAAAACAATTAAATATGGCATCTCAACAGTTGACAATCAAATTATCCAGCCTGCAATAAATAATTATCATCTTGTAAAGCATAAAAACATATTGAATTTGTAGCTTTTACATATTTTTTCTCTCTTACTTAATTCTTTCTTAGTCTCTTCAGTTTTCCATTTATTTAATAAACATTCTCTACGGAATATGAAGAAAATCAACTGACAAAGCCCCTAAATTATTCTATAGGTGATAATAAATATACAATAACATAACATACGGTAAAGGTAACATAAAAGTATATGATAATATCGCAGGAACACAAAAACAGCCATAAAATAAAGCATAAAAGTCCCCTAACATGATATGAACTAAAACAATAAAACCCAACACCTGTACCGAAATATAAACTTCATATCACTCATGATCAACAACAAACAGACTCAAATAGTTGTAATGAAGAAGAAATCACCATTAATAACTTACTGACACGGCCATTCTTCGTGAATAAAGGTACAATTGCTATAGACACTTTCCATTCACTCTTTTACGAGGTCTCTCATGTAAACAATAAGCGTTTGATGTTGAAAAAAATAATATTATAAAACTATTCTACAGTGGTTTGCTACATTTCTTCACGGAAAATGTTATGTGAACTTTGGATATTTTATAATTATATTTCATGGGTATTGTTATTTTGGATCTTGTTGCTAGAAAGTTTTTTCTTTTAGACTTGAATGAGGGCCAAGTTGCAAAGCATTTGTTGTTCAGTAAAAGATTGTGATGAATCATTATTCTTTGGTATGTTTTGAAATTTTCTACTTTTCAAAATATTTAATTACGTAATTTTGTATTCTACGTTAATATCACTGTGAACAAAATGAGCATTTGATATATCAAGGAAAAGACAAATAGACAAAAATAATCTATTATCTTTAGTGAGCCTCTGAAAATGTATTGCAAAGTTCACTGACTTTGTATTCATTCTCTTATACATTTCTATTCATTACCATAACTTGAAAAATTGCCTTTGGTCAAACTTCACTTACACTCGAATGAGGTAAATGTTGCACCACCATGATTTGATTCGCAATAAAAAGCAAGAGTGAAATCAAAAGCAAGAATGTAATTTCATCATAAAAGAAAAACAAGAAAAAGACGCTAAGAGATAACTAAGATATTCAAAGGGATCAGTATCAGATAATGGTAGAAAAAAATAGAACTAAAACAATCC
>NW_020872755.1:225199-232699 GCF_003789085.1 Penaeus vannamei | reverse complement strand
ATATATATATATATATATATATATTATATATATATATATTAAGGATATATTATCTATCTATCTATATCTTCTATCTATCATTCTATCTATATATATATGTATATATGTGAGATGTGTGTGTGTGGTGTGTGTTATATATATATATATATATATATATATATATATATTATAGTATATATATATATATATATATATATAAGGAATAGTAATCTTTTCTCTCCTCTTACTTCCTTCCTTTCCTTCCTTCCCTCTTCCCTCCCTCTCATCTTCCTCTCGTCCCTTCCCCTCCTCTTCCCCTTTCTTTCTTTCTTCTCCTCCTTCTCCTTCCCTCCCTTGCCCTTCCCTTCCCTCCCTCCCCTCCTTCACCCCCTTTTTACCATTTTCTTTCCCCTTCTCTCCCCTTTCCCTCTCACTCTCCCTCCCTTCTCCTTTTCCCTCCCCTACTTCTCCCCCCTTCCCCCCCCTCTCTTCCCCCCTTCCCCCTCCCTCCTCCCCTCTTCCCCCTCCCCTCTCTCTCCCTTCCTCTCTCCCCCTCTCTCCCTTCCCCTCCACCCTCTCTCCCCCTTCCCCCTCCTCTCTCCCCCCTTCCCTTCCTCCCTTTTCCCTCCCCTCTCCTCTCCCCCCTCCCTTCCTCCCTTTTCCCTCCCTTCCCCCTCCCCGCTGTTAGAACAGGTGAGATTCCCAAGGCCGCGCCCCCCTCCCCCCCTCCCCTCCCCTCCACCCCGGGTCCTTCTCCCTCTCAAAAGCAGCGACGCTTGGCTGCCTCCATTCGTCGCCGGATGGTGCTGTCTGCCTCGCTCTCTCCTCGGCTGTCTTGTTCGGCCATTGTCCATGGGTTGCTCTTCTTCGGGCTGTCCCCTTGAGCTGTTTTCTTGGCTGTGTCCTTGGGCTTGTCTCCCTTGGCTGTGTTCCATTGCAGTGATCTCCCTAAGGTTTGTCTCCTTCGGCGCCTCAGGATAGTCTGTTCTCCCTCGGCTGTCTCCTAGATTGTCTCCCTCGGCCTGTCTATCTTCGCTTATTCTTTCGGCGATTCATTGGCTGCTCCCTTGGTGTCTCACCTGGCTGTCTTCTCGGGGGGGGGGGCTGATGTGTCCATGGGTGTCTCTCTGGTGTTTCTCCCCCTCGGCTGTCTACTTAGCTGTCTTCCTCGGCTGTGTCCATTGGCTGTCTCCCTTTGGCTGTCTTCTCGCTGTGTCCATGCTGATCTCCCTGGCTGTCTTCCTCGCGGTCCATATGGCTGTCTCCCTTGCTGTGCCATGGTGTTCCCTAGTTGTCTCCTTGCGCTGTCTCCCTAGGTTATTCTTCTTACAGCTGTCATCCCTTGTTGTTCCCTCGGCTGTCTCCATAGTTATCTTCTTCAGCTGTCTCCCTTGGTGTTCCTGCTGCTTCCCTAGTTATCTTCTTCAGCTGTCTCCCTTGTTGTTCTCCCTCGGCATTCTCCCCTAGTTATCTTCTTCAAGCTTCTCCCTTTTGTTCTCCCTTGGTCTCACTCGCTGCTTCTCCCTATTATTCTCTCTTCGTGTCTCCCTTGGTTGTCTCCCTCGGCTGTCTCCCTAGGTTATCTTCTTCAGCTGTCTCCCTAGGTTGTCTCCCTTGGCTGTCTCCCTAGGTTATCTTCTTCAGCTGTCTCCCTGGTTGTCTTCCCTCGCCGTCTCCCTAGGTTATCTTCTTCAGCTGTCTCCCTTGGTTGTCTCCCTTGGCTGTCTCCCTAGGTTATCTTCTTCAGCTGTCTCCCCTTGTGGGCTCTCCCTCGGCTGTTCCCCTAGGTTATCTTCTTCAGCTGTCTCCCTTGAGTTGTCTCCCTGGTTGTTCTCCTCGGCTGTCTCCCTAGTTATCTTCTTCAGCTGTCTCTCTCCCTTGGTTGTCTCCTCGGCTGTGTCCAGTTCCTTGTCTCCCAGTAGGTTGTCTCCCTCGCTGTCTCCCTAGGTTATCTCTTAGCTGTCCCTTGGTTGTCTCCCTCGGCTGTCTCCTAGGTTATCTTCTTCAGCTGTCTCTTAGGTTGTCTCCTTGGTTGTCTCCCTCGGCTGTCTCCCTAGTTATCTCCTCTGTGTCCATTGGGTGTCTCCCTAGGTTGTCTCCCTTGGCTGTCTCCCTAGGTTATCTTCTTCAGCTGTCTCCCTAGGTTGTCTCCCTCGGCTGTCTCCCTAGGTTATCTTCTTCAGCTGTCTCCCTGGGTTGTCTCCCTCGGCTGTCTCCCTAGGTTATCTCTCTGTCTCCCTTGCTGGTCTCCCTAGGTTCTCCCTTGGCTGTCTCCCTTCCTTCTCGCTGTGTCCATTGGGGTCTCCCTAGTGTATGTCTCCCTTGCTGTCTCCCTAGGTGATCTTCTTCAGTCTGTCTCCCTAGGTTGTCTCCCTGGTGTCTCCCTCGGCTGTCTCCCTAGTTATCTTCTTTCAGCGTCTCCCTTGGTTGTCTCCCTGCTGTCTCCTTGGTTTCTTCTTAGCTCCCTTGGTGTCTCCCTCGCTGTGTCCATTGGTGTCTCCCTAGGTTGTCTCCCTTGGCTTGTCTCCTAGTTATCTTCTTCAGCTGTCTCCCTTGGTTGTCTCCCTCGGCTGTGTCCATTGGTGTCTCCCTAGGTTGTCTCCCTTGGCTGTTCCCTAGGTTATCTTCTTCAGCTGTCTCCCTTGGTTGTCTCCCTCGGCTGTCTTCTTCTGCTGTCTCGTGGTTGCTCTGCTCGCTGTCTCCTTCTGTTTGTCCTGCCTGCTGCTTCCTTATTCCTCCTCCGGTTGTCCTTCGCCTCTCTCTTTCTCTTATCTCTCTCTGCTGTCTCTTTCTGTTATCTCTGTCTGCTATCTCTTTCTGTTATCTCTTTCTGCTATCTCTTTCTGTTATCTCTGTCTGTTATCTCTTTCTGTTATCTCTCTCTGTTATCTCTTTCTCTTATCTCTGTCTGCTATCTCTTTCTGTTATCTCTGCTCCTGTTCCTTCGGCTTTCTCTTATCTCCTTCTGCTAAATCCTCCTGCCACTTCCTTTTGCTTTTTACTTTTGTTTCTGCTGTGTCTCTTGGTCGACCTTCTCCTCCTCCTCCTCCTTCTCTTTCTTCTTTTTTCTCTTCTTCCTCCAACTCTTCTATCTCCTCCTCCTCCTTCCTCCCATTCTTCTTCCTCCTCTTACTTCGTTAGCCTCCTTCTTTACTTCCTCCTCCTCTTCCTTCTTCTCCTCCTTCCTCTCTTTCGCTTCTTTCCGTCTTTCCTTCTTTCTTCCCTTTTCCTTCATACTCTCCATCTCTCTCTCTCTCTCTCCTCTCTCCTCTCTCTCCTCTCTCTTCTCTCTCTCTCTCTCTCTCTCTCTCTCTCTCTCTCTCTCTCTCTTCTCTCTCCTCTCTCCTTCCTCCTCTCTCCTCCCTCCCTTCCTCCCTCCCTCTCTTCAATCCTCCTTATGCTCTTTTACTCAAAATTTCTCCTCTTCCTTCGCCCCGTCTTCATCATCATCTTCCTCTGATTCTTCTTCTTCTTTTTTTTTCTCTCGTCACCTGAGTACATCCAGGTGTTCCAGGCGCCGCCCTGTACACCTGTCGACGTTTCACAGGTCCTGGGCGGCTTTGGTTGACGTCACTCATTACGCTGTTCCCATCACCTCCTCCCCTCCCCCCTCCCTCCTCCCCCCTCCCTCGCCGCCTTCTCCTCCCCGTCCCTAGTCCTTCTCTTCTTTTTCTTCTTTCTTTCCTTTCTCCTTCTCCTTTCCTTCTCTGTCTCTTATCTATCTCTTCTTCCGTATCTTTTTCCTCTTCTAGTTTTCTCTCTCTCCTTCCTCTCCCTTTCCTCCCTCTCTCCTCCTCCCTTCTCCTCTTCCTCTTCTCTTCTCCTCCTTCCTCTTCCTTTTCTACTTTTTCCTCTTGATTCTCGTTCTTTTCTTCTTCATTTTCTATAATTGTTTCTTTTCATCTTCCTTTGTCATTTCTTCTCCAGTTTCTTCTTCCTATCTTCTCTTCCGTGATCATTATTTATCCTTTCTCGTTTTTTGCTTCTCGTCTTTCTTTTATTTTCTCATTTCTCTATTTCTTCGTTGCTACTTTCCCATATTTTTTTTTTTCATCTCTTTTTTTACTCTTTTAATTTTTTCTCCTTTTTCTTCTTTCTCCTCCTTTCTTACCTCTTCTCCCTTTCTTCATTTTTATTTTTATCCAAACCTCCTTTTTTTCTTTCTATTTCTACCTTATTTATTCTTTTTCACCTCTTACTCTATTCTTCTTCTTTCCTTCCTCTTCTCTTTCTTCTTCTAGGCTTTTCATCCTTTTCTTCTGATCTTTTTTATCATTTTCATTTTCCTCCTCCGTATCCCAAATCCCTTATTCATCCTCCAAAGCTCTCTCTCTCTCTGTCTCATCTACTCTCGTTTTTCCTCTCTCCCTCCTTCCCTTCCGTATCTTCTCTCTTTCTTTCTCTCTCCTCTCTCTCTCTCTCTTCTCTCTCTCTCTCTCTCTTCTCCTCTCCTCTCTCTCTTCTCTCTCTTCTCTCTCTCTCCTCTCTCTCTCTCTCTCTCTACTTCCATCTATCTTTTCTCCCTCGCTCCCCCTTCTTCCTCTCTCTCTCTCTCTCTCTCTCCCTCTCTCCCTCCCTCTCCCTCCCTCCCTCTTTCTTCTCTCCTCATCTGTTTCTTTTCTTCTACATTCACCCTCACCCCCCTCTTTCCCTCCCCACGCCACACCCCCCTTCTCTCCCGAGGGCGTGACGGACGCTCGCCTGAGCGCTCACACCACACCTGACCCCACCCCTGCTCGCCCTCCCCCCTCCTCCCGCGTGTCCCGTCACACCTTCACCCAATTCACTCACCCCTTCAACAAGAAGCCCATTCCTCTCGCTCTCTCTCTCTCTCCTTTACTTTCTTTATCTCTCTCTCTCTCTTTCTTTCTTTATCTTCTCTCTAACTCTCTCTCCCTCTCACTCTCTCTTTCTTTTATCTCTCTTTTTCTTTCCTTTCTCTCTCTCCCTTTTCTCATCGTGCGCTCTCTCTTTCTTTCTTTTATCTCTCTCCTCTCTCTATCATCTTTCTCTCTCTCTCTCTCTATTTCTTTCTTTATCTCTCTCTTCTTTCTTATCTCTCTCTTTCTTCTTTATCTCTCTCTCTCTTTCTTTCTTCTATCTCTCTCTCTCCTCTCTCTTCTTCTTTATCTCTCTTCTCTCTCTTCTCTTTCTCTCTCTCCTCTCCTCTACTTTTCNCCCTTCCTTTGCGTCCCCCTCCTCCTCCTTTCCATCTCTTCTCTCTCTCTCTCTCTCTCTTTCTCTCTCTCTCTCTCCTTACCCTTCATGATATGAGAAAATACCCACACTAATTATCCCATTTTCCAGCTCACTTTTGTTCCTTCGTGAGTCTTTTGAGAAATGAAATCTTCGGCAAATTTTACCTCGTGAAGTTCTTATATTTTTCTCGAGGTTCATTTTCCCGCGGACTTCTTCGATAAAGGATGTATTTTTTTCTTTTTTTTCCTGATGGGAGAATGTTCATTGTTTCTTGTTTGGTGGTATTTGCATGTTGGATAATTTTGGATATATATATTTGTTTTAACTTTTCTCTCTCGTTCGATTTTTTTTCTTCGTTTGGTTAGCTTTTTTTCTCTATTGTTTTTCTTTCTGTCTCTCTCTTGGGAGTCTGTTTGCTTCTCTTTCTGCTCTCTCTCTCTATTATCTTTCTTTCTTCCTCTCTCTCTCTCTTTCTTTCTTCCTTTCTTCTTTCTTTCTTTCTTTCTTCTTTCTTTCTTTTCTTCTTTCTTTCTTTTCTTTCTTCTCTCTTCTCTCTCTTCTCTCTCTTCTCTCTCTCTCTCTCTCTCTTTCTCTCTCTCTCTCTCTCTCTCTCTCTCTCTCTCTTCTCTCTCACCTTCCCATCCTTCCCTCCCTCCCTCCCTCCTCCCTCCCTCCCTCTCTTCTTACTCCTTCTTAATCCTCAATCCCTCCCTCCCTTCCACTCCTCCCCTTTCTCCCTACCTCCTCCGTTTCTCTTCCTTCCCTCCTCTCCCTCCGCACACCCAAAACCTCCTCGTCTGTCTCTTCATTTTCTTTTTTTATTTCCACCTCTCTCTTTCCTTTTTTTTTTTTTTTGTTGTTTTTTCTCTGCTCCGAAAATTTCCCTGCCGAGGAACGTGACTTTACGGTTAAGCTGATAATCGCTCGGTCTCTCCAATTTCGTCCGGAGTGAACGAGGATGGAGTAACGAGGAGCTGGGAAGGAGGAGGGAAGAGGAGTGAAGGGAAGTGGAAGGAGGAGGTGAGGAGGGGAAGGGTGGAGGAGGAAGAAGAAAGGAAGGGATGTGAAGAGGAAGGGAGGAAGGAAGAACTGAAAAGGAGGAAGGAGGGAACTAGGATGAAGAACGGAACGGGGAGCTTGGGAAGGAGGAGAGGAAGGAAGGAGTGAGGAGGAAAGGGTGGAAGGGAAGAGGGGAAGGAAGAACAGAAAGGAGGAAGGAGTGAACGAGGATGGAGTAACGGAGGAGCTAGGAAGGGAGGAGAAGGAAGAAGGAGTGGAAGGGTGGAAGAGAAGAGGGGAAGGGAGGGAGGGGGAGAAAGGAGAGATGTAAAGTGGGAGAGCTGAAAGGAGGAAGGAGTGAACTAGGATGGAGTAACGGAGGAGCTGGGAAGGGGGAGAAGGAAGGAGAGTGAGGAGGAAAAGGTGGAAGGGAGGAGGGAAGGAGGAAGGGGGGAGAAAGGGAGAATGTAAAGTGGGAAGGAGAAGAAAGAAGAACTGAAAGGAGGAAGGAGGAACTAGGATGGAGTAACGGAGTTGGAATCGGAGGAGGAGTGAGGAGAAGGGGGGAAGGGAAGGGAAAGGGAGGAAGGGAGGGAAGTGAAGAGGGAGGAGCAAAATGAAGAACAGAAAGGAAGAAGGAGGGAGAAGAGAAAGGAGGAAGGAGTGAACTAGGATGGAGTAATTGAGGGATTGGGAAGGGGGGAGAGGAGAAAGGAGTGGAAGGAGTGAAAGGGATGAGGAAGAAAGGGAGGAAGGGAGGGATGTGAAGAGGGAGAAAGGGGAGAAAGGGGGAGGAAGGAATGGAAGAAAGAGGGAGGAGGGACTAGGTGGAGTACGGAGGAGTTGGAAGGGGGGGGAAGAGGGGAGGAGTGGAAGGGAGAAAGGAGGGATGTGAGAAGAGGGAGAGAGGAAGGGAGAACAGAAAGGAGGAAGGAGTGAAATAGGATGGAGTAACTAAGGAGTTGGGAAGGGGGAGAAGAAGGGAGAGGGGTGAGGAGGAAGGAATGGAAGAGAAGAGCGGAAGGAGGGAAGTGAAGAGGGAGGAGAGTAATGGAGAACGGAAAGAAGGAAGGAGGGAACTAGGGAGAGAACGAAGAAGTCACAGGAGTTGGGAGGAGTAAGTGGAGGAGGAGGGAAAGGTGGAGTGAAGAGGAAGGAGAGGAAGGGAGTGAAAGTGAAGAAAGGAAGAAATGGGGGAATGAAGGGAGAACAGAAAGGAGGAAGGAGGGAGAAAAACAAAAGAGGGCATAGGGAGATGAGAAGGAGGAAGAGAAACAGGGGAATTTCGAAAAGAAGGAGCGGAAAGGAAAGAGATAAGGGAAT
>NW_020872755.1:217699-220199 GCF_003789085.1 Penaeus vannamei | reverse complement strand
ATGTGTGTGTGTGTGTGTGTGTGTGTGTGTGTGTGTGTGTGTGTGTGTGTGTGTGTGTGTGTGTGGTGCTGTGTGTGTGTGTGTGTGTCGATGTTGTGTCATTATTCGTGTGAATTAAACGAATCATATACATCGACATATATTAATTCCTATTGCCCTTGTTTTTGCTCACGAATTTTCACTGAAAGAAAAGAAAAATAGATGGAGGCGAGGAACGAAAAAGATAGATTGACAGATAGGATGTATGTATTCAGATCAAGTAGTATGGATGGAAAATATAGATTAGATAGCATGGTTAGAGAGGTATATGTAAATAGATAAATGAATATAGATAGATTGATGAAATGACACGCACACGCACACGCACACGCACACGCACACCCACACCACTCACACACACACACACACACACACACACACACACCACACACACACACACACACACACACACACACACACACACACACACACACACACACACACACACACACGAAACAAACAGACAAAGCGCGAAACCGACAAACCAGCAAAACAAACAGCCAGCCAGACAAACAGACATACAAACAGACAGGCAGACAGACAGACAAAAGACTGACATACAGACAGACAGACTGAAACAAACAGGCAGACAGAACAAACAAACAAAGCGAAATAGAACAGACAGACAGACAAACAAGCAAACACACAGACACAAAACAGACAAAAAGACAGACAGACAGACAGACAGACAAACAAACAAAGCGAAATAGACAGACAGATAGACAAACAAGCAAACACACAAACAGACAAAAAGACAGACAGGGAGACAGACAGACCAACGAACAAGCAAGAGACGAGAAAAAAAAAGATCCGACTCCACCAAAAAGATCGCATCTCTTAGCAACTCGTCTTGCAATATTCCTCGCGTCTTGAGCCTCCGTCTTGATGCCCGGATAATTGCTTCATTAATATTCATTATTGTTCATCGTGCGGCGTCGGACATCGTCGGTCGGGGGAGGCAGACGGCGAGGAAAACTGGTCACGTTGGGGGTGGGGGTGGGGGGGAGAGGGGGGGGGGAGGAGAGGGGGAGAGGCTTGGGGTGGGGATTGGTAAGGTGGAGAGGGAGGGGGAAGGGTGGAGAGGATGGGAGGAGGACGGGGCAAAGGTGAGGATGGGGGTAGGATGGGGGAAGGGTGGGGAGGGAGGAGGGAGGGAAGGGGGTGGGGCTGAGGATAGGGGAAAGGTAAGGGTGAGGGATTGGGGGAGGTTGTTGGGAGAGAGGATAGGATGGGGGGAAGGGGTGGGGATGGGGAAAAGGAGAAGGGTGGGTAGGGAGAACGGGGAGGGAGGAGGGAGGAAGAGGATAGGGATTGGAGAGGAAGGAGGTTGGGGATAGGAGGGGAGAATGGGGGTAGGGAAGGGGAGGAGGAAAGGCTGAGGAAGGGTGTTTAGTTGGTGGCGTAGGGTTGGGGAAAGTTAAATTGGGGAAGAAAAAAATGGTTAAAAAGAAGAAGAAAAAAGAAGAAGGAGGAGGAGGAGGAGGAAGAGGAAGAAGAAAAGTAGGAGAAGGAGGAGGAAGAAGAAGAGGAAGAGAAGAAGAAGAAAAAGAAGAAGCAGAGGGAAAGGGGGAGCTATTCCCGGGAAAGCCATATGTACACACGAAATATTTTTATCACTTTTAAACGTTCAAACGTACTTACACAGGAAGTAAGTATATTTGGATAACTTTCGGAACTAAAAGTTTGTACATGTTGCAAAAAGTTTTCCGAGATCATCTCACTTTCCTTTTCATGTTGCAGTTCAGGAATATTCAGTCTTTTATATAAAATTCATTTACTTTCTTAATGATAGCTTATTTGAGGAGGGGAGGAGGGGAGGTGTTGTTGTGTTGTTGTTTTGTTGTTGTTGTTGGAGGTGGAGGTGGTGGTGGTGGTGGTGGTGTTGTTGTTGTTGTTGTTGTTGTTGGTGGTGGTGGTGGTGGTGGTGGTGGAAGAGTGATGATGATTGATGATGATGATGATGATGATGATGATGATGATGAGGAGGAGAGGAGGATAAGGAGGAGGAAGGAGGAGGAGAGTCATTGGTGGTGGTGGAGGTAGAGGTAGGGTAGAGGAGGAAGAAGGAGAAGAAGAAAAAGAAGAGGAGGAGGAGGCGGTAGAGGTAAAGGTGAGGTTGGAGGTTTAGGTGGAAGTTCAAGCGGTGATGGTGGAAGAAGAAGAAGAAGGAAGAGTAATAGTAGAAAGAGAAAAACAAGAACAAGAACAAAAGGATGGGACAGAAAAAGAAGAAAAAGAACAAAAAATATAAAAAAAGGAAGAGAAGACAGAGACCGGGAGAGCAAAGACCGCCGGGGAGCATTAAACATAAACCTAATATGTGTTTACATTTATAGACTCCCGACTCACGCGTACTTACTTACAACAAGATCACTTAAACACACTTTCACACTTTTTATCTCTCGCACTTTTTATCACTCTCCCACTCTCTTAAAGCAGCTTGCAGTAGCGTTTTTACTCT
>NW_020872755.1:200199-212699 GCF_003789085.1 Penaeus vannamei | reverse complement strand
AAGAAACAAATCGGAAGATAATCAAGAAAAGAGGAGAGACAGAGACGTGAGGAAGAGAAGACAATAAGAAAATAGACCAGAAAGAAAACGGGAAACTACACTGAAAATAGAAAACGAGAAGCGACATGAAAATAGAAAACGGGAAACACACAGAATATAGAAAACGGGAAACCACTAAAATAGAAGACGGGAAAAACACTGAAAACAGAATACGGGAAACGACATTGAAAAAAAGAAAACGAAGACAAGAAGACGATAAACTAAGAAAAAAATGTATATAAGGAGAAGGAAAAATACAAAGAGCGTTTCAGATATAGACATCCACAGGCACATCATTAGCATAAGATAACAGCCCTTTGCGAGGAAGTTGCGCAGGGGGAGGCGGGAGACGAGACAAGACAAACAGAGGGAGAGAAATGGGGATATTGTGATCACTTTTTTTTATATATTACCTGTTTGACTTGGAGGTTGGAGGGTCGAGTGGAGGCGGGTGGGGGTTGGAGGCTGGGTGGGGGTTGGGGGGAGGGTGGAGATGGGTGGGAAGTGGGAGGGTGAAGGCGAGAGGTTGGTGGGTGGAGGTTAATGGTGGAGGTTAGGGGTTGGGGGAGGGTTAATGGTGGAGGTTGGTGGTTGGGAGGGGGTTATGGTGGAGGTTGGGGTGGGGTAGGGGTTAATGGTGAAGGTTGGGGAGGGGATGGGGGTAATGGTGGAGGTTGGTGGTGGGGGAGGGTTTAATGGTGGAGGTTGGGGGTTCGGGGAGGTGGGATGATGGTGGGGTGGGAGTTAGGGAGGGGGTTGGGGGTTGAGGAGGGGATAATGGTGGGGTTTGGGGTTGGATGGGAGGTTGTTGGGATGGTGGTGGAGTGGGGGGTAATGGCGGAGGTTAGGGTTGATAATGGTGGGGGGTTGGGGGAGGGGTAATGTTGGAAGGTTAGTGGGGGGGAGGGGGTGGTGGGAGGTTTGGGTTTTAGGGAAGGTTTAATGGTGGAGGTTAGTGGTGGGATGTTGGTGGGTAGGGTTAATGGTGGAGGTTGGGGAGGGGGTAATCGTAGACGTTGGGGATGGAGGTGGAAGTGTCAGAGGTTGCAGGCGGAGGTGGGAGGTTGGAGGTGAGGTTGGAAGAAAAAGAATCAGGATTTAGTGAGGACGGCCATGACGAATGTATTAAGCAGAAAAATGAGAAGGAAAATGTTGAAATATAAAAGCTTCAAAGGGAAAGGGATTAGTGATCTTCACGGCTTTAAAAAAAAACATTTATTAATAACATTCTTGGTATCATCATAACGTATATATATGACAATGTAAATATATATATATATATATATATATATATATATATATATATATATATATATATATTATACATACATACATATGTATATATATACACATACATATATGTGTGTGTAGGTTTATGTGTGCGCGCGCGTATGTATGTCCGTATGTATGTATTTTTGTATGTATGCATGTACGTATATATGTATTTATACATATATGAAGGCATTTATGTATATATGCATGCATTCATGTATATATATTATATTATTCAATCATCATATTTTCATTAAAAAAATGCATATATTTATCATTTTTATACACCATTAAATAGTATCTGTATCTCCTTGCAGGTATGTGATGATGTGTACTCTCCCGGAATATGCGGTAAGGAAATATGAAATAGATCCTAACATTTATGGCGAAATATTACCCCCAGGAATTGCTATCAGTCATATCAGTGGCTTGTCATGTCACCGAGAGAACAAACAGATCTGCTTTTAACCGCCCTGTCATATATCTTCTGTCATGGGCAAAGGTGCTTGGTGAAGATTGTGCTATCAGTTGTATCGTTCCCCTGTCATGTCACCAAGAGAAGAGGCATTTTCCTGCCACCCTGTCATATGCACAGTCAGGAGGAAAAGTGCTTGCTGAGGGCTGGGTGTCATGCACGTCGTGTCATCAAGGGAGAAGACATGCCTCCCTTCAGATGATTTGGCGGAGTTGTGCGGTCACGGCTAAAAGTTCTTGGCGAAGGCATGTATGTGTTATATCCTGTGTGGATTCAGCCTGGCGGTTTGGGTTGAAATCTCCCTCTCTCTTTCTTTCTTTCACTCTCTCTCTTCCTTCTCTCTCTCTCTCTCTCTCTTTCTTTCTTTCTTTCTTTCTTTCTTTCTTTCTTTCTTTCTTTCTTTCTTTCTTTCTTTCTTTCTCTTTCTTTCTTTCTCTTCTCTCTCTCTCTCTCTCTCTCTCTCTCTCTCTCTCTCTCTCTCTCTCTCTCTCTCTCTCTCTCTCTCTCTCTCTCTCTCTCTCTCTCTCATTATCTATTATCTAATTCCACCAAGTTCTTGGTGGAATGAGATAATAAAATATAATAATCGTGTATGGAATAAACCCGGCATTTCAGGATGTCACAGTCTAAAATCCGTGATATCATGTGCGGACTTAGCTCGGCGCTTGTGGCTGTGCAGTCACGGCGAAAAGTTGTTGGTGAAGGCATGTGACATTGTACGTGGACTTAGCCTCTCGTGCTTTCCTTTCCTCATCCACTCCTTGGACTGCCTTCTGTGCATCTGTTATTTTCACACACTGAAGAACCCCTTTTTATGCGTTTTATTATTGATATTTATAACGTGAAGAGTATTTTTTGTGTATGAGTTTTGTTCATATTTTGGAATATCATCCTGGGATTGTATTATTCGCAAAAGTTACAATTCGGAATATCAAATAGAGAGCGTAATGCATCCATACGCGTGTCCAGCGGTTCGAATGCTTGTGTATCCTGTTTGATAAAACGCGAGATGCATAATTCTTGTTTTACTACCAGTCCTCGTAAATATTTATTTCTGAATGACCGGTGCGAGCGCGCCATTATCGCATCCACTCGATTAAAAGAGATATCCTATCGATTTATACAAAAAAAGGATATCAAAAGCTCTGCACGGACGCGAGAACAGATCGCGAGAACAAAGCCTTTAAAACTACCTATCAAAGATTTTATTTGTCACAGCCCCCCCCCCCACCCCCTTTTATGCGACACCTTTTACGCCTCTGAAATCTATTATTCCGCTGTCTATTTCAAACGGACCTTTTTAAGACGGGGGAAATAACTCCGGCAGTCAGCGGACCAGTTTTATCACCCATTAAGATAAAAAATCGAGGAGAAAGATAAAAATAATTGAGGAAAAGAAATAGCGGATAAGAAGAAAAGAAAGGTTCCGTAGGATTCGAAACCAGTAGTAGATTCTGTTCCCTCTTAATGTAATATGTCTCTCGCCTTCTTTTAATGAGTCATTTTCTTTTTTTTTCTTCTTTTTTATAACCATTCGACGGATATTTCTCAGAGGTCGTTGAGACGCGTCTGTTTGAGGAGTAGCATTGCCAATAGACGTAAAAAATTTCACCGGCTCGCTCTCTTTCCTCTCTCTCTCTGTCTTCTGTCCCATGTCTCTTTCTCTGTCTGTCTCTCTCTCTGTCTTTGTCTCTGCCTCTTTCTCCGTCTCTCTCTGTCTCTGTTCTTGATTCTTCTCTCTCTCTTCTGTCTGTACTCTCTCTCTCTCTCTCTCTCTCTCTCTCTCTCTCTCTCTCTCTTCTCTCTCTCTCTCCTATCGTCGGTCTTTGCCGGTTATTTCTCTGGTTTCTGGCTCTCTCTCTTGTTCCTTTGTCTCTGCCCTCTTTCTCCGGCCGTCTCTCTCATATTCGTATCTCTAGTTTTTCTCTCTCTCCTCTCTCTCTCTCTCCTCTCTCTCTCGCTCTCTCTCTGCTCTCTCTCTCCTCTCTCTTCCTCTCTCTCATCTCTCTCTCTCTTCTCTCATCTCTCCTTCTCTGTCCTTTCTGCCCCATGTCCTTTCTCTTTGTCTCTTTTTTGTCTGGGTCTCTCTCCTGTCTCTGTCTCTCCCCTCTTTCTCCTCGTCTCTCTCTCTCTCTTCTCTCTCTCTCTTCTCTCTCTCTCTCCTCTTCTCCCTCTCTCTCCCTTCTCTCTCTCGTCTTCTTCTTTCTCCTCTGCCGTCTTCCCGTCTCTCTCTCTACCTTCTCTTCGTCTCTCTCTATGTCTTTGTCTCTGCCCTTTCTCTCTCTCTTCTGTCTCTCTCTCTCTCTCTCTCTCTCTCTCTCTCCTCTCTCCTTCCATCTCTCCTCTCTCTCTCTCTCTGTCTGTCCTCTCCTCTCCTCTCTCTCTCTCTCTCTCTCTCTCTCTCTCTCTCTCTCTCTCTCTCTTTGACTCTCTCTCTCTCTCTCTCTCTCTCTCTCTCTCTCTCTTCTCTCTCTCTCTCTCTCTCTCCTCTATGTTTATCTTGTTTGGTGCTGGGTATATGTATTCTTTTCATTAAGAAAGAGTAAGAAGGTGATATAGAAGGGAAAGAAGCAGATACAGAAAGAAGAAAAAAGTAAATGAAAAACAGAAAAAAGAAGCAAGAAAAGGAGAAAGGAAGAAAGAGAAGAAAATAAAAGAAGACAACCTCCAAAAAAAACAAAGCAAAGCCAAACAGAACAAGAGGCATCGGATCCAGTATTTACAGAACCAATTACCTTCAATTCCCTTCACATTTACACCTTGTCCCTCCACCCTCCTCTCCTCTCCCTTCCCCCTTCCCTCTCCATCATCTCCTCCCTCCCCTCCTCTCCACCCATCCCCCTTCCTCCTTCCCTCTTCCCCACCTCCCCTACCCCCTTCCCCCTTCCCGCTCAGTCAATCCCCCGCCCCCCCTTCCCCCCTTCCCCCTTTCCCCTCTCCATTCCCCCTCCACCATCTCCTCCCTCCCTCCCTTCTCCACCCATCCCCTTCCTCCTATCCCCTTCCCACATCCTCTCTCCCTTCCCCCTCCACCATCTCCACCCATCCCCCCTTCCACCTTCCCCACCTCCCCTTCCCCTGTCCCCACCCCCACCCCCTCTTCCATCCTCCACCTAAGACGAACCATTAGCATACACCCGAGGACGAGATCTTAGTATAATGGTTATTCCTTGAATATTCCGCCGCGTTCTGGGGGAGCCGCGGTGTATTGAGGTCATGTTGGGTATATTATGGAGAAGGAGAGGGGGGGAGGGGGAGGGGGGGATAGGGGGGGGAGAGGGGGTGATGGGGATAGTGGGGGAGGGGTGATGGGAGAGGGGTGATGGGGATAGTGGGGAGGGGGGAGAGGGGTGATGGGATGGGGAGATGGGGTGGAGGGAGAGAAGTGCAAGGGGAGGGGGATGAGAACATAGACAGTGAGGGAAAGGAGGAAGAGAGGGGTAGTGAGAGGGAGCGGAGAGCTAGTGCGGGAAGGGAGGGATGGGTAAACTTAGAGAGAGAGAAGAGAAGGGAAGGAAAGGAAGGTGGGGAAGGAGAGGGAAGGGAAGATAAGAGAAGGGAAGGAATGAAGAGAAGAGGGAGAAAGAAAAATAAGAGAAGAAAGAAGAGAGAAGAGAAATGAAGAGCAGAGAAGAGAAAGGAAAAGAGAAGAAGAGAGAAAAAAGGGAGGAGAGAGAAAAAAGGAGGAAGAAGAAAGAGAGAGAGAGAAAGAAAAGAGAGAGAGAGAAAGAGAGAGAGAGAGAAGAGAAGAGAGAGAAGAGGAAGAAAAAGAGAGAGAGAAAGAAGAGAGAGAGAGAGAGAGAGAGAGAGAGAGAGAGCAGAGAGAGAGAGAGAGAGAGAGAGAGAGAGAGAGAGAGAGAGAGAGAGAGAGAGAGAGAGAGAGAGAGAGAGGAGGAGAGGGGGGCGTAGTCTGGTGAATGAGTAGATGAGGGCAGGTGAAGATGGAGAGTAAAGGGAAGGGAAAGAAAGAATGGAGAGAGGAAAAGAAGGAATGGAGAGTGAGGAAATGGGGAGTCAAGAAGGGAAGCGAGAAGAAGAGAGAGTAGGGAGGGAAGATGAAAGAGGGGAGAGGGGCAAGGGAAAGAATGGAGGAAGGAAGAGTAGAGGGAGAAAGGATTGGAAAAGGAAAGAGAGAAGGACGAGAGACAGGGAAGGAAACAAAAGATAAAAAGATAAGATAGACATAGAGATAGATACAAGCAGACAGGCAGACGGACAAGCAGACAAACAGACAAACAAACAAACAGATAAAAACAAACAAACAGAAACAGTGCGAGACAAAAAGAAAGAAAGAAAAAAAAATCATAAAACATTCAGAGACGAAAATCCATGTGCACATCCCCCCTCGCGTGTGCGTGTGCAAGTAGCCCCACGCACGAACGTACACGCCCCGCCCATGAGAGCGGAACGTGCCCTCTGCATAATGTATCCTGAGACTCCCGACGAGGAAGGGATCAAGTTCCTTCGCGGCTTCTTTAAGTTGTCTTCGCGACGGGGGCTTAAATAGGAGGCTAATATTGTACCCGAGGAAGGTCGCCTCCTCTGCTAGGGTCCACGCGCGGCGGCGGGCCATGTGCCGCGAATTATTTGACAAAACGCAAACATAAACGGGGAAGTTGGGTTGTAAAGCTGGCATCATGAGGGGGGCCGTCTGGAAGGGATTTTTTTTTTTTTTTTTTTTTTTTTTTTTGAGCGGGGTTGGGGTGGTGGGGGGTCGGAGTGGTGGGGGTCGGAGGTGGGTGAAGGGATGGGGTGGGGGGAGAAGGGAAGGGAGAGGGATGGTTGTATGGATGTTTATTTGTTTGTGAAGGAGGGAGGGGGGAGGGTGGCAGACAGTCAGGCACAAACGCAGACAAGAAAATAGGAGAGAGAAAAAAAATGGAGAAATGGAGAAAGGAGACGAGAAAATAAATCATAAAAAAGGAAATAAAAACACGTCCACGAAGACGAAATTATGACGGAGAACATGAAGAGGAAGAAGAGGATGATGAAGAGAAGAAGAACAAAGGAAAAAAAAGGAGAGGAAAAAAGGAAAATGGGAGAAGGAAAGGAGAAGGTAGAAGAAAAACTAAGAGGAAGAAGAAGAAAACAGAAGGATAAAGAAGAAGAAGAAGAGGAGAACGAGGAAGAAAAAGAAGAAGACAAAAAGAGGAAGAGAAGACCAAAACAAAAAGAAAGAAAAAGCAAAGCAAAAATTTAAAAAAAAAAGAAAGAAAAAAGCCAAAAGAGATTAGAAAAAAAAGAAATTCTCGGATCCAAGGGGACGAGGCGTCAGAAGCTGGTGACCGCGAAAGATAGAAGAAAAATATGCGGGGATAATCTTGAGGAAAGAGAGAGGAGTCTTTTTTCCTCTTTGAATTATATTTATTTTACGTGTCTTGTCTCCCCCCCCCCCTTTTTTTTAGTTTTGAAATATTTTGTGATTTTGGAATCGTCTTCCATTATCGTGTCTTGTCTTACCTCCCCCCCTTTTTTGTGTGTGTTTTTAGTTTTGAAATATTTTGTGACTTTGGAATCATCTTCCATTTTCTCTTTTATTTTCAGTTCTTCTCTTTTACTTTGAGATGTTTTGTATCTCTTGAGTTTGCTCTCTAATTCTCTTATTTTCTTTTTTTCTCATTTTTATTCCTTTAAATCCTGTAAATTTCCCTTCCTCTTTTTTCAATCTTTATTTAGTCATATGGTTATTCTTTTTTATTTTTCTCTTATTCTTAAAGATTTCCCCACCTTCTCGAATTTTCTTGCGTTCTCTTAATTTTCCTTTCTTCTTTAATTCTTTCTCTCAGTCTTTAAGATTCTCTGGCTTGAAATCTTATCTTCCTCTTGATTTCTTTTTCTCTTGAACCGTCTGTTAGTCTTTTAATTCCTTCTACTTCTTGAAACTTCTATTTTCTTTATATTGGATCTTCTCCACTTGCTTTCTTTCTTGAATATTCTACACTTGATATTCTCTTCCTCTTGGATTTTCTCCACTTAAAACCTCTTGAATCTGATCCACTTAAAATCTTTTGAATCTCCTCCACTTGCAACCTCCTGAATCTTCTCCATTTAAAACCTCTTGAATCTGCTACTCTTAAAACCTCTCCCCCTTGAATTTTCTCCACTTAAAACCTCTTGAATTTTCTCCACTTGAAACCTCTTCAATCTTATCCACTTAAAACCTCTTCAATCTTATCCACTTGAAACCTATTGAATCTTTTCAAACTGAAACCTCTTGAATCTTATCCACTTGAAACCTCTTGAATCTTCTCCACTTAAAACCTCTTGAATCATCTCCCCTTAAAACCCACTCCCTCTTGAATCTTATCCACTTAAAACCCCCTCCCTCCTGAATCGTCTCCACTTGAAACCTCTTGAACCTTATCCACATAAAACCTCTCGAATCCTCTCCAACTGAAACCTCCTCCCTGCTGAATCCTCTTCCTCCAGAATCCTCTCCCACTTGACTCCTCTCTCTCCGCTCCCACTTCCCTCGCTACCGCACAGCCACCACCACTTTGCATTAGCTAAAGTGACAACAGGCAGACAGCGAGAGGAAATTAGCAAGCATGCGGCAGTGCTATGCAAGTATATGCCGAGGTGTTTTCTGGCGGGATGCAATACCCTTGTTTCGGAGTACAGTGTATGCGTGGCATGCATATGCTTGTCTCTGCCAGATTCTAGTTTGTGTGGCGTGTCGCTCCGTGTGGCGTTGCGGAGATGGGGGGAGATAGAGCACGGAGATTTTTGTGTGTGTTTTGTTTTGTTGTGTGTGTGTGTGTTTTGTTTGTCTGTTTTATTTTTCGTTTTTTTTTTTTATTGTTTTTTTTCTCTAACTTTTTTAACCTTTTTTATGGTTTCAATCGTTCTGTATTTTTCTCTTTTTTCTTGCTTTTTTCTCTCTGTTTCTCTCTCTCTCTCTCTCTCTCTCTCTCTCTCTCTCTCTCTCTCTCTCTCTCTCTCTCTCTCTCTCTCTCTCTCTCTCTCTCTCTCTCTCTCTCTCTCTCTCTCTCTCTCTCTCTCTCTCGTCCCATCTACGTCAGGGCGGTGATGGTAATGGGAGATTCTCATTATCTTGAGTCTATCAGTTAATGGCAGGGATTATGGTGATTGGGATAATGGTGATAAGGATGATTACGGTGATGATGGTGATGGTGTGATGATGATGATGATGTGATGGTGATGATGATGATGATGGTGATGATGATAGTGATGATGATGTTAATGATAATGATTAACGGAAATCATGAACAAAGATGATATGTGATGATAATGATAAGGAATAATTGTGGTAGTTGTGGTAGTAATATATATATCAATACTGATAGTAATTGATGATTAATGTAATAGGGATAATAATGATAATGACGATTATGATAACAGTAATGATAATGATAATGATGATGATATTTATTAATTATTATGATAATGATAATGGTAATAATGATATTGATAACGATAATGGTGATGATACTGGTAATGGTAATGACAATATTAAAACTGATATTAATAACAATAATTTCGACGATGAGGATAACAACTGTCATAGGAACGATAGCAAAAGTGAAAAGAACAAACAACCAGTGCCAGTAACGCAGAGCTAACGAATCGCCCCCAGCATCAGCATCACCGGAAATCTTAATCAGAGCATCTCCGCGGAAACACAGCATCTCGCCGCGGATTTCTCCCCCGCGCAAGAAATCTTATAAGGCCAAGATTAACAAGCAAGCAAGCAGTTCGCATCCGGAGCTGTATGTATGTAAAGTCGTTCGGATCCCCGGAGCATCGTGGGGTCGTTTGGCGAATTTTGTTTTTAATTAAATGCAGATTCGACGGCGACGATCGAGAGAGGGAGGGAGAGGGAGAGGGGGAGAGGGAGGAGAAGAGAGGAGGGAGAGAGGGAGGGTGAGGAGGAGGGATGGGTGGAGGGAGGGAGGAGGAGGGAGGAGGAGGAGGGAGGGAGGGGGATGGGGAAGGGAGAGAGGGAGGAGGTGAGGATTGAGGATGAGGGAGGGAGAGAGGATGGGAAGGGAAGGGAGGGATGGAGGATGGTGGATGAGGGATGAGATAGGGAGAGAGGAGAGGGGAGGGAAGGAGACGGAGAGAAAGAGAATTTGCAGCGTGTTTGTCCCTCAGGCAATTTGGAGGAGACGGTTGCTCGCTGCCTTTCACTTGGGGATTTCTGTTGTGTGATAGATGTATATATGTATGTATATGTATGTATAAATTTATATATACATATAGATAGATAGATGTAGATATATGAATGTATATGATATATTATATATATATATATATATATATATATATAATATATATATATATATATATATATGTGATTAAGTACAAAAGAGAAGAAAGAAAAAAACTAAAACGAGAAGAAAAAGATGATAATGGCAATGGTTATGATGATAATGATGATAATAGCAATGATGATGATGATGATAATTATGATAATAAGAATAGTGACAGTGAGGATGATAACGATAAAAATCTAATAACGATAACAATAAAAAGGAAGACGAAAAAGAGAAACAAACAGAGACACAGCTAAAGAGCCAGACAATCAGCAGACATCAGCGCCGGTAATTCCGACTTAGAAACCGCAGTTGCAATAATTAGACTGCATTTGCGTGCAATTTTAACCCCATTTGTAAGCTAAGCACGGCCAACGCCTCCCAACCCCTTGAGAAAGAGAGCAGTTTGAAAACAATCTTTTGGAATAAGATTAAAAAGAAAAAAAAATATGATAGATTTTTTTCGGGATGGGGGTGCATGTCATTGTAAGAGAGAGGGTTTGGTAGGGGTAATGATTTGAATGGGGGGGGGGGGAGAAGGGTTGGTAAGGGTAGGGGTTTGAGGGAGAAGGAGGGGAAGGGGAGAAGGAGGGGGGAGGGGGAGAAGGGATAGTAGGAGTAGGGGTTGAGGGAGGAGGGGGAGGGGGAGAAGTTGGTAGGGGTAGGGAGGGAGAAGGGTTGGTAGGAGTAGGGTTTAAGGGGGGACGAGTGGGAGGGGGAGAAGGGGGGTAGGAGTCGGGATTTGAAGGGGGGAGGAGGGGAGGGAGAGGGAGGTAGGGTAAAGTTAGAGGGTAGGGTTAGGGGGAGGGGCTTAGGGAAAGTCGGACGGAATTGAAATTGAAAACTTGCAATGATGGCACGGGAGGGCAAGTGCGATTGGAAAGATGGTGATGAAGGAGAAGGTAAAGAAGACGAGGAAAATGGAAATGAAATAAAAGAAATGAAGAAATATGTAGTATTAAAAATCGAATAAAGAGAAAGAAAATGACTAGAAAACAGAAAACAAGCAAAAGAAAAGGCGGATTAAAAACAACAACCGTTACACTTTGAAATGATATTGATGACGATAGTAAAAGATAAATAGATAAATAGATAAATGCAATAGATCTAACATCTATTGTAGGTAGGCAAGTAAATAAAGAAAAGAAAAAAAAAATAGACTTTTCACTTTTCTGCTGAACTTGTCAATGGAGAAAAACTTTTCACAATGTCACAGACGATTTCTCTCTCTTTCGCCTTTTCTTTGTTTCTTTGTTAGTGATAAACTAGTTTCTTTCTTTCTTTCATTCTCTCTCTCTTTCTTTCTCTTTATCTCTTTCTTTTTCTTTCTCTCTCTCTCTCTCTCTCTCTCTCTCTCTCTCTCTCTCTCTCTCTCTCTCTCTCTCTCTCTCTCTCTCTCTCTCTCTCTCTCTTTCTCTGTTGTTGTTCGTCTTTTTCTTACTTTTTCTTCTTCTTATTATTATTATTATTATTCTACTTCTGAGTAATATAGAGTTGATGGCGGGAAAATCCTTTAGTAGATAAAGTTTACAGAGTATACCAAAGATACATAAAACATTTTTGTAGAATTGCTCTTAAGACACAGACAGACAGACAGACAGACAGACAGACAGACAGACAGACAGACAGACAGACAGAACAGACAGACAAAAAACAGCGGCAGATAAACCCACACAAACGCACAAACCCACACAAACAAACAAAGAAAGGAAGAAAAAAAAGTAAAAAACCCTTTCTAGATCGAAAGTTACACAGTGCTGACTAAGAATAAGTTTTAATCGTCTTTTAAAGCACATTCGGAGAGTTAGGCTGAGTTTTCGTGGCTCCGGCGCCGTCCGTGCGGGGTCCACTGGGGGAAAGGGGGGGGGGAGTGGGGGGGGGAGTGGGGGAGTGGGGGAGGTGGGGAAGGGAGGGGAAGAAAGGGAGGAAAGAATGGGATAGAAAGAGGGAAGAGAGATGGGACTGGGAAAGAAGGAGGAGGGGAAGAAAGGGAGGAAAAGAATGAGGATAGGGGAAAGAGGGAAGAGGAGGATGGGAATGGGGAAAAGGAGGAGAGGAAAGGGGAAGGGGAAGAAAAGGGAGGAAAGAATGAGGATAGGGGAAAGAGGGAAGGGAAGGGAAGGGGGAAAGGAAGGGAGGGAAGAACAAGAGGCGGAAAAGAAGGGGATAGGGGAATAGAGAAGGAGGGAAAGGAATGGAAAGGAAGAGGATATGAGAATGGAAAGGAAGGGGAGGGGGAAAAGGGGAATAAAAGAGAGGGGGAGGGCGGAAGAGGATAGGGGAATGGGGGAGAGAAAAGAAAGGGAGGAAGGGGGAGGAGGAAGGAAGAAAAGGAGGGGGTAGGAAGGAAGAGGATATAGAGAATGGGAAGGAGGGAAAGGAATGGAAAGGAAGGGGGAGGGGAAGGAGGGGAATAAAAGAGAGTGGGAGGAAGGAAC
>NW_020872755.1:187699-195199 GCF_003789085.1 Penaeus vannamei | reverse complement strand
AAGAAAGAAAGAAAAATGGAAATGGAACGAAAGGAATATTTCGGCAAACGAAACATGCCAAAAATGTCCTTTGAAGACGAAGATGTTCTCTCTCTCTCTCTCTCTCTCTCTCTCTCTCTCTTCTCTCTCTCTCTCTCTCTCTCTCTCTCTCTCTCTCTCTCTCTCTCTCTCTCTCTCTCTCTCTCTCTCTCTCTATATATATATATATATATATATATATATATATATATATATATATATATATAGATAGATATAGATATAGATATATAGATACACACACACACACACACACACACACACACACACACACACACACACACACACACACACACACACACACACACACACACACACACACACACACACACACACACACACACACACATATATATATAAGTGCATAGGGAGAAAAATACTATAAGTACAATGACTGATTAAAATGATGATGATGATTATGGTAATGATTACAGTTATGCCAATATTGATAACAGAAAAGAATAATAAAAAAAGGCGAAACCAAGAAATGGATAGATGTGTAAGCATAAACAAACAAGAAAATAGATGTATAAAGTAGTGATGATAATAATGTTGATAATAATGATAACAACAAAAAATTATGATGTTGATAATGACAATGAGAAAAACATTTGTAATGATACCGAAATTAATGATAATAATAATAACAGAATAAATAGATCATAACCACGCCCACCAGATCCACGAACACATCGGACCGACGCCCACCGCCCGCCGCCATCGACTTCCCTCAATCATGACCAGAGCCTCATAAAAGCTTCTGATCATCTGCGGATTTATTATTATGTCCTGCGTGAGGGAAATAGAACGAGGGGGGGGGGGGGGTGAGGGTAAGGGGGAGGGAGGGGGAGAGGGGGAGATCTGGGAGGAAGATTTTTTTGTTTGTTTGTTTGTTTTGTCGTGTTTTTTGTCCTTGTTGCTTGTCTTATTTCGCTTTGTTTCTCTTGTGCTTGTCTTATTTTGCTTTTGTTTCTTGTTGCTTTTCTATCTTTTCTTTGTTTTGTCTTTTGCTTTTTGTTTGTTTATGTTAATGTTTTTGTCTTTTTTCTTTTATCTGTATATCTGTTTGCTTTCTCTGTATTTGTCCGTCTCTTCCCCTCCCCCGAGTCTTTGTAATTTTATTTGCCATTTCTTACTTTCTCTTTGATTCTTTGCCACTGTCTCTTTGTCTTGTTTTTTTCTTCTATTTTCTTCGGCTTTTATGATCGCGTGTTAGTCTCTTTATTTGAGTATTTATTTTCTCGTTTCTGTATTGTTATATCCGCTTTTACCTTTATCAGTCTGTATACTCTCTCTCTCTCTCTCTCTCTCTCTCTCTCTCTCTCTCTCTCTCTCTCTCTCTCTCTCTCTCTCTCTCTCTCTCTCTCTCTCTCTCTTTCTCTCTTTCTATCTTTCTCACACTTGCTCACTCCATCATTCCTCCCTCCCTTCGAAGAGAGAGAGAGAGAGAGAGAGAGAGAGAGAGAGAGAGAGAGAGAGAGAGAGAGAGAGAGAGAGAGAGAGAGAGAGAGAGAGAGAGAGAGAGAGAGAAAGATGATATGAGACAAGAGATGAGATGAGACAAGAGAAAGGAGAAAACCTATATACATAAAATGCACAGGCATCATAGGTACTAAAACAGAGAGAGGGATGCAACAAAAATACAATAAGGATGTAAAAATGCACTAATACAGAAAATTAAAAATAGAAAAATCAGGCAATAAATAAAAAAGCAACCCAATTTAGCCTCCCCGTCGACCAGACTCCACCCCCCCCCGCCACCAGTCTGCAGGAAGCCATCAGCATTATACATGGCCTTTAAGACATTACTCTCACAGACGCTGATATATGCCAGAACAACGTACACTAAACATGCCTCCCTGCCTCCTGGGTGACGTATGGTCGGGGTTTCTTAAGATTTTAGTGGTCGCTATCGCCCTTATGGTTTATTTTGTTTTTTTATAATGGGGTTGTTGGTAACTGTCTTGGAGTGAGTTATCATGTTGTCTTTTTCGTCTTTAATTATCGTGATGGTTTTGATGTTGGTGATTGTTATCGTTGTAGGAGGATTTTGATTGCATAGAAGTTTATTTTATTTTCTTTTTTATTTGTATTTTTTGGTATTTTGGATTGTGGAGGAAAATAGATAAAGTTGATTTTTACCGAAATCTTATTTTTTCGCGTACACACGAACGCACACCCACACCCACACGAACACACACATAATTAGAAATAAAAATGAGTATGGTCATTTAAGGTAAAGTAATAAGTTGAATGGAATAACAATGATACCGTAATAAGGATCCCAGATATAAAAGTGATAATGGAATGGGGATTTTGTAAATCTATTCGAATGTTAATTGGTAATTTAAAAAAATATTAATAAAGATTGTGGTAATAATGATGATGGTGATGATGATAGCGCTTGCAGTGATGAGATCCAGAAATCATGAGAAAAAGAAACATTGAATAAAAATTCGAAATTGAAAATAATGATCATCTTGGTGACCACAGCGATGATAATGATGGTGATATTGACGATTAAGAACATTATCATCCTCATTACAGTAATAGTTATAATGATAACATCAATAATATTAATAGATATCAATAATTTTAATGATACTGAGAAAAACAACAACAATAGCGACGAGAAAAAAAAAACATTCACCGCACATCGAACCCTCTTTTTCCCGCCGCCGAGACAACACATCCGAGTGTAAATCCTCCGTTTTCGCCCAAACACCCGAAAACAATGTAAAACACATCGGGAAAAACTTTTCAGACGAATGCTCTCAAGCCACCGGCCGAGTTTGCCTCCGGTGTTTGCGCAAACAGAACCATCTCTTGAAATACTACTGTTTCTTCCACTCTGTGCACGCGGGGCCGTTCGCCAGGGTTCGAGACGAGTGGTCTGTACTGGGCCGGTTGCTGGGGAGGGGGAGGGAGGAGGGAGGGGGTGGAGGGAAGAGAGGGTAAGGGGAGTGGGATAGGAGGGGCAGGAGGGGGAGTGGGAAGGAGGGGGAACGTATGGTGAGGGGAGAGGGCGAGGGATAGGGGGAAGAGGGGGAGGATTGGAGGGGCAGTGGGGAGGAGGTGGGACGTGTGGCGAGGGGAGAGGGAGAGGGAGAAGTAGGAAGGGGAACGTAGAGGGGAGAGGGCCGTAGGGTGAGGAGGAGTGGGAGGAGAGGACAAGGAGGGGGAGTGCGGAGTACGGAGGGCGTCGAGAGGAAGAAGGAGAGGGAATGCCCACTCCAGTGTCCTGGAACAAGATTTCTGTACTTGGCCGGTTGCTGAAGTGGGATAGGGTAGGGGGAGGAGAGGGGGAGGGAGGTGAGAGAGTGCCCACTCCAGTGTCCACGCGAGGGTGCCTGGGACAACATTTCACTACACTTGGCCATGTGTTGAAGTGTTAAGAGTGAGGGGATGGGAGGTGGAAGGGGGAAGGAAGGAAGGGAGGGAGGGGAAAGGGTGAGGCAGGAAAAGAGTAGGAGGAGGAAAAAAAGGTGGTAGAAGAGGAGAGGAAAGGTAGCGGAAGGGGGAGGGAGGGAGGGAAAAGAAGAGAGAAAGGAAGAAACAGGGAGGGACTGTGGGAGAACGTGGTCGAGAAGTGGAGAGAGAGGAGGGGGGAGCGGTTGAAATAGACAAGCTGGTGAAGCAAAGGGAAAGCTGAGGAGGAGGCGGGAGAGAGGGGGAGTAGGAGGAGGCACAGGAAGAGATAGCGTTCGCAGAGGCGTACACGGGAAGCATGGGATAAGATTTCTACACGGGCCGGTTGCTAGGGAGTGAGGTAAGGTGGAGGAGGGTAAAAAAAAGGGAGTAGGAGGGGAAGGAGAAAGAGTGGGGAGTAGCAATAGGTTGAGGATGAGGTGTAGAGGTGGGGTGGCATAAGTAAGAAGTGATTGAGTATGAGGGGAGTAGGAGTGGATTGAGGATGGGGTGTAGAGGTAGGGGAGGCATAAGTAATGAGTATGAGGAGGAGCAGGAGGTAATGAGACATTGGTAGAGGAGAAAGAGAGGAGAACACGAATGAGTACGAGTAGTGTGTTAGTACTAGTAGTAGTATGAGTAGGATGAGGATGAGAAGTAGGAAGGATGAGAGAGAGAGAGAGAGAGAGAGAGAGAGAGAGAGAGAGTGAGAGAGAGAGAGAGAGAGAGAGAGAGAGAGAGAGAGAGAGAGAGAGAGAGAGAGAGAGAGAGAGAGAGAGAGAGAGAGAGAGAGTCATTAAGAAGAAAAATTGAAAGTTAGCGGAAGGAACGAACGAAGTTGAAATCAGGAAGGAAAGAATTAAATATGTGAGGGGAGAGTGATGAGGGGGAAGAGGTGGCTTAGAACGGGAGGAGAATAGCAAGAAATGAAAGAAATGAGGGAAATGTATCCTCTTCATACATACGTCAATATGGATATGCAAATTATAATAAAGCGATGAAATAAGCGAGAGTAGAAATTCCCAATTTAATTACGTGTTCATTTAGTGTTCCTTTGACCTTTGATTTGAAATTGAAAGTGGCAATTTTTCATCATCCAATTCCACATTACCATTTGACTTCGCTTCTGTAATTTTCTCCATTCCCGTTTTTTTTATTTATGGTAATTCGATTCGCTGATAACGATAAGTGTTTGATAACTGACAAAGTGTTAAGGATAATTGGTTATAGATATGAGATAATTATAGTTGGTGTTTTTTTTTTTCATGATAGACAAGTTGGTGATAAAAGTGATTTGATGAATAGGTTGATGGTAATGATTTTATATGCAGACTGATAGTGATATAAATGTAACGATGTTATTAGGGACAAATTATATACAGTCAGTCATCAGCTATTTCTCAAGTGCATTATCATTGCCACAAAAAAGGAAAAAATAAATGTAAATGAAAAAGACAATTATTCCATGGTAACTTTCATTTACTTTCTTTTTCTTTTATTTAGCCTTTGCCTCGCTTTTTTTCAAATGTTAATTTTCTCCGCTTTGTATTTCTGTTGATCTTTTGAATTTTACTTTTTTTTCTGCACTTTTTTTTAATTACCTGCACATGTTTCTTCTTTATCCTCTTAAACGCTTTACCAACGACATCGCTCTAATAATTAACTCTTTTCGTTTATATTTCACACTTCCATTTCTGTATTTATTGTCCTAGAAAAAATACCTTTGTCGGACCGTTTTGGGAATTCTATTAAATTATATATACATCTGTATCACCTTTATTAAAATTGCACTAACTTAGAAAATTCGCTTTTTTCGTTTTTGATTTTTTTATTATTATTGTATTTAAAATAATATATATATATAATATATATATATATATATATATATATATATATATATATATATATATATATATATATATATATATGTATATGTATATGTATATGTATATATATATATAAGAGAGAGAGAGAGAGAGAGAGAGAGAGAGGAGAGAGAGAGAGAGAGAGAGAGAGAGAGAGAGAGAGAGAGAGAGAGAGAGAGAGATAGAAAGAGAAGAAAGAGAGAGAGAAAAAAAGAAGTAACCTCCAACATCTCCATCCTCCTCGCCTCCTCAGCCAGCTTCCCCAAGGCGCCCCCCCTCCCCAGACCCCAGACCCTCCCCAGGCGTTCTCGGGCAAGACGGGGTGGTAGATGCCCGCCCATTCTTCTCCGTCGGGCGCGGGCGGATGGGCGGGCGTTGCGTCATGAATCATGCTCTCTCTAGCTCCCCTTTTTATTGTTATTATTTTTTATTTATTTATCATTATTTTTTTTTGTTCTCTTTTCGCTCGTGTTCTTTTTCTTTCGTGTTTTTTTTTCATTCTTTTTCCGCCTCTCTTTTATTCTTACTCTCTTTTTCTTCTTTGTTTCTTTCATTCTCTCTCTCCTCTCTCTCTCTCTCTCTCTCTCTCTCTTCTCTCTCTCTCTCTCTCTCTCTCTCTCTCTCTCTCTCTCTCTCTCTCTAATTCATTCATTCATCTGTGCGTACCTGTCTGGTTCTATTGTTTTCATGTCTTTTTCTTTATTTCTCTCTGTCTCCTGTTCGTATATTTCTCTTTCGTCTTTTTCTTTTCTTTTCTTTTTTCGTCCCCTCACCTGTGTCTGATTTTTTTTTTTTTCTTACCGTCTTTGTTTCTGTTTCTTTCATCTCTCTGTCTTGCTTCATATCTTCCATCTGTTTCCATCTTTCATTTTCGCTCTCTCCTTCTTCCTCAATATTCGGTCGTAACAGGTCCATTTATCTCTCTCAGTCCCTGTTTCTGTTTTCTTCTGTCATATTTCTTCGTCTGTTTCTTTTTCTTTCTCTCTTCTCTTTCTATCTTCTCTCTCTCTCTCTCTCTCTCTCTCTCTCTCTCTCTCTCTCTCTCTCTCTCTCTCTCTCTCTCTCTCTCTCTCTCTCCTCTCTCTCTCTCCTCTCTCTCTCTCTCTCTCTCTCATCTCTCTCTCTCTCTCTCTCTCTCTCTCTCTCTCTCTCTCTCTCTCTCTCTCTCTCTCTCGTGACGACCTACCACTACCACTCATTCCAAATGTTTGTTTCTTTATTGGGATATCCAAATATCCATTTATTTGATCATCTGAGTGTTTAATTTCCTTTCTTGTTTATCCATCCACCGTATCGATTGAAACGCCAATACTTATCAGCGTAACTAATTCATCTAATTTCTAATCGCCTAATTCGAGGATTGTTTTCTGGAAAATAATTCTTCGCCATTCATCATATTAACTGCAGTCCATCGACATCCCTCGCACCCAACGCCGGGCCTCGCTTTGCGTTGCAGTCCTAATTCTCCAAATGTTGCACAGGCCCGCGAATTGCATTACCCTCATTACACCAATGATCAATCTATCATTTCCATGAGCATTGCAATGTCCTCCGTCCTCCTGCTCCTGCCTCTATCCCCTCTCCCTCTCCCCTCCCAGGTCTAAGCCCTTTCTCCGGTCCCTCCTCCCCGTCGGCCCCTCTCCTCTCTCTCCCCAACCCTTCCCCTCTCCAGCTCTTCCTCTCCCTTCCCTCCCACTCCTACACCCATTCCCCCCCCCCCTCCCCCCCTTCCCCCCTCCTCCACCCATTCCCCTCCCCTCCCTCTCCCCACCCCCTTCCCCTCCCCCACTCCCACCCCTTCCCTTCCCCCTCCTCCACCCATTCCCCTCCCTTCCCCCCTCTTCCCCCACCCCTCCCCCTCCCCTTCCGTCCTCTCCCCTCGAAGTGTAAACAGGATGGAATGTGTGTCTTTACGATGTTTGATTTGTATTATTATTTCTTAATTCCTTCTCTTTGTCCCCGTCTCTTCTCCTGTCTCTCTCCATCCCCCTCCCCCTCATCTTCAAGTGTAAACATGGATAAACATCGTGAATCTTTGATTTGTCTTTGTATTCTCTTTCATTCTCTTTTCTACCCTTTTCCTTCATCACCTGTATTTCTTTCTTTCTTGTTTTCAAATAATGATTATCATTAATGAGTATTAAGCTTCCCCTCTTTAATTCGGTTTAATAATATTTATGATATTGCAAAC
>NW_020872755.1:162699-182699 GCF_003789085.1 Penaeus vannamei | reverse complement strand
GGAAAGGAGGAATGAGATAAGAGGGGAAGGAAGGAATGAGAAGGAAAAGAGAGGCAGAAGGGAAAAAAGGGAGAAGGGTAGAGGAAAGAGTAGTGAATGACGAATAGGAGGTAATGAAAGAGGAGGAGGAAATGTGAAGAATAACGATCAGAAATAGGTGAGAAAGAAAGAGGAAAAGGAAGGAGAGAAAAAAACAATGAGTATAGGAAGAAGGGGTAGGCGAAAAGAAGAAAGGAAGAGAGATAGAAAGAATAATGGGAAAGGGAAGAAAATAGGGTAGAAACAGATAAGGGATAAAACAGGAATATAAAACTATGGCTAAGAAAGGGAGGAGAGGAAAAAAGAAAAAAAAGTCAGAAAACGAAAACGAAAATAAAATGATAAAAATGGAAATATGAAGCCAGACGAAAATAAGACTGGGGAAGAATGAAAGAACATACTCGTAAGAAGTAGATAATAGAAGAAGAGAGAGAGAGAGAGAGAGAGAGAGAGAGAGAGAGAGAGAGAGAGAGAGAGAGAGAGAGAGAGAGAGAGAGAGAGAGAGAAGAGAGAGAGAGAGAGAGAGAGAGAGAGAGAGAGAGATTAAATGAATAAGTTATTAAAAAAAAAAAAAAAGAGAGACCAAGAAAAAAAAAGAAAAACAAAACAAAAACAAAGAGGAGATAAAAAAGAGGGGAAAGAAGGGAACCATTAGAACCGCGAGAACCATTATCACAGAACCATTACAGATTAGCCGGCCACGTCAACATGGCGTGGTCGGAGTGTGGTTCCATTTGAGAAGAAAATGGAGGAAGAATTGACCGTCTACTGAGGTTGGTGGAGGGGGGGGGTAGGGGTAGAGGTGGTGGTGGTGTGTGTGTGTGTGGTGTGTGTGTGTGTGTGTGTGTGTGTGTGTGTGTGTGTGTGTGTGTGTGTGTGTGTGTGTGTGTGTGTGTGTGTGCGTGAGAGAGAGAGAGAGAGAGAGTGAGTAAGAGTGATTGTGTGTACGTGTGTGTGTTTCTCTCCCCCTTCCCTTCGCTCCCTCCCTCTCCCTCTCCTTCTCATCCCTCTCATTCTCATCCTTTTTCGCTCTCTCATTTTAGTAACCGAATATACAGGAAACCTGCCAATACCCAAGCATATACACAACGCATTTCTTCTTTTCCTGATTATAATCAAGATATTCTGTTGAAGGCGTGTTGCAAGTACGGAGATACCTATTCTTTGCATCTAATTAACTCCTCGTATAAAAGTACTTTTTGTGGAAACCTGCAGAACTGAAGACATACATGCCTGCACATACGCACGCACACGCACGCACACACACGTACACAAACAAATAAACTTACATCGTAATCATACTTTTTGTTTTCTTTTTATATAACTGATTGGAAAAAGCGGGTCCTTAGTATCTTCATTAAAAAATATACACATAATATTATAATGGAGTATATACAGATTTGCTGCATGACCATTATCAACATTTCTCAATGATTGTGTATGTTTAATTATTATTTTTTCTACTTTCAGGTATGTGACGAAGCTATACGAGGGTGTACACGCGACTGTGGTAAGAGAAAATAAAAATTCCTTACTTACATTTTCACGGAATGTTATTTTTGGAAAGTGCGCTTACACACACGCGGGCGCACACATTTCTCTCTCTCTCTCTCTCTCTCTCTCTCTCTCTCTCTCTCTCTCTCTCTCTCTCTCTCTCTCTCTCTCTCTCTCTCCCTCTCTCTCTCTCTCTCTCTTCTCTCTCTCTCCTCTCTCTCTCTCTCTCTTCTCTCTCCTCTCTCCCTCTCTCCCTCCTCCCTCCCTCCCTCTCCCCTCTCCCTCCCTCCCTCCCTCCCTCCTCCCTCCCTCCCTCCCTCCTTCCCTCCCTCCCCCTCTCCTCCCTCCCTCCCCTTCCCTCCCTCCCTCCTCCCTCCCTCCCTCCCTCCCTCCCCCTCCCTCCTTCCCTCCTTCCACCCTCCCTCCTTCCCACCCCCCTCCTTTCCACCACCCCCTCCCTCCCACCACCCCCCCTCCCTGCCTTTCTTATGAAAAAAGAAAGAAAGGAAGAAGAAAAAAAAAACAACATAAATCATCATAACTCAAATAAATTCCACGATATATTTAGCAGCCTTCATACGCAGAACAATGACGGACACGCACGCAAGGGAGACACTCACCCACGAACTACGGAAAACGGAAAATAATGGCTCGTTGTGTGTTTATGTTGGTGTCAAAGATGATCATAAGGCGAGTTTAGGGATTTCCTAGAATGGTTGGAGAGGGGAAGAGGAGGGGGGGAGGGGAGAGAGGGGATATTTGGGAAAGATGGGAGAAGGGGAGGAGAGGGGAGAAGGAGGTAGAAAGAGGGAGAAAGGGAAGAGAGGTTAGGGGGAGAGGAGAGAGAGGGGAAGAGAGGAGGAAGGGAGAGGAGGGAGGGAGGGGAGAGGGAAGGGAAATTATGAGAAAGTGGGAAGGAGTTAAATAGAGGAAAGGATGGGTTAGAGAGAGGCAGGAAAAGACCCCCCTACTATTTCCCCTTCCCTGCTTCTTCTTCCAATCACATTGCTCCTTACCCTCCCCTTCTTTACCCTCTCATCCCTTCTCCCCTCTATTTCTCTTCCTCTCCCCTCCCCAATCACTCTCTCCTCCTTCCTCCCCTCTCCCCTTCCCCTCCCTCTCCCCTCTCCTCTCCTTTCCATCCCCTCACAACCCCTTCTCCTTCTCTTCCCACTTCCCTCCCTCACCCTCCCCTCCCTTCCCTCCCTCTCCCCAAACCCTCCTCCCCACCCCCTCCCTCCCTCCCTGACCCCGCGGGGAGAGAGAGAGAGGAAATGATAAGAATGGCGAGCGAAACCCAACCATTTGTTCACACTGGTGCTTTTCGCAGCGACTCGATTACCTTAAATTCCCATTATTATGTTTCGCATGCCGGATGACGAATCTGAAGGATCCACGAGAAGAGCGATCTCAACAAGGTGACAGGAGAGCGAAGATGATCTGGCTTCGGCGAAATACGGTTCATTGATTCGACTGCGATCCTCTTGACCCCCCTTACGTGTGAAAAATTGCAGGACCCATACGCGTGATGAACAAAAAAATGAATAAAAGGTGGAGACTTGGATCTCATAGAAAAAAGAACTTGCTGATGGAGATGCTCTTTTTCTCATGAAAGCATTGAAGCGATGTTTGAAGATATCATGATGAGCGACGTCAAAATTTGGCATCGTGAGAGCCGTTAGTTGTTGTGGGTCGTTGAGGTAGGAGAATGGTCATGCGTTTTTCGCTGAGTGTGTGGAGATGGAGCGAAGGTACGATGTGTTGTTGAAATTTGGACGTGAAGTGGAGTGACTCTGGTAGAGTGTCTGGGAGCGTGGATTATGACGAGCGTAGGATAATGGGAGGAGTCTAGGAAAGTGTGAGGAGCAGAAAGTTGGTGGTTCGGAGGATTATATGCGAGGGAATCGATGGAGTTTGAGGATGATGCGTACACGATGAAGCAGCTGAGTTGGAGGGATGGGAATGTCAGGTGTGAGTGAGCGAATGAGATAGGTGTTACGAGGGAGAGTATAGAAGGTGTAAGAAGAAGGAGAGTATGAGTGAGATGGGGAGGAGGTGGTGAAACTACGGTAATGGAGAATCTGTAGTAAATTTTGCAAGTGGTCATTGTGAGTGTATTAGAGGATATCGAACTGTGTAGTATGCGGAATTGGCAGGTAGGAGATGATATGAGGTGCTAGATTTAAGAAGGCAGTGAAAGGAGTTGATAAGCAAATATTTGAGACTAGCATAGAGTTGACTTCGGCGAAATGAGGTGAGAATCGAATCGAGGTGAGAGGGACGGAGAGGAAGATAGTATGCAGAATCGTCATGCTTAGAGCATAACGAAAAAAAAAAGAAAAAACGAAAATAAAAAAATCAGGAAAAAATGAACTATGAATAAACAACATTAATAATCACCCAGCCCACAATGAGCAGCACAAGATAAATAAAAAGAGGAAATGACATTGCCCTCCCCCTCCCCCTCCTCAATGAAAAAAAAAAAGAAAAAAAAAGAATCCCTTTTTCCCGCGAAGACAGTGCGAGCGGATGGCCAGAGAGTTGAGCGACCTCCTGAGACGCTAGTGGGTAATTTCCAGACATCCTATATTTTTCTCTCGTTTTCCTGACCTGCACCCACCGATCCCTTACTTGTCAAGGCGATTGATACTTGCCGCCTTGAATTGATATATGCTATCGCTCGTCGTGCAAGCACATTTCTTCCTGCTGCGACAGTAGCGAAAAGTTCGAGAGAGAGATGGAAGACAGGGAGAGAAGATCGGTAGAAGGAGGAGGAAGAGGGAAAAGGGGGCGAAGGAGTTAATACAGGTAAAGAAGACAGAATACCTAAAGGGAGTGATCAAGATATGAGACCTAAAGATGGTAGAGAGAGTAGAAGGAAAGAGGCGAGAGTCCTACATGCTCTGTGTAAGTATAATCGAGAGACAAAGTGCGAGGGGATAAGAGAGGATGATAGGGCAAGCGGAATGAGAAATAGGAGGGATAAGCAAATAGATAACGAGGAGTCGTAGCTTGATTAGGGAGCAGAGGAAAGGTTAAAATGGAAGAAAGGAGAGCGTGAGCATGAGGTTTAAAAAGAGAAAATCTAGAGAAAGAAGGAGAGGGAAAGATAAATGAAAGAAAAGTAGTGAGAGGAGAAGGAAACGGTGAGGCAAGCGCGATTTAATTAATGTAATGGGAGGATAAAAGAAGAGCGAATTGAACCGATGACCGAACAAGAAGAAGAAGTAGAAGAGGAATGATAGGTACAGGAAACTTATACTGATACTAGAGAGGGAATAGGTATTGAAGCAGAGCCGTAATAATAATAAGAGAAAAGGAGATAAACGTAAAGGATATTGACCTACAGAAAGAATTACAACAGAAATCCGGGCAATAGACTACCGTCTAAAATAACAAAAGAAGGGAATCCAAAAAAATTTAAAACAAAGTAATTAACGAAAATAAACGAAAACCAGGAAAATTCAAAACCCTACAAAAACAAAAACAAATAACAAAGCCAACAAACAGACAATCGCCACTACAACACACTTCAAGATTAAATTTTTTTCGCATGGGGAGTACTCCCCTCTCTCCACCTCCTCCTCTCCCCCTACCCCACCCCCCCTCTTCGCCCTCCCCCACAGCCCCTCTCCACCCTGCGTCGCCCACCCCCATACCGCCCCCCTATCCCCCTTTCCCCCAGCGGAACGCGAGGCGCCCCGACTCCACCCCCCCCCTCTCGCCCTCCCTTCGCCTGCCCTCAATAAAATTATTACTTTGTCGCACTCTGAGGGGGGAATGTCAAGCACTCAAAAGACCCCGCTATCGCGAATGCTCTTTCTTCTTATTAAATGCTGCGGATTTTTATATATATATTCATCAATCGCTGCTTGTGTGTGAAGTGTTGCAAACTTTCATTGCTTGCAAACGTCTAGCTTATTCTTCCGAGCAAATCGAAACAAAAGGGAAGAGAAATCCAAGCACTCGCGAAAATTGAGGGGGACACTGCGCTTGATGCCGATATGAAGTTTAAGTGGCTGTATTAGAGTGGTACCATGAAACGTTATTTATTATGTAGATTACATGGACACGCTATAGCCATATAGCATAAATATATATATTATATATATATATAATATACTATACATATAAGTATAATAAGTGAGTATATATAGTAGAATATATATACTATATATATTATTATCAATACAGATATATATAGATTAGAGTGATATAGTTATATATTTAGGTTATATATATTATATATATAGCAAGAGAGAGAGAATGAGAGAGACTCTGAGAGTACGAGAAGAGAGGAGAGACAGACGAGAGTGAGATGAGAGAGAAGAGCAGAGATTGACATGTATGTACGTATGATAATATGCAATATGGCATATAGCATACGATTAGGTATAGATAATATATAGATATAAGATAGCACTGGACGGGTATATATATATGTATATATATATTACTATATATATAATATATTATAGTATAAGATATATATCAGTTATATATATCTGGTGTCGTGATGGTAGGATGTGTGGTGATGTGTGTGTGTAGTGGCATGTGTGATTGTGTGTGTGTGTGTGTTGTGTGTGTGTGTGTGTGTGTGTGTGTGTGTGTGTGCCAACACACACACACACACACACACACACACATCATGAAAGGAAGCGACACATACAAATCCCCGTCCGCGTCTCATCTCGCGGGCGCCGTGCGACTGCTCCCCCGCGCCGCCGCCGCCCCTTCAGGAGGCAAGAGTTAATAAAGCAAGCTCGTGTTGGTTAAAGAGTTCATCTCCTTCGTTTTCCCGGAGTTTTGCCGCTTGATTAATCTTGCTTGCTGGGTAATCAAGGCGGGAAATTGGGATGTGTTGAGGTGATCTTGTCGCTGCGGGATTTTTTCTTTTTTTTTACGGGAATGTGAATGTTTGTTTTTTGTTTGTTTGTTTGTTTGTTTGTGTTGTTATTGTGTTGTGAGTTTGTGTGTTTGTGTATGTGTGTTGTGTGTGTGTGTGTGTGTGTGTGTGTGTGTGTGTGTGTGTGTGTGTGTGTGTGTGTGTGTGTGTGTGTGTGTGTGCGTGTTTTTTTGGTGTGTGTGTGTGTGATACGTTTGTACGTGTTCTGAAAGAAAAAATGATAAAAACTAAATAAATGTAGAAATTAGATGAAAATAAGACACGATAACGATCAGAAAGATGTGTTTTGGGGAGAAAGAAAATCTCGCTTTTAGAAATCAGGAAATGGGGATAAATGAAGGAATTAGATGAAAAGGAAATACAATATAGCGACCAGATGATGATAATTATCTTCTTCAGGAAGTTATTATGATAAATCGAAATTAGATGGATAATATTAATTGAAAAACATATTAAAAACAGAAAAAAAGGCGAAGGGGAAAAGCTAGTGATGATAAATAAAGCAGACGAATCGAAAATAAAGAGAAATAAAAATATTTATGATAGCTATACGAATGTTCAAAATTTTATTTGCGTTTTGCCTGGTCCATGCATATATGTAGAGCTGAGGCACGGCCGGAAGACGAGAGAGGAAGGGAATGAAAATAGATGATGCAGAAGGAGAGGGAGAGAGAAAAGAGAGGGTGAGGCTAGTGGGGAGAGGGAAGAGGGAAAAGGGAGAGATAGGAGAGGAGTGGAGAGAATGTGAAAGGGAGGTAGGGAAAGAGAGAGACAGACAGACAGGCAGACAGACAGACAGACAGACAGTCAGACAGAGAGGGTTGAGTAGGAACGAGTGAGAGAATATGGGAGAGGGAGAGGGATTGTGTAGGCACGAAAGAGACAGAGAAAAAGAAAGCGAAAGATAAAGACAAAAATAAAGATAGAACAATCAGACAAACATAACCAGAACCAGAAAGCGATCTAAAGAGAAAAAAAAAATGAAAGAGATACAACCAAACAGAAAGAAGAAACGAAGAAGGAGGGACGGACGAAAGGAGGAAAGGAGGGATTAGTAAGGAGGAGGGAAACAAAAGTTGATCCTCCTTCCCCAATTTCACTAATCTTGTCCTTTTACACTTAAGGAGTAAATCTACCACCTGGCTGCTTGTTCTTAGGTGGCGGCTAACATATGGTTCTTGTTAGTGTGGGAGAAAGGAAGGGAAAGGGGAGAAGGGAGGAGGAGGAGGGGAGGAAAAAGAGGAAGGAAGGGAAAGGGGAGAGGGGAAGGAGGAAGGGGAGGAAGGAAGGCGGAGAGGGATGAGGGAAGAGGGACAGGGGAGGAAGGAGGAGGAGGAAGAGGAAGGAGGAGGAAGGGATGTAGGGAAAGAAGGGAGGAAGGAGGAGAGGAAGGATGTAAGGGAGATGGGACGAGGGGAGGAGGAGGAGGAGGAGGAGGAGGTGTAAGGGAAGATGGGGGGAAGGATTTAGAGAGAGAGAGAGGAGAGATTAGAGAGAGAGGAGAGAGAGAAGAGAGAGAGAGAGAGAGAGAGAGAGAGAGAGAGAGAGAGAGAGAGAGAGAGAGAGAGAGAGAGAGAGAGAGAGAGAGAGAGAAGAGAGAGAGAGAGAGAGAGAGAGAGAGAGAGAGAGAGAGAGAGAGAGAGAGAGAGAGAGAGAGAGAGAGAGAGAGAGAGAGAGAGAGAGAGGAGAGAGAGAGAGAGAGAAGAGAGAGAGAGAGAGAGAGAGAGAGAGAGAGAGAGAGAGAGAGAGATTAGAGAGAGATTAGAGAGAGAGAGAGAGAGACAGGGAAACAGACAGACAGACAGACGAAAAAACAAGAAAACGAGGAAACGAAATCCCGGTCGTTCGGCAGACGCCCTCTCGTAATACAACCCTCCCCCTCCCCCTCCCCTCCCCCATTCACCCCAACCCCGCCCACCATCTACCCGCCCGCCCATCTCCGCCCACGAGTAGCGGTCGCGGCGTCAAGAGAAAACCAATAAGACGGCGGGCGAGTCTCCCGTGCAGTCGGCGTCTCGAAGGAATATTGGCGTGTCGAGACGTGTTTAGAGCCCGTGGGGAGGGGGAGGGGGAGGGGAGGGGAGGGGGAGGGAGGAAGGGGGGAGAGAGAGGGAGGGGGAGGAGGAGGAGGAATGGGGTGTCGAGACGTGTTTAGAGGCCGTGGGGGAAGGGGGAGGGGGAGGAGGGGGAGGGAGGGAGGGGGAGGAGGAAGAAGAGGGAGGGAGGGGGAGGTGTCGAGACGTGTTTAGAGACCGTGGGGGAGGGGGGGAGGGGGGGAAGGAGGAGGAATAAGGGTGGGGTGGGGTGTGTGGGAGAGGCGATGGGGGAGAAAGGGGGGGGAAGAGGAGGGGGGTTTGGGAGAGGGAGAGGAATAGGGGTAAGGTGGAGTGGAGGGTTTGGGAGAGGCGATGGGAGGGGGAGAAGGGGGGGAGGAGGAATAGGGGTGGAATGGGGAGAGGTGATAGGGGAAGAAAGGAAGGGGGTTTGGGTGAGGGAAGGGGGAAAGGGGAGGGAGGAGGAGTAGGGGGGGTGGAGTGGGGAGAGGCAATGGGGGGAGAAAGGAGGTGGTTTTTTGGGAGAGGGGAAGGGGAGGAGAGGAGGAATAGGGGGTGGGATGGGGAGAGACGATGGGGGAGAAGAGGAGGGGTTTGGGAGAGGGGTATCGAAGAGTGGGTGGAGGTTAGGAAGAGAGGGTAAGGGGAAAGGGAGAAAGGGGGGTTAGGGAGAGAGGAGGGAGTGGGGGATAGAGTAGGCGACGGGGGGAGGGATAGGAGGGTCAGTAGGCGTTCGGGGAGAGGGGGAGGAGGGGGACAAAACCAGGGGGCACAGGAATGAGTAGGTGGGGAGAGTAGGGGGTTGGGGGTGAGTAGGGGAGTTGGGGGTGATGTTTCCGCGGTTGAGATGCGTTGTCTCTCGGTCTGTCACTCTCTCTTAGCTTTTATTGGAGTTTTTCGGTCTTTCTCTTTCGGTCCATTTTTATCTGTCTCTTTTTCTCGTTCTTTCGTTTATTTATTTATTTTCATTTCATTTATTTATTTCTTTGGTTATTTATTAATTTGTTGAATTATATATATATATATATATATATATATATATATATTAATATATATATATATATATATATATAGGGGGGGGTTGTCTGCATTCTTTCTCTCATTTTTTTCTGCCGTCTGTCTCTTTAAAACTAAAAAAAAGGGAAAAGAGAGAGAGAGAGAGAGTGAAGTGAGAGTGAGAGTGAGAGTGAGAGTGAGAGTGAGAGTGAGAGTGAGAGTGAGAGAGTGAGAGTGAGAGTGAGAGTGAGAGTGAGAGAGAGAGAGTGAGAGAGAGAGAGAGAGAGAGAGAGAGAGAGAGAGAGAGAGAGAGAGAGAGAGAGAGAGGAGAGAGAGAGAGAGAGAGAGAGAGAAGAGTCAGAGACGGAGGAGGGTGAGGGAGTGAGTATGTGTGCGTGAGCGAAGGATAGAGAGCGAGGACGAAGAGGCACCGACGACCGTCTGACAGGAACTCAATCGCAACAGATATCTTTCCCCGAGAATTCCTGTCTCGCGTTTGTACATCTCAAGTTCGCTAAGGATGCGACCGAGAAAAAATATCTATCTATCTATCGATGTTCACATATTATACCTTCTTTATCTATCTATCAATCTATCCATCTATCTATCTCTACTCTATTTCGCCTCCCTAAACATCAAAAAGGTTCTGTTTCCATTCAGCGTTCCATTTATATCTATCTGTCGATGTTCACATATTATACCTCTCTTTATCTATATCATCTATCCATCTATCTATCTATCTACTCTATTTCACCCTCCCTAATCTTATCAAAAAGGTTCTGTTTCCATTCAGTGTAGGTATTTAAATTCCTCAATACCATTTGATTTCAGTTCATCCTGAAAGAGAAATCTTTAGTTGCAGTTGAGTTCAGTCCACTTGTAAAACAAAAAGAAAACGAAAGAAAAAAGAAAATAATGATAATAATGATCTTGAATTCCAGTTTACTTCAATTGAATACCAATATTTCATTCATTTGATATGTTTTCAGCTCAAATTTAATGATGATCTGAACGAGATGATGCTAAACTGGTCAAAAAGGTGTGTACAAGAAAGGGGAAGAGGCAGTTCGTTCTTGTCAGTTAAATTCGTTTTCCATTCAGGATAGAGAGAGAGAGAGAGAGAGAGAGAGAGAGAGAGAGAGAGAGAGAGAGAGAGGAGAGAGAGAGAGAGAGAGAGAGAGAGAGAGAGAGAGAGAGAGAGAGAGAGAGAGAGAGAGAGAGAGAGAATAATCATGATAATGATAATCTTGAATTCCACTTCAGTCCAATAAAATACCAATATTCCATTTAGTTGCATTTTTTAAGCTCAGATTAATCATTAATCTACCTACTCTAACAGAAAGAAAAAAATATTCCAAATTAATTTTTTTATTCATAGTCAAGATAATTTCTCAAATATAAATTAATGGAAATATAAAAGGTTACCAGACATATATTTTTCATTATAATGGCAAACTATTACTTTACTGTTTATTTGAATATTATGTCAGCGAAACATTATACAATAGTGAATTCGTATAGTACGGCAAAAATTATTATTTAATCAAATAATTTACCATCTGATATCAGCTTACTGACATTCCTCGCCTTCTTGCCCCTTCTCCTCTTCCTCTTACTCCTTCCTCTTCTTCACCACTTCTAAAGCATTCTTCTTTTTATTATTATTATTTCTTCTTCTTGATCTCCATCTACTTTTCCTTTTCCATCTCCTCCTCCTTCTATTCTTCCTCCTGCTTCCCCTTTTCGTTTTCGTTTTCCTTTCTCCACATCCACCTTCTTCTCCTCCTCCTTTTTCCTCTTTTTCTTCCTCCTCCTCTTTCTCCTTTTACTACCTCTCGTTTTTCGTTCTCCACATTCTCCTCCTCTTCCATTTCCTCCCCTCTCCCTCCTCCTCTCCTTCTCCGTCCCCACCTCCTCCTCATCCTTCTCCCAACCCCCCCCCCCGCCTACCATCAAATTGACCTCATTTAACCTCCACTGCCTCGGAGGAAGACAATTCTATCACGTACGAGGGATGAGCGGGGAGGAAGAGAAGGAGGGCGATAAGCAGAAGGAAATAAAGAGAGAAAAGAGAGAAGGAGAAAAATCAAGAAGCCATATGCAAGGGAATTTAACAGGTGATTTCACTTCTATTAGAAAATGCAGATGAGGTAAAAAATCACAAATTGACTAAGGCTCATTTTTATTATCAGGCCGTCAGGTGAAATTAGGTTAAATATCCACGAAGGCGAATTTGCTTCATGGAGACTAATTTGTTTCGTGTGGGTTGATTTGCTTCATGATGAACAATTTGCTTCATGGTGAACAATTTGCTTCATGGAGACTTAATTGCTTCGTGAAAATTGATTTGCTTCATGGAGACCTAATTACTTTGTTATGATTGTTTGCTTCATAGAAACCAATCTACTTCATGGTGACATACCTGATTCATGGAGAATTTTGCTTCATGGAGACTAATTTGCTTCATGGTGATCGATTAGCTGGAGACTAATTTTCTTCATGGAAACCAATTTATTTCATGAAAACTAATTTGCTTCTTCAAGATGGATTTGAATCTTAGCGACTAATCTACTCCAAGAAAACTAATTTGCCTCACGTGAATTTGGACGAATATTGATGCGAAATTGCATTTTTTTTTTTGTTTGGTTCGGTTTACTCTCCATCGCTGGAGAAATACGAGCGGCACATTTCTCTTTTGTTTACCTATTTCAAGGACACTTCAATGGATCCCAAATTAAGGTTATCTGACATGCAACAGGAAAGTATATAATGATTTGTCTCTAATGGGTCAGTGCTTGGCTTGTGCAAATATGATGATGACATGAGTAAATGTGTGTTGTGTGTGTATGGGTGTGTGTGCCTCGTGTGTATATGTATATATATATATATATATATATATATATATATATATATATATATATATATATACATATATATATATTATATATATATTATATATATATATATATATATATATATATATATATATATATATATATAATATATATATATATATATATATATATATATATATATATATATATATATATATATATATATATATAATATGTATATATATATATATATATATATATATATATATATATATATATATATATATATATATATATATATATATATATATATATATGCATGTATGTATGCACACACACACACACACACACACACACACACACACACACACACACACACACACACACACACACACACACACACACATATATATTATATATATATATATATATATATATATATATATATATAATATTTATATATTCTTTCTTGCCTTCTGTTCATTTTGACTTTGATCCGCCATACTTGGCAGACAAAACCGAAAAACCCGCGAGAGAAAGTCCGCCTCCCTCCCCGTGCAGGGATCCTACCCACGTGTCCCGCGCCAGCTCACACTCCATGTTGCAAAGTCCATTAGTATAAGCTACACTTTCAGTTCCTTTTTATCCCTTGTTACAGCGTCAGGTCCTCTCCATATTGCAGACGCTTCATATTCCCGCACTGCAATTGCTGCATAGTCCGTGCTGCGACGTCCTTGGCCATCCTGTAAACTCCGGGGAACAAGGGAGCGTAAATTTGCCAAGACGCAAATGCTCTCGCTGGCCCGGAATCCTTTCGAAGCGCGTCTCGGAAGTCAGCGAAACGAGTCTGTTCCGAAGCTGATTCGAAACTTCATTCGGTTTTTTTTTTTTTTTTTTTTTTTTTTTTCTTTTTGAACTTGGTTTCCTCGTGAACTCAGGTTTCCTCACGAACTTAAGAGTCCTCATAAACTCGTTTCCTCATGAACTCAAGGGTTTTCATAAACTCGAGTGTCCTCGGGAACCTAAGTTTCCTCATGCCCTCTCCAAGATATCCGCGAACGAAACGAAGAAACCGCAAAAAAGATGCAGAGACGCAGTTGAATGCAACAGGCTTTCGAAATCCTTAAACACATACAAACGGAGATAAAAAAAGAGATAGAAGAGAAGAAAGGAAGACAAAAAAAAAAGATAAAACAGAAGGAAAACACACACACACACACAACACACACACACACACACACACACAACACACACCACACACACACACACACACACACACACACACACACACACCAAGAAAGAAGAAAGAAACAGAAAGCAGATCTAATGGCGTTTAAGCGGATTCGAGACGGTTGAAGGAATCGATACGAGACTTATTGTCCTTATTTTTTTCTTCTCTTTTTACTTCTGTAGTTATTACACTTTCTTTTTCTCTCTCTTTTTTTCTTCTCTTTCCTTTTAGGTAATGATGTAAAATACTGTGAAAAAGTGATAAGAGAGAGATAAAGACAGAGAGAGATAACGAAAAACAAGGACTGGTAAAAAATAAGATAAAAACAGAGGAAAAAGCAAAGAAAGAGATGGACGAAGATACAGAGAACAAAAAGAGAGAAATATTGGGGTAACGACAGACAGAGAAAAACAGAAAGAGAGGGAAAAAGACAGGCAGAGAAAACAAAAGAGAGAGAGAGAGGGATAATTACAGACAGAGAAAAATAGAGAGAAAGCGGGGGATAATTCCAGAGAGAAAAAAAAGAGGAGAGGGATAAAGCCAGAAAAAAAGAGAAGGAGGTGGGTATAGACAAGCCAAAAGAAAAAGAAAGAAAGAGAGAGATAAAGACAGACCGAGAGAAGAAAAAGAGAAAGAGAAATGTGCGCTTGAATCACTTTCATAAGCTCGAATGAAGCCATTACCGTGAGAGCTATTTTCTTGCTTCTTGCTTCTCCCCGTTCTTGCTATCAGGAGCATTCGACTGGACCTTTTCCTCTCTCTTTTTCTCTTATCGTTATGTCATTTCCTTCTTGATTTATTGTGCTCTCTTTGTTCCTCCGTCTTTTCTTTTTGTTTTTCTTTTCTTTTTTCCTTCTTTTTCTTCTTCCTCCACCTCCACCTTCTCCTCCTCCTCCTCCTTCTCCTCTTCCGCCTCCTCCACCTTCTCTTCCGCCGCTTCTTCCTCCTCCTCCTTCCCCTTTTCCTTCTCCTCCTCCTCCTCCTCCTTCCCCTTTCCTTCTCCTCCTCCTCCTCCTCCCACCTCCACCTCTACTTCCACCTCCGCCTCCTCCTCCTCCACCTCCACTCTACTTCCACCTCCTCCTCCTCCTTCTTCTACAACTCCTCCTCTCCCTCGTCCTCTTTTTCTTCATTCTCCTCCCCCTCCCCCTTATCATTATCATCATCATCATCATCATCATCATCATCATCATCATCATCATCATCATCATCATCATCATCATCATCATCATCACCATAACCATCACCATAACCATAACCATCACCATCATCATCATCATCATCATCATCATTCATCATCCGAAGGGCCTATTGCAGGTTCTAGAGGGAATTTAGAGGGAATATTTGTTAAAGATTTTGAAAATGGGACGGAAAATGTGCGTTTCCTTTTGGCCTGAGAAATCAGGAGTAATCTTTAAAAAAATGGGGGGGGGGGGAGTCATATATCAACAACAGACATGACGCGTCGCTAATGTCTTAAGCTTCTTTTCTATAATGAAGTAGAGGAGAGTGATGGTATGGAGAAGTGTGTGATGACAATGGTGACAGAAGTGATGATGACAGTGATATGTTGCTGTGGTTTTGTCGTCGTTTAAATCTAGAGACACTTACATAGGGTCAATGTTAAATGAATGATGGTTAGTGATGTTCGATGTGCTGTTAAATGTAGGTGTAGGGAATTGTAGGTTTGGTCTGTATCATGTTTTTATTGTTAGTTTTATGGTTATAGAACATAGATATACATAAAGACACACACGCATACGTACACACACACACACCACACACAACACACACACACACACACACACACAACACACACACACACACACACACACACACACACACACACACACACACACACACACTCACACACATATAAAAATATAAGTATGTTGTCGCATGATTCATGCTTTTAACCAATTTTAAGCCTTATTCCGATGAAAGCAAAGCTATAGGATCATGTTTTTTTTAAGACGCGTGTACAGCTCTGGCTCGGTGAGATTTATACATTTCATAACCGTCTCACGCAGTTATTCCTCCCTCCTCTTCCTCCTCCTTTCTCTTCTTCTTCTTCTCCTTCTCCTCCTCCTTTCCTTCCTCCTCTCTCCTCTTCTTCTTCTTCTTCTCCTTCCTCCTCCTCCTCCTCCTCCTCAGAGTTTGTTTCGAGGGTGTGAATGGATCAGATGTTATGGGTATTTTTTGTTGATCTGAATCCTTAATTAGAAAAAAAGTCATTGTGTTCATTTTCGCGCTGAAACGCATATTATATTTGACTTATGAATCTAATATAATGTTTTTTGTTGTTGTTGTTGTTGTCCTGAATCCTTAAGTAGAAAATTGACATTGTCTTAATTTTCGCGCTGAAACCCATATTAAGACAGACGCGTCACTTATCTCGTAGTTACAGAAATTGCTATCAGTTTTGTTTATTTACTTATTTGTTTATTATTAATGTTTGTGTGTGTGTGTACAAAGCAGGTGTTTCGTTTCGAAATTTGCTGTGGATAATTCATGTACAATATTTGGACATGGTTCCCTCCAGCGTCCCCGACAGAAGCTTAATACAATATTCCGTTTTTTGTTGTTTTTTTTTTTTTTTTATTTTTTTTTCTTATTTGATTCTCGAACGTAATTTAACTTTCATTATTCACCTCAAAACAATTGAATTATTTTCAAAATTGCCTCGTGTTTTTTTTATGTTTTTGTGTTATTTTTAATATGTAGGGAAGCCAATTCGCCGAGAAAAACAAGTGTGCGTGTTTAGCTTGTGTTATTTAACAGAGTCACCCCTAGTTTTTTTTCTGAGCTTTGTGATCAACTTGAACGCTAATAAATCTCCTTGGATCTTTGTGACATGGGGGTGGGAGAGGGGACGTTCGAATGTGTTGATTGGTTTCTTTTCTTTCTTTGTCTCTGTTTCTGTCTGTCTCTGTCTCTCTCTCTTCTCTTTCTCTCTCCTCTCTCTCTCTCTCTCTCTCTCTCCTCTCTCTCTCTCTCTCTCTCTCTCTCTCTCTCTCTCTCTCTCTCTCTCTCTCTCTCTCTCTCTCTCTCTCTCTCTTCTCTCTCTCCTTCTCTCTCTCCTCTCTCTCTCTCTCTCCTCTCTCGTCTCTGCTCTCTCTCTCTCACTCTCTCTCCTCCTCTCTCTCTCTCTAACTCCCATCCACTTCTCTCCTCCCCTCTTTTTTCTATTTCCCCGCCATGTCTGTCAAGCCGGCAACCTTCCCCTCGCTGCCCTCACGTCAAGGACTTCCCCTAAGGACGCCAAGGGTCTGAATAAGGGCCCTGTCGAGATGCCAAAAGGATCTCAGTGTCCTTTTTGCAGTCTTGGGAAAGGTCGGCCTGTCTCTCTCTTCCTGTTGGGTTTTTGTGTTTTCGGGAGCAAGTGAATATGTGAATGGATATGCAGATAAGTCGATAGCAGAAATGGATGTGTGTGTGCGTGTGTGTGTGTGTGTGTGTGTGTGTGTGTGTGTGTGTGTGTGTGTGTGTGTGTGTGTGTGTGTGTGTGTGTGTGTGTGTGTGTGTGTGTGTGTGTGTGTGTGTGTTTGTGGAAATATATACTTGTACATTTACACTGATCACATGTACATTCACACTTATACGCAATCCCTGCACCCACACTTCCATCCCTGGTGCCACCTCTTCCACCTCCACCTTTCCTCCCCTTCACCTCCGCCCTTACACCCCCCCCCCCCATCTCCCCTCCACAGACCTACAGCCCTTAATCCCGCGAGGCTTAAGCAAACCAATTTCAGCAGGCATGTAGTCCGTCTGCACTCGGCGACTATTTGTGTATTCACGGAGCAGACAAAGCAGGGCACACATAGATGTTCGAGAATACGCACATGAACACACACACGCACACACACGCGCGCGCACACAGTCACATGTGCAGAGACATTCACCGGCAGAGGCACAGACACACGCACACGCAAATACATATGCACATGCACACACACACACACACACACACTCTCACTCTCTCACACACACACACACACACACACACACACACCACACACACACACACACACACACACACACACACACACCACACACACACACACACACACACACACACACACACTCCACACCACACACACCCTCCTCCCCACTTTGCCTCTGAAAAGCTGCCACCATACAGCTTTCTCCCGATCTTCTCAGAAAGCTGCACCATACAACCACCCCACCTTTCGCCTTCCCCTCCCTCAGATAACCCCCACTCCTGCACCTCCCCTCTTCAGTTACACCATACATTCCCCTTCAACTTCTTTCAAAAACTACAACCACATAACCCCCAACTTCCCCTCTTTTTATCCAAATCCACCCCATACACTCTCCCTCCACTTCGCTCCGTCCTATGATACCCTTATTTTTCAACCCCCCTCCTCTCAACCCTCCACAACTCCGCTTTTAACCATACTCCTACCTGCAACCCCCCTTCCCATAGGCCCTACCTCCACCCCCCCCCTAGCCCTACGTCCAACCCCTCCCCCATAGCCCTACGATCCAACCCCAACACTTCCCCATAGTCCTACCTCCCCCCCCCATAGCCTTCCTACACTTCCAACCCCCACCAACCTCCCCATCACAGCCCCAATCCACTTTAACCCCCCTCCACCATAAGCCCTCACCATCAGACCTCCACTCCCCAGTTAGCTACCCTACCTCGAACCCCACCCCCATAGTCTATCACAACCCCTCCCCATCCAAGCCACCAATCCCATTACGCCCTCCCCCACCGCGCCCCCGGCCCACGCAAGAAGACCGCTTAAATGAAATCTTGGTCCCGTACGTACATGGTTGTTGACATTTTGAGCTCCCCCCCTCCCCCCCCCCTCACCCACGAAATGAGACAAGCCGTGAGTGGCATTAGGACAATAAGCTTCTTGCGTTGTGTTGATGGAAGACGGATTCGGTGGGATATCGCGTATCTGGGCGAGTGGGCCAGACCTCAGAAAATAATGCATGCATCCTACTATATAGATACTATTCTAAGATCCATACAAGTGGAGAGGGCATGCGGAAAAGGCAGAGAAGTGAGGGGTAGGGATGCAGTATCGGAGGAGATTGACGTGCGATAGGGAGAGGGCTATGTGTACGATACTACTACTCAAGTGGGTAGTGGCAGGAGTGAAAGGAGAAGGAGAGGAAAGGAGTCCTGTGCAACTCGAGAAGGAGAAAAGATACGACTAGAGAGACGACGAGAGAGGAGAGCGCGACGAGGAACTGACGCAACGAAGCACAGAGGCAAGACTGAGACACAAAGAACCCTATCCGAGGGAGACGAGAGAGAGACGAGAGATGACCGAGAACTTATTTATTCTCCACGACGAGAGCTTATGACACTATTCGAGACTTGACAGAGAGACTGAGACCCGGAGACCGAGACCCTGACGTATCGAGCCCAAGAGGCCCCGATAACAGATGTATCACCAATAAATACCAGTTACTAAACGCGAAAATTCGAGAACCAGAATGAAAAGTGGGATAACGCGGAAATATAGAAAATGAGGAGAAGGCGGGAAAGTGGTAGAATAGGGGGAGAGGGCAGAAGGAAGGGAGGAGCGAGAAAGGAGAGGAGAGGGGGGTAGGGGGTTGGTAACATGGATGTATGTAATGTTCAGATGTATGTTTACAGCGCATTTGTATGTATAAAGTTTGAAATTATCCTTTTTTATCGTTATACTTGATGATTTTATTGAAGGAGTCTGTTTAAGTACATATAGCTTTTTGAATATATAACAGGTATTATTGTTGGCTATTACGGAAACAAATAATGTAAATCTATTCGTCATGAGATATTTGAAGTACTTTACCGTCTATGAATCGTCATTCGATATTTATATTTTATATTTTTTATTGGCCATCAATGGACATATTCATATTGTTATTCTTCCATTGTTATGTAATATATGCGTAGGAAGGTTTTACCGTTTCTTGGATATATCGAGAGAGAAGAGAGACAGAGAGAGAGAGGCGAGAGAGACGATGAGAAGAGGACGCACGAGATCCTAGAGGAGACACTGCCACAGAGGACAACGGATAAGGACAAAAGAGAGAGTGGAGAGAGAGACAGAACAGAGAGAGAACGAGCAGAGAACGAGGGATCGGGGGGGAAATGAGAGAGAGAGAAGAGAAGAAGAAGACAGAGAGAGATAGAAGCACGAGAGCAGAGAAGACGCAGACGGAGAGAGAGAGACGACGAGAAAAACTGAGAGAGAGAGACGTAACACGAAGAGGAGCGAAAGAAGTGAGATGACAATGAACAGAGAGAGGATTAGGGAGAATAGCAGTATCACTCTCATCCGCTCACAGGTCCTATCACTCCGATTAGAGGTGAACCGAGACTGAGGACCTATTAGCTAAAGCTGGATAGAAGACAGGACCTCCCGAGACAGGATTTCATATAGAGACATACACACAACTGCACATGCAGAGAGAGA
>NW_020872755.1:147892-158893 GCF_003789085.1 Penaeus vannamei | reverse complement strand
CTCTCTCTCTCTTCTCTCTCTCTCTCTCTCTCTCTCTGTATGTGTGTGTGTGTGTGCGTGAATCTCTCTCACACGTTCTAACAATAGGTGTTTGTTTGGACAACTGATGGAAACTAACTCCTTTGACAGCTGGTTCATAATATAATTAATTGTTTGAAACAGAGTATAAAAAGGGAACTAAACTTTCGAAGAACACGTGCCATTGCGATGAAGAACGAGAAGAAATTTCTTCGAAAAGGCTTTTTTTATCTTCGTAATACTGAATGAAAGTTGTGCATATTTGATGCTTTTGTACGTCTCGCATTCCTTCTCCCTGATATATCCATCATAAACCTTTCTCTGAACGAGTATTTTTACTTGCAAGTTTTATGTATGATTGTTTTTTTCTTTTCTTTTCTTTTCTGCCATCGTCTGAGTTGAAGAGATGGTGTTTATGCTGTGATAAAGAGCATTGAAGAGCATTGTGAGTGACTCCGTTGGCAGCGTGTTTTCTGTGTTGGCATAGAAAACGGGTGAGGGAGTAACTGTGTTAAAATATGCAAATGGCAATAAATCATTATAGCCGAAGTTAATGAGATAATGATTAATAGATGCGATACAGCAACAAGAAAGAGAATAAAAGATATAGACTCTTATAAACCCTTTGATCAAGCTTGTATTACATAATAATTGAATTGTTCAAGCCAGAGAGAGAAAATGGAATCTGCGTCTCTCTCTCTCTCTCTTCGCTACGTGCCTTCACCCTCTCCCCCTCCCCCCTCCCTACCTCCTCCTATCTTGATAATCAAAAATCGACTTTGGTCATCCCATTCCAATCAAACAGCATTTCCATTAAGTATTAGCGTAGCGTGTAGTAATGGATAGCAGCAAAATGCGAGGTAATATAAATCATGATTGAGTTGATCGTTAATTATCAAGACACGCCATTTTCTGTACCCAAAAAAGATCATATTATCATTGGTAACTAATTAATTACCTTGCCTGAGGGTGAAGTTCTATCACCGTGATATTTGTATCCGAGTCGCCGTAGTAATATTGTATATTACCTTATCTGTCTGTGTATTCTAACTTGAGCAGAGGAGAAAAGGAAGGGAGAAGGAGAAGAGAGGGAGAAGGGAGAGCGAGAGATGAAGAAGAGAGAAGAGAGGAGAGAGAGTAGAGAGAGAGAGAGAGAGGGAGAGGGAGAGGTGAAAAGGGAGAGGGCAGAGGGAGGATAGAACGAGGGGACGAAGGGAAGAGGGAGAGGGAGAGGGAGAGGCAGAGGAGAGGATCAGGGAACGAACCCACCAAATCTGAGCGGAAGAGGCGAAAACGAAGGGAGAGACGAACGAGCAGACAGAAGAGAGAGACGAAAGCAAGAGAGCCACACAACAAGAGAGAGAGAGAGAGAGAGAGAGAGAGAGAGAGAGAGAGAGAGAGAGAGAGAGAGTAGCGAGCAAGCAGAAGAGATGAGAGAGAGAGAGAGGGAGAGGGCGAAGAGGAGGCACAATAAAGGGAGTATTAAGGGGAGAAGAGTGAGGGGGTATGAAGGGGAGAGAGAGAGGGGAGACGAGGGGGAGGCATTAAAGGGGGAGAGTAGATATAAATGATGAGGGAGAGGGGGGGAAAGAGAGAGGTAGAGAGGGAGAGGGGGAAGAGAAGAGGGAGGGTGAGGAGGGGGAGAGAAGGGCCTTATTGTATTATATAGTATATTATATATTAAGGGAGAGGAGAGAGGTGGGGAGAGGAGAGGATGAATGTGGGAAGTGGTATAGGGGGGCAGGAGAGTATGAGGTAGTGAAGATATGTACTGTGTTTTAGTGTAGTGAAGATATCACTCAGACGAGATAGTTCCAGTACACCCATTGTGGTAGGTTATTTTATTTTGTACTCATATGAATATAGGGGTGAGACGAAGCACAGAGGTATATGTAAGTAAAGAGGGGGGAGAGAGAGTAGTAAAATAGTATATAACGAGTACGAGAAGTAAAATAATATATATAGATAACGACAAAACACACACCAAAAACAACACACACACATTCACACACAACACAACCACACGAACACACGCAAAACACACACACACACAACCACACACACAAACAAACAACACACACACACACACACACACACACCACACACAAAACACAGAACACAGCGACGACACACACACGAACGACAAGGAGAAGAAAAGGACAACACACCGACAAGGGGAACAAACACAAGACCGAGAGCGAAACAAGAGCGACGGGAAGCGAAGAGCAACGAAACACGACAAACAGACACACACACGGAGTGGAGAGCAGAAGAAGCACGAGCGACGAGACAACGCACGAGCGGAGGGCATCGAGAGAACGACGACGAGAGGGGGGAGAGAGAGCAAAGAGAGACAAGAGAGAGAGAGAGGGAAGAGAGAGAGAGAGACGAACGAACACACGAACAGCAGAGAGAGAGAAGAGAGACACACAAACCACGACACACACAAAAACACACACAAAGCAACGCACGACACAACGAGCAACAAACACACACACAGAATACGACATAGTATGACGTTTTCGAGTATGATAATAGTATAAGAGGATTAGTAGGAGAGAGAGAGAGAGAGAGAGAGAGAGAGGGAGAGAGAAGAGGTGGTAAGTAGAGAAGTAAGAGAGAGAGAGATTAGGATAGTATAGGCAGAGAGAGAGCGGGGTAAGAAGCAAGAAACGACACAACTTTAACAGACTTGGACAGATCAAAGAAGGGGACCTTGTTTGAAGATGCGAGTTGGAATTGAAAATATGAAAATGTTTATTTCGCAAGAGTAAAAACAGAGGCCGGTCTAGATCAGAAGAATACTTAACCGTATTCGAGATCCATATACGCCACCATTTACCAAGAACAGCATTCCACTTCACATACGTAGATATATATGTGTGATGTGTGTGTGTGTGTGTGCTTGTAGATGCTGTGTGTGGTGGTCGTGTGCGTGTTGAGGTGTCGTTGCAGTTGCGATGAGGCATATTTCCGGGAATTAACTGAGATTTGGGAGACATAAGGCAATATTGGGGTAGGTAGGATGATATGATGCCTCGATTCTGAAACATGAATGTGCTTTTGTCTAGTATGAACACGTGCATGCTAGCGCACATCGTGGTCGTGCTCCTCGTGTGGTCGTGTCGTCGTCTCTCGCGTGCTCTGTCTCTTCCTCTCTCTCGTCTCTCTCTCTTCTCGTCCTCGTATCTCCTCTCGTCGTGTCCAGTTCGTCCATGCGCTCTCTCACACACCACGCCACACACAACACACACACACACACACAATCGCGTGTGTGTGTGTGTAATCGACTACACGATACACACAACAACATACAATATAAATATACCATTATGTATTAATATTTTATGCATATATATATATTCAGTATATTATATTTTTAATTGCATATATATATGTTGTATGTATCAACACACACACACAACTCAACTACATACACCATTACCACATCACATTACGGTATGAGGGCGACAGACCAACCGAACACATATACCTAGTGTGTACGACACTTTAGCGTCTCAGAACAATTATTGGAGATAAAAGGATTAAAACAAAAAATCTAAGAACTGAGGTTTGGTATTTAAACAGGATATGTTAGAAATTGCAGTGTGACGTGTCAACAAACCATAAATACGTATCAGGAGCCACATCAATACAAAAAATTAAAGCTGTATTTGTACATGGGAGAGTGCAAAATATTCAAGTTAACACGTAGATACCACAGCTTTGCTACGTTATTATGCCATTGCCTTTAGTTTGTTACTGCGGTTACTTTGGTTTTGGCGACAGAATGGGGCGCTGAGAAATAAGTTATATTGGTGTCGGTAAATAAGTTATGGAGGAACTTCCAGGTATGATAGATAGAACAATAGTTATAATTTATGTATTTTTGATTTTTTTTTATGTATGTATCTACTTTTTTATATATTTACTTCTTATTTATATTGGTTATCTATCATTTCTTTGCATAAGGGAGTCTTTCAGGTTGCATTCTTTCTTCCAGAAAGAATAATGTAACATTTCAATTTATTAATTTCTGTTTTGGAAGCTGAACTGGGGGTCTGAACAGCAGTCAGCCCCAAGTCTCTCTGGGCGACTTGGAGTTCAGTAGGACAGAGTTAGTGGCAGTAAGACGTAGTTCAGTAAGAGGGAATGGGGTAAAGTATAGTTCAGTAGGACAGAGTTAGGGAAACTGTAGTTCAGCGGACCCTAAACCAGAACTAACGTATTTTTTCTTACTCTTCATCTCCGTATTCTTCTCCTTTTCCTTCCCCTTTTTATCTTCTCTTTTACTTTTCTTCCTTCCTCTTCCGTTTTTCTTTTTTTTCAATCCATCCTGTTTTGTTGTAGACTTTGAGTATCTTTCGAGCGGTTGTTCGGTAGTTTAACAACTTCCTTTTTTCCGTCTGTTGTGTACTACATTTCTGACTTTTCGTTATGAATATAATCACGTTTCGTTAAATCACTATTCTATGTATATCTTCCCTTCTCCCAAGAGTATCACTCATCCATTGACATTATGCAATGAAAATAGAAAAAGGCACAGAAAAATACCAAATCAGTGTCCCAAAGGGTGCCAGTCTTACCAAGCACTTCATGCAACAGGAACAACGAAGGGAAGGACAAGAAAACACACGAATATGCCCGTGTGTTTTCTTGTACTTCTCTTCGTTGTTCCTGTTGCAATCTGTTCATCATGAATTCCACACAAGCACTTCATATGCGAACTTTGTGACTAATTTGGAATAATTTCAAGTCTGAACAAAAGTCGTGAGGCTTGACTAACGTCTTTTTTTCTTCGAAAGACATTTTTAAAAATCGTTTCTTTGTCTGATACGACTGTTAATCATTGCCGTCATGTTTTCATCCTATATGTGTACGTAAAAGCTATTTAGAGGATTGATGTTTTATTGCATGACGCTTTAACTACACAGAGGAAGGAGGGGGAGAAATTTCATGTCTTGCATTTGTCTGATATATGTGAGTAAAAAATAAATAAAGAGAGAGAGAGAGTGAGTGAGTGTGAGAGTGCGTGAGAGAGTGAGAAACAAGGATAGTAACTGACAATGAGAACGAGAGAAACAACCTCATAACGACCCAACTGCGAGACCCCTTTTCCTCCTCACCCACACATCCATTTCAAAGCGCACTCACCCCCCCCCCTGGCATGTCATTTACCCATTCATTCATCACAGCGAAGGCCACTCCGTACGCCCCCCCAACACGTCTCCCTCGCCCAGACTTCATTACGTAACGCAATACGCCCGCGCACGCCAACATAAACACACATATCACCCACGACCTCCACTTACTTCGGTCATCGTAGCGCTAACGAGCATTAAGTCAACAGTCGTTAAGGTAGTGATTGTTCAAGTAGGAAAGAGGGGAAAGAAGCGTGCGTTTATGGAGTACGGAATTTCTCTCTTTTGATGGTTGTTGTGGAATTGCGAATTCGGGTTATAGGTTGTGAAGCACGGTATTCTGTTATCGGTGATCCCGTGTTTATGAAATACACATCGCTGTTGTTAGTTTTGAGATCTTTAACTCTTTGGTAGATTATGTGATATTCTCTTTGGATATATATGGCAAAATCAACGACTTTATTGATAAAACGACGAGAAAAAAATCCCCAACAGACATTTCTCAGTAAATTTCTTTTGTGTATTTGTAAGTCTGCCAGACATCTATGGTTAGGAGTGACAGCGAATGCAGTTTCAGGTTTCGAAATATACAGTCAGTCACGTGGAATGGACATGAATATGTAATGTAATGGAATATTATTTTGCGGTCGGGTCTGCCTGGCTGCCACTGTTACCAAAGGCTGAGCACCGTCAACCCTCCCATCTCCTTGGTCGTCGACGCCTTATGCGCTTCTGGCAACACTTTCTCCGCCTGTGACGACCTGTAACGACCTGTAACATGTGCGAAGGTTGGTGCAAAGCCGAGGAGGAGGGTCGCCGGTCGCGTCTTGAAATGCGTCGTAGCGAATTTTACTGCTAAAAAGTAGCGGTATCTATAACAGGGCTGGAGGGCGGGAGTGGCTAGACTGTCGCCTGTGACGGGCGTGGACGGAAGCGGAAATGACAGCGAGGAGGAGGGGGAGGGGAGAGGGAAAACGGGAGGAGAGGGGAAAGGGACGAAGGGGAAGAGGTGGAAGGAGGGCAGATGGAGAAGGATGGCGTGCAAAGGAGAGAGGAGATGAAAGGGGGAAAGGAAGAAATTAGGTGAAAGGGGAGGGAGGGTAAATGACTCCGAGGAGGAGGGGAGAGGGAAAGGGGGAGGAGAGGGGAAAAGGGGGAAGGAGGGCAGATGGAGAAGGATGGCGTGCAAAGGAGAGAGGAGAAAGAGAGTAGATGAAAGGGAGGAAGGGGAAAGAGGGTAAATAACTGCGAGGGAGAGGGGAAAAGGGGGAAGAAGGGGTTGGAGGTGGATGGAGGGGAGATGGAGAAGGATGGCGTGCAAAGGAGAGAGGAGATGAAAGGGGGAAGGGGGGAAAGGAGAGTAAATAACTGCAAGGGGGAGGGAAGAGAGGATAAGGAAGAGGGGAAAAAGGGGGAAGAAGAGGAAATGGAGAAGGATGGCATGCGAAGGAGTAGAAGAAAGAGGCAAAGGAAGAAATAAGGAGAAAGGGGAGAGCGGATAAATAACAGCAAGGAGGGGAAGGGGAAAGAGGTGGAAGGAGGGGAGATGGAAAGTCGTGGGAGTGAGGAGTCGGAGAAAGAAGGCGCCATGAGAGAGGGGAAAGAAAACTAAAAAAGGGAAGGGGGAAAGGAAGGGAAAAAAAGAAAGGGGGAAGGAGGGGGAAATGACAGTGGTAAGGTTGAGGGACGAAAGGGGGGGGGTGGAAATGGGGAAGAGAGAAGGAAAGAAAAAAAAAGAAGGGGGGAAGAGGGGAAATGACAGCGGATAATTGGGGGGTTTGGGAGGAGAAGGAAAGGGAAAGAAACAGAAGGAAGGGAGATGGAGAAGGAGTAGGAGAGGGGAGATAGATGAAGGAAAGAGAACCATGGGATAGGGCGAGGGAAAAGGGGGAAAGCCAGAAGGGAAGAAGAAATATGAGAAGGGAAAGGGGAAAGGGTAGTGTAAGGAGGGTGATAGGGGAAGAGGAGGAGAGGGGAAGAGACGAGAGGAGGGAGAAATTAGGGTGGACCGGAATTCCACCCCAAAAAAGGGGAAAGGAGACCAAAAAAATAATATAAAAGATAACGAAAAAAGAACAACTGAAATAAAAGTTCCTAGAAGTGTCTGGAAACGTGGATATTTATGGTCAGTAGGTATTTACGTGAACGTCTGTCACGGTTTATTCCGAGGAAAAAACAAAGAAGAAGAATAAACGGAGACGAAGAAAGGAGAGTGGGAAGGAAGGAAAAGAAAAGAGAGGAGATATAATATAAGAAGAATAAATGGAGATGAAGAAAGGAGAGTGGGAATGAAGGAAAAGAAGAGAGAGAAGATGAAGAAATAAACGAGACGAAGAAAGGAGAGTGGGAATGAAGGAAAAAGAAGAGAGAGAAGATAAATATAAGAAGAAAAAAACGTAGACGAAGAAAGAGAGTGGGAAGGAAGGAAAAGAAGAGAGAGGAGATATGATATAAGAAGAATAAACGAGACGAAGAAAGGAGAGTGGGAATGAAGGAAAAGAAGAGAGAGAAGATAAATATAAGAAGAAAAATAAACGTAGACGAAGAAATGAGAGTAGGAAGAAGGAAAGAAGAGGAGAAGATCGACGTAGACGAGCGACGTAGACGAAGACGAGACGAAGAAAGAGAGTGGAATATAGAAGAAAAATAAACGTAGACGAAGAAATGAGAGTAGGAAGGAAGGAAAAGAAGAGAGAGAAGATAAATATAAGAAGAAGAAGCAGGAGAGTGAGAAGGAAGTTAAATATAAGAAGAAGAAGAATCACAGACGAAGCGAGAAGAATAGGAAGGAAGGAAAAGAAGAGAGAGAAGATAAATATAAGAAAAGAAGACAGAGAAGATAAATATAAGAAGAAGGTGATAGAGACGATAAATATAAGAAGAAGGAGATAGAGACGATAAATATAAGAAGTCCAGGCATCCCAGAGCAGCGCCATTTCAGAGGCACACATCAGCTCTTGAGAAATTAACATAGACTCCGAGAACATATATGTAATGTATATTAGCTTGTGATTTAATATGCATTGTACGTCAGAATATAGTCTATTATGCATTGTACATGAACACGTTTTATTTTACGTAAACACATGTAATATTAATTGTATTTTACGTGAATACATTATGCAATATTATTTTATCAACACTTGCATTATACATAAAACATTAAGACAGTGTATTATGTATTATTAAACATCAAGGCGCTGTTTATTATGCATAATGCATATAAGGCTTTATAACGAACAAAACCCATTTAGGGATATGACCTGACTTGACCTCAGCTGCCGTATCTCAACATTTCCCCTTAAATGGTGTAATCACAGCTATTATGAGGGAGCCCTGCAAATTTCCTAATTGGCTTCAAGGTGTTCTGCAAAATGAGTAAATTGCAAATGTTAGGTATTTATCTCTCGTTAGCAGCGGAGGGGGAAGGGGGGGGTGAGAGGGGCGGGATGGAGAGGGGGTGGGTGGGGGGTGGGGGTGTGTGTGGGGGTGTGTGATGCGGGTACCTTTTGCAATGATCAGGAATGCGCTAATGAGGATCAACAGACGTGCGTGTGTTGTGTTTGTGAGTTGCAGTTGCAAGGTGGAGGGTGGGGGGGGGGTAGGAGAGTGGCCCACGTGGGAGTTGGAGGGTGGAGGAGGGAGGTGGCCCACGGTGGGAGTGGAGGGTGGATGGAGGGTGGGGTGGGAGTAGGAGAGTGGTGGGAGGGAGGGTGGGAGTAGGCGGATGGGAGTTGGAGAAGGGGTGTTTCTGTATCTGTGTTTATGTGGGGTTTGTGGGGGAAGGGAGGGGGAAGGAGTTTATGTGAGTTTATATGGTAGTGCGAGGGAGTTGAGAGGAAAGTGTGAGTTTATGAGGCAGCGTGTGGGGAACATGAGGATAGAGAGAAGGAAGGGCGCGCGCGTTTCTGTGTATGTATGCGTACATATACGTGTGCATATGTGTGTACGAGTGTGACCTTACACACACCCGCACACGCACACAGGAAAAGATGACGAAAGATAGTATAAGCGGAAGGAGAAACCGGGAAAATGAAGAGAGGGGAAGCGAAAAAGGGGAGAAAAGAACGAGAGAAGATAGAGGGAGGAGAGGGAGGCCGAAGAGATAAATGGAGTGTATATATAATGTAAATAAGGGAAGGGGAAGGAAAATATGACATCAACATGATTGATCTCGACGGCATTCAAGATTACCTGCAATAACCGGGCGATCAAGGAGATTTTTCGTGCGATTAAACCGACACGAACGTAGATGGATTGCAGTGTCCGTCATAATGAGGTCATTGAAGATTAAAGGTTAACAGAGGCTAATGAGCAAATATAATGGGGATCGAGATATCATTATCATTAAGATTAGCTCAAATGGCGATAAATGGACAGGCAGCGAGGTTGATTATATTGATGCGATTGTTAATTGGAGGGAAACTACGATAGCAGAAAAATGGAAACTAGGCCTATGCATAATTCATAGGAACATCTGAATACGTAAAAAAAAAAAAAAAAAAAAAAAAAAAAAAAAAAAAAAAAAAAACGATGAAAGATATTAAAACGTTAAGAAAAACTATGAAGAAAGAGCATTATTCACTTTGAGTTCAGATTCTATTCGTTAGTGCAGCAGTCAGTGATCACCCAACGATAATACAACAAGAACAATAAGAACAACAGCGGCAACTACAACAACAAAAACATCATCATCAATAACAACAACAACAGTGACAACTACAATTACGACAACAAAAGCAACAATTACTTTTAGATACCAGATATAAAAAACCTTAATCATCTCTCAGCGAATTAACAAGGGATTGAAACAAATATGACAATCGCAAAAAAAAAAAAAAAAAAAAAAAAAAAAGTACTTGCCTTTGATGCCTTCATGTCTCTTAATCTCACAGATGTTGTAACTTATCTATTTTCCGATCGGGAATAAGTATTTTCATGGATAATGCTGGATTTTCTTGGATTCAATTTGTTCGGGTTATCCTTTTTTCTGTGTATTTTCTGTGTTATATGCTGTTGGTGATATTGTTATTGTTAATATCAAAATCATCATATATCTTCATCTTCAGTTTCTAATCTTTAATCCTCAAATTTCAATCGTTATTATCGTCATCTTCATCATCATCATCATCGTCATCATCTTCATCATCATCATCATTCATCTCAATCATCAATCATCATCATCATCAATCATCATCATCATCATCATCAATTATCATCATCATCGTCATCATCACATCATCATCCATCATCACCATCATCATCATCGTCATCTTCATCATCATCACCATCATCATCATCATCACACCGCAACGTTATTACTGTTATCATCAATATTATTCATTTTAGCTACTAGTGCACGTTTTTGTTGTTTTTTGTATCTGTTCTGGTGCTTTTGTCTGTGATGTTTGAGGGATAACAGTGGGAGTGAAAATGAACAGTATTTGTTCTTTCAAAAACGGTAGTCATTGCAAGAAGAAAAATTGGATTATTTATTTTTTCTTTGATGACACCGTTATGTAATTCCTCCTGATAAGCTTTTCATCCAGTGTATGCATTTAAAAACACAGAGGGAGGAAGAGAAACTCGCACAACACACACACACACACACACACACACACACACACACACACACACACACACACACACACACACACACACATATACAGACAGACAGACAGACAGACAGACAGACAGACAGACAGACAGACAGACAGTGAAAAGAATGAGAAACACAAGGAGAGAGAGAGAGAGAGAGAGAGAGAGAGAGAGAGAGAGAGAGAGAGAGAGAGAGAGAGAGAGAGAGAGAGAGAGAGAGAGAGAGAGAGTACCAAACACAAAG